>CM032453.1:163646054-163811054 GCA_019049505.1 Pachyrhynchus sulphureomaculatus | reverse complement strand
TATATATATATATATATATATATTTATATATATATATATATATATATATATATATAAATATATATATATATATATATATATATATATATATATATATATATATATATATATATATATATATATATATGTATATATATAAGGACGTTTCACGTCAACAGGGACATCCGTGTGACAAGAATTGGGAGAGACGCCCACGTATGTGTATTGGCTCAAAATTTTGTTAAAGTGTCTACTTTCGAATGTTCCATGGCTTTTTAAAATATTCAATATGGCGGAAGCAATATGGCGGTTAAACTTATAGTGTTTAAACAAAAAAAATGTATTTTTATATCAAAAATCGAATAACTTCAAAAGGGGTTTCTGAGGGTACTGAATCCATTTCTGCGGTTAGTTTTTGATTTTGCACCCTTAAAAAGAGGGGTTGGTGGTGACTAATTATCAGAATTTGTAAAAATTTAGTTCTGCGGATTAGAGCCATATTGCGTCAGCCATATTGAATTTTTTAAAAGGCCAGGCGGTATGCGAAAGTAGACAGTTTAACACACATTTGGAGCAATTACACATATGTGGGCGTATCTCTCAGTTCTGGTATATTATACATATATATATATATATATATATATATATATATATATATATATATATATATATATATATATATATATATATGTATATATATATATATATACATATATATATATATATATATACATATGTATATATATATATATATATATATATATATATATATATATATATATATATATATATATACATATATATATATATATATATATATATATATATATATATATACATATGTATGTATATATATATATATATATAATATATATATATATATATATATATATATATATATATATATTATTAGTGACCACCGAACTGACATTTATTAGTAACAATTAACAGGCGAACTTCTAATTTATGACACACATGTTTGAATGTTAAACATTTTGGAGAATTTCCAGCCCTTGCACTTGATATGTTTGGCATGATGTTACATTTTTACGGTGTATCTGTTTTTTAAGGCTCTCGTGCGTCCCTAGCACGTAAGAGTTGGCGGATTTCTCTCTGATACCTTTAGTATCGACCTCATCCCTTTGGATCGTTTTCCATCGAGTATAATTTATAGCAATTCAAGACACTCGTTAATCGCTTTTTGCGCATACGCTCCTGTAGCGTTTTAAGGATATCCTGTAGCAAGTGTGCTATGTCCATAAGAAAATCATGTAGAGAAGAAAAACATACCCATCATTACATATCATCTGTGGCCAGAATTAAGCGCGAAAAAGTTCGAGCACATTGTAGGAATATTTTTAGAAAGAGCAACGATTTTAATAATCAATGACCTGAACTTGATCAGAAATTTTGGTATAAGTGATGATAGCAAGCGGACCGAAAAAAATCTATCGAATACAACCGTAATGCGGCTTGATGTCTGTACTTTAAAACAAGCTTATGAAAAATGTGAAATGGGTCCATTCCTTCATTATCTATTGGTCATGGTTATTATTTTCCTACGCCATAAACCGCATTTTTGGGTATGCATGTGCACCTGTCCTTGACGTAATTCATTTTAGTTTAATTCGAAAATACTCGGCGGAAGAAGGATATTGTATTACAAGCTTATTATTTATATAAATATAAAAATAATCGCATTAAGTCAAATCTTAATCACTTATCAGCTTATCTAAAATTAATCTTATGTAATTGTACGTTAATATAACGTCTGACTGGGTTAAAACCCATGTATTATAAAAGTATAATTTTTAAATTTAACTGGCCATCACATCCACCGTATTACGGAGGATGTTAAGTCTGTAATTTTTTTAAGTAACTTGTTAAATAATGTAAATTATAATAAATTATATTTTCATTTTTAAATATAATGAAACGTTATGATTTTGACAACGTTTTTGGGGGAATTTTTTGGTCCGTATTATGGTAATTTTTGTTTATAAAGGTTATTGGCTGCTGGAACGTGCACTAAATACGAAAGTTGATTGTTGATTTTTAGAGCAATTTAAAAAATGATAATTTAGGAATATAGTTAGTTTGCTCGTGGTTGATACCCACTTTAAATTCATTATTAAAAAACATTTAGGTCTATTATGAACAATATAGCATACTCGAATATATTAATATTATGGCCCGGCTGATTGGCGCAGTGGGTTAAGGCGTTAGACTTGCCCACTGTTGTCCGAGAGGTCCGCGGTTCGATTCCGTGTCTGGGCTGGGTGTTTGTGATTTGTTGTGTGAATGTGTAAATTTGTGTTTCCTACAAAAGAGAGATGCTGGCTAATTGGTTATACGCCAAAGCCATAAAACACATGTAAAAAAAAAAAAAAAAAAAAAAAAAATTATATATATATATATATATATATATATATATATATATATATATATATATATATATATATATATATATATATATATATATATATATATATATATATATATATATATATATACAGTCCCTGGCCAAATTATTAGACGCACTGTATTTTTTTTTAGTAATTTTATGTTTCTTAAGAGTTTTTAAGCAATAATGGTATATTTAAGCTACAATATTATTGATTTTTATTTAAAAGAATTGTTGTAGACTACATATTTGTATTTATTTTTAACTTATGGTAACACTGTGTTGACAAAGTGATACATGAACGTAAATAAGTACAAACCTGTATCAGTCGCGATCGGAATCGAGTCAGGTACGGACGTGTTTCTGTGGCTTTATGGACTGTGATTGTTTGTTTAACAGTTTTATACTACTCAGTTATTAGTTTATTTTGTATGCAGTGTTTTAAAAAAGTAATTGGACTATTTTCATTATGGGTAGAAAAGGCGATCTTTTACCACGTAAAAAAGCTGAAGTGAAGGCCCTTATGATTGCGAAAACATTTACAAACCGAGAAATATCACGAAGATTGGAGGTTTCTGAAGCTAGTGTAAGACGCATAAAAAAGAAAATTGAGTCAGGGAAGGAATTAAGCCCGAAAAGAAAGAAAAGATGCGGTAGAAAACCAATTTTCACTCCACGGTCAGAGAGATGTTTGAAGAAAATTTGTGTAGAAAACAGATTTCCTACCACAAAGGTAATAAAATCACAACTCCAGGATGCTAGCGTAAATGCTTCTGAGCGCACTGTTCGAAGAAAATTGAAAGAATTAGATTTTAAGGCCTGTCGCCCCGCCAAGAAGCCCAAGTTAACAGCTGCAATGAAAGCAAAGCGCCTGAAGTGGGCCAAACAATGGCAAGACAAAGATGTGGACTTCTGGAGATCGGTAAGATACAGCAATTTAATCAATAATTGATACATTATTATCATTTTCAGTTAAATAAAGCAAATAAACATGGAAGTTTATATATTTTTCCTATTTTTGACAGGTCTGCTTCAGTGACGAAAGCACATTCGAAATTTTGCAGAATAAAGCTCAGTATGTGCGTCGTCGTCATGGAGAAAAGTTTCATCCTGATTGTGTCGTCCCGACGGTTAAACATCCCACCAAAGTGATGATTTGGTCAGTCATCAGCGGCAAGGGCACTGGACGTCTGTACGTCGTCAAAGGAATAATGAGGCAAGATCAGTACAAAGAAGTATTACAAAATCGGTTGATTCCGCAGCTCAGAGAATGGTTTCCAAATGGGGAACCATTCACTTTCATGCAAGATGGAGCTCCCTGCCACACTGCTCGGTTTGTTAAAGCTTTTTTGGCAGAAAAAATATCCCTCTGTTGGATTGGCCGAGTAATAGCCCTGATATGAACCCCGTGGGAGCTGATGAAAAGAGAAGTGGCTAAAGAAGTGATTACCAACAAAACCCAGCTCCTAGAAAAGATTATTCATGTGTGGAATCATCATCATCCTCAAATGCAGGAGACAGTACAATCTTGCATTGATAGCATGCCGCGCAGAATTAAAGCTTTGATAGCGGCTAAAGGTGGCTCAACTAAATATTGACTTTTACTAACATTAATTTCACTTTTCTTTAAAACTTAATAAACTTATGCTTTTCTAAATTAATGCTGTTTTATTTATGTCAAATAAATAGGTAATTGATTGGATAATATAAAAATAAAAAACAAATCTATTTAAAATAATAAAACGGTACAATATCACTCGGTAATTAATATTTTACATGAAATCTTGCAGTGCGTCTAATAATTTGGCCAGGGACTGTATATATATATATATATATATATATATATATATATATATATATATATATATATATATATATATATATATATATATATATGTATATATATATATATATATATATATATATATATATATATATATATATATATATATATATATGTATATATATATATATATATATATATATATATATATATATATATATATATATTATATATATATATATATATATATATATATATATATATATATATATATATATATATATATATACATATATATATATATAGATATATTATATATATATATATATATATATATATATATATATATATATATAATATATCCTAAATGGTACGATAATTCGATAATATGCAAAATCAAAAAAAAGAATCAAGCCTGGAAAAGGTATAGACGTGCTAGAAATATTTGTGACCTAGTCGAATTTAAACGTCTTCGTAGAGGGATCAAGATCGAGGTTCGGATTACTTATAGAAATTATGTTTCTGAGGCCGAAAGGGACTTCTCTATCAACTCAAATAAATTTTGGTCTTTTCTAAACGAGAAAAGGACAACTAATATTCCCATCAACATGTATTTAGAAAACGAATTGCTTACGGCTCCTCAGGAAATAGTGAATTCTTCCAACCGGCATATGTTGATTCCTCTATGTTTCGGAACAACCCCCCTGATAACTACTCACGCCCCTCTCTTTCATCTCTAATTATTAACACCATAGAGGAAAGGGACGTGATCAGTGCCTTAAAGAAACTTAAACCTAAAACGACCGCTGGAACCGATGGTCTACCAGCTTTTTTTTATTCGGGATTGCGAAGCTGTGTTGTCCAAGCCTCTCACGTTTCTTTTCAATTTGTGTTTAAAATCATCGTCCTTTCCACAAATCTGGAAGAAGTCTAAAATATGTCCCGTATTCAAAAAAGGTGATAAGAGTCACATTGAAAATTATAGGCCTGTGGTAATATTGAACAACTTTTCAAAGGTTTTCGAAATTGTGCTGTATGACATTATATTGAATCATGTTAAACTTTTCATAACTGAAAGCTAACATGAATTCTTTCCAGGGCGTTCAATCATTATCAATTTAGTTACAATTACTCAATTTATTTCGGAAAGTATGGACAATGGAGGACAAGTCGACGTAGTTTATACAGATTTCTCAAAGGCTTTGGACCGGCTTGACCATGGTATTCTGCTTGAAAAACTCTCAAACTGTGAACTTAATGGCAATTTATTAAACCTGCTGAAATCATATTTAATTGGTCGTCAACATTATCGTGGTTTTGAGTCGGTCATTATTAATGCTACCTCTGGTGTTCCTCAAAGGTCTATCCTAGGACCGTTATTATTTAACATATTTATAAATGACATCACCAGAGGCCTTACCTCGTCCTCCTTGCTTTATGCTGAACGATCTGAAAATATACCGATGCATAGACTCTCTCCATGATTGCGTAACTCTTCAGGATGATCTAGATACTTTAAATCGTTGGTGTATTCGTAATAACTTATATTTGAACACAAAGAAATGTTTTTCTATGTCATTCACTCGAAAGAAATTACCAGTAAATTTTTTATTTAATTTAAAACATAATGATCTTGAAAAATGTTATCGTTTCAAAGATCTTGGTGTAACGTTTGATGCTAAACTCAGTTTTGTGGACCATATAAATGAGACCATTGCTTCTTCTTATAGGTGTATGGGTTTCATCATGAGGAATTCTAGAGACCTTTCAAACATTGAAACCCTCATCACTTTATTTAATGCTTTGGTTCGTTTGAAACTGGAATATGGTTCAGTTATCTGGTACTCAACATATGAGATCCACAGTAATCATATTGAAAAAATCCAAAGACGATTTGTGAAGTTCCTTTGGTTTAAATTAGATGGTATTTATCCACCGTTGGGTTTCCCTAATGATGTTCTATTAAGAAGATTCAGTATTGATAGCCTTTCTCGGCGTAGAGAATATGCTACAATATTGTTTTTATATATAAAATCTTGAACAACAGAATCGAATGCCCTTGCACCCTCTCAAGTATTAGGTTCCGTGTGCCATCTCAACACACTCGCCTAAACCATTCCCTTTTCTATATGCCTGTTCCAAGAACAAACTAGTTAATGTACTCGCCGCTATACGTTATGTACATGAATTATGAAAGGGTCAAACATATAGTTGATATTTTCTGTTGCAGTATAACATCTTTACGTAGGTCATTTTTAACTGTGAATTAGGCTCTCTCTCTCTTTTTTTTGTTTTTGTTTAGCTTGTAGTGTAGTTATTAGAATTATTAAAATACTAATTTGATAGATACTTATCTATTTGTACTTGTTATATTTGAATTTTCCTATCCTATAATTGGATTGTTCTGTAGGATAGTTGTATTAAATAAATAAATAAATATTACCGGCAAAGTATATAATCCTGCATTCCACAGAATGCCTGAGCATTCTATAAAACACCTAAAACTTGAAGGCAAAGTATAAAATATCCTTTATTTTATACTTTTCCTAGGCATTCTATAGAACATGCAGTCGGAAATATGTATAATAGATATTAAAAAGAATAGGCATTAACTGTTACTCGTGATGTGAGTGGCGGCAGTTCGCGGTGAGGGTGGAGCCAATACTTTATGCAATTAACTTAGGTGAACTAACCTGAAATAATCTTTTTTAAAGTTAAAAAAACACAATAGGGATTTCTTTTATAAATAAAATTAACGTTTGATTTTTCAAAGATTGCCAAAGTCTCTATTTCCATTTCCCTACGCATTTTTTTTATAGACAGTTGATAATATTAATACTGTTAATTCTGAATAAACAAAAGATATGGTTATGGTAATTTGTCTTTCATTTTATACTTATTCTTTGCATGATGAGCCTTCTTTTTAGGACATAAGCTCCTGTTCGTCCAGGTTAGTTTAGGTTAGTTCATGTTATAACGTATTGATTTCACCCCCACCGCGCTACCCCGCCACGCGCAACACGAATAACAGTTAATGTTTATTATTTTCAATATCTAGGAGGGCTGCTTTTTAAGTTTTTACAAAAACAATGAAAGAAAATTTGGTACAAATTGTTTTATGATTTCTCAAAATATTCGCCTTTAAGATTTATACACGTGCATGCGTTCGAACCAGTTCTAGAAATATTTTTTCCACCCTGAAGTTAGTACCTTAAAAATATGGTTTTGGAAGAATTCAACAGTTTCTTAACGTGATGAAAATAGCTGTCAACGCATTTTTTTTTTGACCTACGGGAACAAAAATAAGTCGCTAAACGATAAATCAGGTGAATACGGGCAATAAAACATTAATTCGATGTTTTTCTCTGTCAAAAAATAATCAATTGTTTGACGTGCTGTGTGCGAACTGGCATTGTTATGATGAAGAATGATGCGACGTTTACGATTTTGCATGTCCTCGGTCGAATTTTTTGAACATTTCCTTATACTAGTTGACACGAACTTATTTTTGAGTTTCGGTCAAATTATGCGGAATCCATCGTAAACAGATCTTTTTCACAGCTAAATATTCATAGAAAATCGAATATACTGCAGTCTTCTATATGCCTAAGGATGCGTCTATTTTATGCTAAATCACATGCCGATCCTCTTCAATCATGTTGCACACAGCATCGATGTTTTTGGAATAACAACCGATTTTGGTCAACTTTCACGATTCGAATTTATCGTTGATGGAAGCACGACCAGTTTTTTCCGATGGTGATTCATTACCAAAAGTTGAACGAAGTAATTCGAGGCATTACTGTTCAGTTAGGCCTTTACTAAAATTGTAAAAAATCATCCAACGATAACAACAGTGAATAATATTTTTCATAAATAAGTAATTAAAAAATTCCACAGTCATACTTTGCAAAAGTCAACATAAAGAGAAATAAGATGGCGGAAGAACGAAGTTTATACGATAAATAAAACCGGAGATATTGCTTTTTTAATGAGTCGCCGATTAGTGGAGTATGAAAATCTATAACGTCCACATTTTACAAAATATACATTTGAAAAAAAAATCTCGATATATGTGTCTACTAATTTCATATATACAAGCCATAAAAATTTTTTCAGGCAAATCAGAAACGTAAAGTCAAAATAGGTGTACGTTTTGCAAAAGAATGACACATGTGTTTGTCAATTCCTTGTAATTATATTTTAATTTTTAAATATAATGAAACGTTATGATTTTGACAACGTTTTTGGGGGAATTTTTTGGTCCGTATTATGGTAATTTTTGTTTATAAAGGTTATTGGCTACTGGAACGTGTACTAAATACGAAAGTTGATTGTTGATTTTTAGAGCAATTTAAAAATGGTAAATTAGGAATAAAGTTAATTTGCTCATGGGTATTAAAAGACTTTAAATTCATTATTAAAAAACATTTAGGTCTATTATGAACAATATAGCATACTCGAATACATTAATATTATATATTACCGGCAAAGTATATAATCCTGCATTCCACAGAATGCCTAGGCATTCTAAAAAACACCCATAACGTTCAGGCAAAGTGTAAAATATCCTTTATTTTATACTTTTCCTAGGCATTCAATAGAACGTGCAATATGCATAATAGATATTGAAAAGAATAGGCATTAACTGTTACTCGTGATGCGAATGGCGGCGCACTATGGGACAGAATCGTGCGTACCGTCTCAAAAATCTGTAACTTTGTCGTTGATTGAAGTAAATAGCTGAAATTTGGTACGTAGTATCTCTAATGTATATGCTATCAAATAATGGTAATGGTTGTTAATTTTTAACCGACTTCACGTGTGTATTTTTTTTTGTTCCTTTTTTTTTTGTTTTTTTTTTTAATGTTTGTTCCAATATTACTCGGCCATTTGTGAACCGATTTTAAAAATTCTTTTTTTGTTTGAAAGGTATTGCTTGCAGTTGGGTCCCATAAATTTTTTTTGGAAATCGGACGGACAAAATGTCAGTCCGAAAAAATTAATTTTTGAATATCTCGGCCATTTATAAACCGATTTTCAAAATTCTTTCTTCTTTTTGAAAGAATTTGTCAACAGGCTGAACACATAAAAAAAATTTCGGAAATCGGACGGATATTTTGTCCGTCCAAAAATATTGAAAATTTATGAAAATCGGAGGGAGGAAGTCGGTTTTCTTTTTTGCGAGAATTATTTTATTTATAATATATAAAAAAAATAATACAAAAATAAATATGACACTTTTTCATACAAAAACATAGTTTACTTAACTTATTGAATGATAATTATACAGTCTAATGATATACACTATTATTTCGTATTTTTGTTAATATTACATATGAAAATAGAAATATAATAAATGACAAATATCTATTAATCCACTACATAAAATAGAAAAAAAAAATTGATATACAAACTACAATTTAAATATCTAAGAGGTTCTTGGCTTCGTCTAACAGTTCCTTGGCAACAGTGACTGATGGTTTTCTGATACTTGATATGTATGGGTCTGATGTAAATAAAAGACCATGAAATACGTCTTCATTCGTTGTGGACCTAGAGCACTTTCTAGCGTGACTTAATCTGATATTTTTGTAATCTTTTACGAGATTCTTGGGCATCCTCAGATAAATTACCAATAGGCAGAACAGCAAAATGTCTAATTATACTTTCCCCATGTATTAAGATCTTATCTACTGAAGAAGGCATGTTATACCACATATATTGTGTAACGTACAATTGTGCAGTAGCGCGAGTATATTCACCAAATTTTTCTGGATTTACAGCAATACCGCATGCCAAAGTCTGAAGAATAACATAAAACCTTTTAATAAGATCCTCATTAACTCCTCTTATTTCTGAAGAGCAGTAGTAGTTCTCAAAAAAACGTCGAGATGTATTGCCGTCATTGCTATTTCCACTTCCTTGCCGGAGTTTATCGACATGCAATCCCATTCGGCTTCGAAATAGACTTTGTACAAATTTTTTCTTGTCTTTTCTACTTTTTTTATCTTCCGGAGTTCTCGCAGCCCATTTTTTAAACGAAAGATTATATGAAATATGTAAAACTAACTCCATGCACCTAATCCATGCATGCAACGTCGACAAACCGTACTCGTAAGCATTCATATTATCTGGCTTTGATTCAATCTTCTCCAAATTATTCATATCGCTTGGTTTAGCCCCACACACCGTATACACAGCTCCAGAACTTGTGTCAGTTAGAACTTGTGTAACTTTTCCATCCACCATAGTTAAGAACAGCTCGTGACTTATTTCAATTAGCTGGTTCCCCATGTGTATCTCAGAAATTTTCAAATTATTAATTTGACCCCGAATATCACCGACCACCGAACGGGTTTTCTCGGGCGTTTCTTTCGCAAATTCCATCAGAATTGGTCGGCAATATCGAATAGAAGAGCAAGCCGGATTTTGCCAAAGAACCTCTTTTGTTTCTGTATCAATTAGCTTTATTGGTACCAAAGATGCTATAAATAAGTTTGCATCTGAGGCCAAGTTACTTTCATCTGTTAAAATTTGTTTATATTCACTTTGTCCCGATGAACCATCACATCCCCATTTGGTAAACAATTTAAGATTTCTTCTTGTTGGGTTGTAAATATTTTCAATTTTTAAGATACGGGCAGTAGTGTGATCCAGCAAATCTTGTAGATTTACTTTAGCGCCTGTATCGGTTATTTTAATGCTGGAGGGTGGAGGATAACACAGTTTTTTTTGCGTTCGTTAATATATTATATGACGGCAATATATCGAAGTTTTTGTTAATCAGACTTGCTCGAAGTAATCCGTATTGTGATTTCGAAAGATCTAAATCAGCAAAAAGACTTAAAGCTTCATCCGCCGTAAAATATGTTGCATTGCGAGTTTCATGCAACAATTTTTCCTTTATGATATTTTTTTCATCTCTATCACAATTCCGCATCATTGCAACAAAAGCTTCGTCCAATTCTCCTTCAGACCACAATCCTTGGACGTATGCGTTATGTATATTCTCGAGTCCATATTCTTGAATTAACTCCATATTCTTCCTTTTTTTCGATTTCTCTGACAGATCTTCATAAGACTTTGATGGACGTCCACGTTCTCCAGATGTTGTAGGTTTGATATTCATTGGTATTTCGTCGAACTGTACCTTAAATTCACCGTCTAACCACGTTGTATTTTTATTAAAGAAACGTTCTTTAGTTCGGTTTAGATGTGGTCCAGCGATTGTTAAAAGCTGATATAAGCGATTTTTTTAAATACTTTTCACAACTAATTCACTTTTTGAAGACGACAAATGATGGTGTTCTTCTAAGTATTTTTGAATATCTTCTTTTTTTGTCCCATGGTCAATGAAAAATTCGCATAATACTCGTCGAGGCACAACAAATTCACTCATTTTGTTTTATAGGTACTTCGCAAATATTGTTTTTTTTTTACCGAGGTTGGTGAAGACTCTATGTCGAAACACAATAAAGTACTGGTAAATGACAATTAAATCAATAACTTTTATACTTCAATTCCGCGAGAAAAATATTATTATCTGCAGATAGTCACATATTTATCGCGTTCTTATATGATATGATATGATTTCCAATAACAGTATTTCCACCTTACCTAAACTTTAATTTAGGTAGTAATCTATCTTTATATATAAAACGCAAAAAATGTTTCTACCTACCCAAGGCAGCTCTACCAGGTAATAGCAGTTCAGCAATAGCAACAAAGCCGAAAAAAATCACATGTATTTTGTTGGTAGAAAATTCACCATATTGTCAAAAATCACGAGTGCTTCTCTCAAAAAACAATCACTTTATGTATGTATGTAGTTCATTCTCTCAAAAAAACAACCACTTTATATATGTATGTAGTTCAATGCGGTAGTTTGTAAACAAGATTTTGACAACTTGCTGGGATGTAAACAATAGTCACCTATTCTAGTGATATTACCTGGTAAAGATGCCTTGTACCTACCTACCTACCTACATATCTACCTGCCTACCTATGTCCGCTATAGACGCTAGTAGACAATATTATTTAACAATAAAATGTCAGAAATAATCTATTTTTCGAAAAATCTTCTGAATCAAATCTTAAAATTTTTTTTAAATATTTTGCATTTCCCTCCCCATCAGGTATTTTTCGTCCCATTTAAAAGGGGGAGATTCGGGCAAATTTTTTTTTTTTGCCTTGACTTTTATATGAGCTGCTCTATGTGATGATATCAAAATTACGACATCGGCAGACATCGCTAACTGTCAAAAGTCTATTTAAAGTTTCTAATAAGGTTAGGATATTAGATACTGCAAAAACAATCATGTACCTCTCCAGTTTTACATAAATGTCTACTTAAATGCTTTTTAAATAAACCATTCTAACCATATATCACACTTACATATTTGCATTGAAAATAATGAAAATATGACCATGTAAATTGGTGCAATTCTGTTCTACATAATCGACATTATTTTGAGCGTCAACTTGCAAGTCAAGTTTTATTAAGAATAACCGGTCAAGTGCAAGTTGAACTTGCGCAATTAGTGTTCCGTACGTTGATTGCTTTTAAAATAAAAAATTTTGTTACAGATGTATAAAATGATCAGTAACTTCACAAAACACACCCCAGATGAGTTTTCAACAAAGTTTGTTTCCAATCTTTACTGAAATCTGATCTGTTTTTTTTTTAAATACCAGAAAAAAATTATTAAAGGTAATGGACTCGTGATAATTTTTCTTCAATCTACACCCCGTGGAGAATATTCCAGAATTTTTTCAAAATTTTTTGATAAGTATAGGGTGTTTTTTATAGAGGTATAGAACTTTGAAATGGAATAAAACAAAGATAAATTTTTTAAATTGACATGAAATTTACTTTATTCGAAAGATAATCTTCTGGCATTATAATTTAAATATGACTTCTGGCATATGACCGCCACGGCTGGCTCGGACGTAGTCTAATCTGGAGGTCCAATTTTCGATGACTTTTTCCAACATTTGTGGCCGTATATCGGCAATAACGCGGCGAATGTTGTCCTCCAAGTGGTCAATAGTTTCGGGCTTATTGGCGTAGACTAGCGACTTCACATATCCCCACAGAAAATAGTATAGCGGCGTTAAATCGCACGATCTTGGAGGCCAATTCACGGGTCCGAAACGTGAAACTATGCGGTTACCAAACGTTTCCTTCAATAAATCAATTGCGGCACGAGCTGTGTGACATGTTGCGCTGTCTTGTTGAAACCACAGCTCCTGCACATCATGGTTGTTCAATTGATGAACGAAAAAGTCAGTAATCATGGCTCTATAGCGGTCACCATTGACTGTAACGTTCTGACCAGCATGGTTTTTAAAGAAGTACGGACCAATGATTCCACCAGCCATAAAGCACACCAAACAGCCAGTTTTTCTGGATGTAACGGTGTCTCAACATACACTTGAGGATTATCATCACTCCAAATACGGCAGTTTTGTTTATTGACGTATCCATTCAAACAAAAGTGAGCTTCATCGCTAAACGAAATTCGCTTATGAAAATCGGGATTAACGGCAATCTTGTTTTGGGCCCATTCACCGAATCTACGCCTTGCTAGGTGATCGTGTGGCTTCAATTGTTGCACGAGTTGGATTTTGTAAGCACGCAAACCAAGATCTTTCCGCAAAATCTTCCATAAAGTGGATGGACACATATCCAATTCTTGTGCACGATGGCGGATAGACTGATTCGGGTCTTCCTCTACGCTACGCTCTACAGCAGCAATGACTTCTTCTGTACGCACTGAACGACGTTTCTGTGGATGCGTATTATCATTTAGAGTAAACGTGGTGCGAAAACGTTCCATAGTTAATCGAATTAATTGCTCTGATGGACGATTATGTTGACCGTAAAATGGACGTAGTGCGCGATACGTATTTCGAACAGAACCATGATTTTCAAAATAAATTTGCACAATTTGTAAGCGTTGTGCAGGCGTCAGTCTATTCATGTTGAAATGTCAAACCAAACTAAACATAAATCACTTGACAGCTGACAAAATGGCCGCCAGTTAAAAAAGTGATGCCAACTTAAAGTTTTATACCTCTATAAAAAACACCCTTTACTTTTCGAGATAAGGCGCGGGACAGCGATTTTTCGCGATTTTTTAAAAATAATACAAAGAAAAGTGCGCGCAAGTATTACATTATATATACATTTTTTTACTCGTGTTTTCACAAGCTTTCATTTGACACCACACTCCATGACCTAGTATAACATTTTTTTTTCACTTCCGATTTCACCCCCCAAAACTAACCCCTTAAGTCAAAATTTAACTCTCAATACTCCATGGCTCTGATGAGGCCATCAATTCCTATATTATTACCAAATTTCAACTTTCTATGTCAAATAGTTTCGGAGAAAATCGGGTGTGACAGACAGACAGACAGACACCGAAGTGATCTTATAAGTGTTCAGTACGGAACACTAAAAAATTAGAAATAATCTATTTTAAATTCTATATAATATGTATTAGACATTCAGTTAGATATGTGCATTAACAAAATATTCAATATCGAACATTCGCGAAACCTATTTTTGAGACGGTACGTACGATTCTGTCCCATAGTGCGGCGGTTCGCGGTGGGGTTGGAGTCAATACGTTGTGACATTAACTAACCTGAACTAATCTTTTTTTAAGTTAAAAAAACACAAATGGGTATAACTTTCACAAATAAAGTCAACGTTTGATTTTTCAAAGGTTGCCAAAGTCTCTATTTTCATTTCCCTACGCATTTTTTTTATAGACAGTTGATATTATTAATATTGTCAATTTTGAATAAACAAAATATATGATTATGGTAATTTGTCTTTCATTTTATACTTATTCATTGCATGATGAGCCTTCTTTTTAGGACATAAGCTTCCTTCTTTTTCTTCAATCTCAATCAATTCTCGAAATATTTTTTCCATTCTGAAGATAGTACCTTAAAAACATAGTTTTGGAAGAATTTAACAGCTTCTTAAAGTGATGAAAATCGCTGTCAACGCATTTTTTTGACATTCGGGAACAAAAATAGGTCGCTAGGTGATAAATCAGGCGAATATGGGCAATGAATCATTAATTCGATGTTTTTCTCTGTCAAATAATAATCAATTGTTTGACGTGCTGCGTGAGAGCTGGCATTGTTATGATGACGAATGATGCGACGTTTAAGATGTTGTTTACGGATTTTGCATGTCCTCGGTCGAATTTTTTGAATATTTCCTTACACCAGTTGACACGAGCCTATTTTTGAGTTTCGGTGAAATTATGCGGAATCCATCGGAAACAGATCTTTTTCACAGCTAAATATTCATGGAAAATCGAATATACTGCAGTTTTCTATATGCCTAAGGATGCGTCTCTCATGCTAAATCACATGCCGATCCTCTTCAATCATGTTGAGCACAGCATCGATGTTTTTGGAATAACAACCGATTTTGGTCAACTTTCACGATTCGACTTTATCGCTGATGGAAGCAAGACCAGTTTTTTCCGATGGTAATTCATTACCAAAAGTTGAACGAAGTGATTCGAGGCATTGCTGTTGAGTTAGACCTTTACTAAAATTGTAAAAAATCATCCAACGATTTTATTGTTATTATCTCGAGCGGTTGCTCTTCACATATCCAAGGCATTCGACCGTATTTGGCACGATGGACTGTTGGCTAAGGTACGCTCTTGTGGTATGTCTGAAAAGTTCTGTTTGTAGCTCTCATGTTTCCTCAGAGAGCGTTCTTTACGAGTGGCGGTCGACGGATTTCTTTCTAACACCTTCATATTCAACGCCAGTGTGCCCCAAAGCTCCATACTGTCTCCTAATCTCTTTCTCATTTACATTAACGATCTGCTGGAAAAGACCGGGAATCCAATCTACAGCTTTGCAGGCGACAGTACGCTTATCTCTTCATTCACTTTGAACGCTCGGACATCGGCTGCTCAGGCGAATATCCGCAGACAGCAGGAGGGCGTTCAACTAAACAAAGACCTGGAAGAAATTCTATCTTCGGGTGACAGTAACCAAGTGGAATTTAACGCTACAAAACCGAGGCGGCAGCTTTTTCTAAAAAAGTTAACGTTGCTGAACCCGACATAGTTATGTCGGGGCACTCCATTTCCCTAGCATCGTCGCTCAATTTGTTGGGCGTTAGTTTGGGAGAACATATGTCCTGGCATGAACACGTTGCAGGCATAGCAAGGAGAGCTTCTTAAAAGTTAGGAATATTATTTCGAACCAGAAAGCTTCACACTCCACAACAACTGTTAATTCTTTACAAAGCTCAAATTCGACCACTGCTCCCATGTTTGGGACTCCGCTCCCAAACATACACTGCATTTGTTGGATTGTGTTCAGAGAAGAGCTGTTCGTCTGATTGGAGACCCGGAACTGACCGGCGGCCTTAATTCACTGGAACATCAAATCAAATTAAAATCAGTTTATTTGCCAATATCTACAAATTCATAATGTGACAGAAATTAAATTTGCTCGAAATACGACAAAAAGGATGGCACAGCGACTATAAATAGCCGATACCACAAGCCCTTCACTATTTGGGCATGTGTAGTGCCACCCAGTGGCGAACCTATATCTTAAAAATAAATAAAAAACTAATTGAAAAAATTCTAAAAATAAAAATTCTAAAAAATAGCAGAGCGTAAAGAGGGATCGGCGAGCACGCAGCGAAACGGGTGGCGGAGACGCGCGGGGAGATGTATATGCATAAACAGAGTAAATTTTACATAATATGATATGGTGGGCAAGTGGTACCACCACTAAAAGGATCTCAAAAAATTATATACAAAATAGGTAAATATTACGTTAAATTAGAATTCTTTCGCTGGTTAATAAGTTGGTGTTTTACATAGGAAGAAAACTTGCCTGGTGATAATTGTTTAACCTTTTGTGACAAAGAATTCCACAAATGCACAGCAACAAAAATAAAGGACTTTTGAAAGGCTGCCTTCCTGTGTTGAGGAACTCTAAAAGAATTAATGTTTCTCGTATCGTGCGGATGCAGAAAAACACTAAATTGTTCTCTGAGGTAATGGGGTTGTCCAAATTTAAAAATCGGATAGACGAAATTATACAAATGACACTTTCTACGATTTTCCATATCTAAAATATAGCTGTTATTTAAATAGGGTGTGATTCGATTTCTGAATGGAATGTTAAAAGAAAAGCGCATACAAGAGTTTTGTATTTTCTGGATTAATCTAACATACTGGGCTGACAAAGAGTCGCCATACACAACATCAGCATAATCAAATAAAGATAAGATCAAGCTGTTGCATAAATAATATTTGGTTTTTGATGGCAGAAGATTCCTTAGATTATACAGTTTTTTTTAAACGAATATAAGCTGCCTTTAATTTAATATTAATATGTGATTGGAATGAAAGAGATTTGTCAAAAATTACTCCTAATACTTTGGCCTCATGAATTAAAGGCAAAAAAGTATTGTCAATTGAAGGTCTGAAGGTGTCAAAAAGTATACCCTCTGCATTTTTATTACCGTTAAACAGCATAAAACAAGACTTCTGTGCATTAAGCTTAAGGCTATGATCATTACAAAAATTATATATGTTATTTCATCGAAGATGAGTCTGTTCTACAAGTATTTTCATGGAAAGTGTTCGAAGGATGTAGCCCGCTTAATTCCTCCCAAGGAGGTGCATGTTAGAAATACACGTCGCGCTGGTGCTTCACATCCGTATGAGGTTCAGCTTGTTACTCCGCGTACAACGCTTTTCAAGCAGTCTTTTACAACATCATCCCGTTGGAATAATTTGCCCAGCGCTGCGTTTCCCTCCGAGTACAATTTACAGCGATTCAAGAACAACGTGAGTCGCTTTTTCCGCACACATACCGCTCCTGGAGCGCTTTAAGGACTTCCCTGCAGCACGTGTGCTAGACCCATAAAACAAAAATAATTTTTTTTTTTTATAAAGAAGTAATTAAAAAATTCCACGGTCATACTTTGCAAAAGTCAACATAAAGAGAAATAAGATGGCGGAAGAACGAAGTTTATACGATAAATAGAACCGGAGATATTGCTTTTTTAATGAGTTGCCGGCGCCGATTAGTGGAGTATGAAAATCTATAAACGTCCATATTTTAAACATATACATTTGGAAAAAAAATCTCGATATATGTGTCTACTAATTTCATATATACAGGCTATAAAAAAATGTTCAGGCAAATCAAAAATATAAAGTCAAAATATGTGTACAGTTTGCAATAGAATGACACATGTGTTTGTCAATTCCTTGTAATTTTCCTACTGTAAATAGTGAATACTGCTTTTGGAACTACTAAAGTTCTGTTAGCATCTAAAATGTATAAGTAAACAATTAAATAAAGCTGACGTGTTCAATATAATGTGTATGTTAAGAGACTAACATCAGAATAGTCATAAAGCACCTCCAGCTAGGTTCATAAACTTAAAAAAATCAATTTCAGTGTCCACAGGATGGCCAATTTAGTACAATCAAAAGACCGACCGATCATAAATTGTAATCATAATCAATACGGTCTGTTTCGGCCCAGTTGTTAGCATGTTTCTTTTAAATAAAGTGTTGCTTCTCGTGTGTGGTAAAAGTTTACAAAACAAGCATTAATTCTCAGCTCCTAATTCATAAACAACACCCAGGGAAGTCGCAAACGCGGATAATTTTATGTGTTTTGTTTGGATTACGTTAAAATGCTTGGAGGTGTATACAGAGAATATAAGTGCACGGAAGAGAGGAGGTTGAGGGATAATTTTTATCAGCTAAGTCTAGCATTTCTGTGTAAAAATTTGCCTCGTTTATACATCACGTTATCACTTATTTACGAACATTTAGAAAACTAAATTTTTTAAAAAATTAAACAAAAAAATTTCAAAAATCACAAAGTAATTTCTTTTCCTAATCCTGAAGGGTTATTACGTACATGCTCATAAAAGAAAAATACAAATGGCAAAAGAAATGTCAGCTGTTTCCACTATAAACGTCAGAAATGTAAGCAAATTTCCTTAGCGCGTGACTGTTGGTAAGCGTGATTCTGGTAACGCTTGAGTTCAAAGTTTTAAACAGATGGAAGGCGCAGTTGTTTACTGGCAACTATCATAAGTTACTGGCACTGAAGAGATCGAGAGAGTGGAAGAGTACATATACTTGGGACATAAGATTAGATTGGATAAAGACAATCAAACAGCGGAAATACCAAGGCGAGTGGGTCTCAGCTGGACTGCATTTCAAAAATTGGGATTCATTCTAAAAAACAGATTATGTTTCTTTGGAGATCCGAGAAATCCTCCGTTCATCAGTATTATTTTGACTTAATAGTTGCAAACATTTTCCTAATGTCTCATTTGAGGTAAAAATAACACTGATCAGTAGATGTATTCCTGAATAAGTAAGGAAACATATTTTTGCATCGAGGATCCCCTATGTACCGACAAGACCTGATTGAACAACAATGTTTCAATAAAACTGGTCCAGAAGGTTTATGTATATTACATATATTCGAGAATTTTGGAATGTCAATTCGGAAGCAAGTATAGACTTACATACATAAATATAACGTCGTTTAAACAATATTACATACGTACGTATTAAATTAAGAATCTGCTTTTTTACGGTTGGTTGAAAATATAAACTTCGTATCGCATCTTATCCTTAAAAACAACAAGAACTAATTGGGACATTTTTTCAAATGATCCAACAAATTTAGCCTAAAGTAGCGCACCAGAACAGATCTGACGTTTATTACAAAAACATGCTCTCACGAAGATAGATGGCAGTAAAAAACAATCCCTCGGAAATAATATATCAGGCTGGATGCGCGCGAACGCTACATTTATCCAGACAAACGCGGCATTTATCAAGAGCTCCTGCTATTTCCAGAACGCTAATCTGTGCCGCTCTTTGCCACAAGTTTGATTAATTAGTGGGCCAGGCATCACAAATTGTAAAGGAAAGGTGTAAAATTTTAGCGTGTATCCAGAATTCAGGTTATGACTAGCTGCTGTGTAAATATAATTAAATTTGATTATTTATTTCATTTTTTGTGAAACTAAATCTATTTAAACCTTGAAGTAATACAAATAAACATCCTTAAACTCAAGATATAAACAATACATTTTTCTACTTAAATATATTTACTGGCTATCTAAATATCTTGATTTACCAGTCCAGAAAAAAACTGCCTTAACAATATTACTGAATCGTTTTATATCACATAAAAAGTTCTGATATTTAAGTTACAATTAATAACATATGCCTGCGATTTTTTAGAATATTGGTGAGAGTAGATTTGCAATAAAAATCTGCAGTGGAAGTCATAGTAATGGAGAGACTCAATGTCTAGCAAACAGACTAAGTAGATCTTCCTATCGCTTGAATATACCTAAAGTAGGTTTGGGTCTCCAGAAAGCAGTTGCTGTCCCGAATCTGGCAAGTTCGTCTGGTTTCTCGTTACCCTGTATCCTCAGATGTCCCTGAACCCATATCAGCGTAACCTGTTTCCTCCTAGTCCATTAGTACGTCCACGGGTTTAGCATTTGACCTAAGAGCTGCCTGACTATCGAAGTAGATGTACCTATTGCTGCCTATCGAATGAGAACAAATATGAAAGGGAAACAACAACCTGTACAAGAGTTATGGATCTAATCGACTACAAACTCTTGGATATGCAATCTAATTATATGACAACGTCGTAAAATTTTGAAAAACCATATAGAGTTGGGTCTGATCCAAATCTATGGATGAAAGTAGAGTCAAGCCGTTCTAAAGGCCTTAAACGCCTATTAAGACAAGTCCAAGCTCACGATGGAGCGCAAACCTGGCCTATTGGAAGTATTTTCCAGGAATAATAGGGTTGAACTGCTGTGGTTTCTAGGAAATTAGAGAATAAAAGGTAATGAAAAAGTGGACGAATTAGCAAGATTCGGAGCTATAAAACCATACAGTGGTCAAGACCCAGCGTTTGTATACCAAAATAAAGGGTAAAAATGACAATCAACAGATAATCATATCAGCAACATCTAAATCGCTGGCTCACAACATCTGTTCAAAGACATTCGAGGGACGTAATTGATGGCCCTTCGCAGAAACTAACAGATGCCGTCCATTGTTTAAGGGTCCAGATCAAATTAGTGGTGAGACTGATTACCGGCCACTGTCAGCTGAGGAAACTTTTACAGAAAATGGTTATCCACAATTATCCCACGACAAATAGTGAAGAGGAACAAACCTCTATGCACTTCCTATATGAAGACATTGCTTTAACTCGAAACAAACATAAACTATTCGGGCATTTACCCCGTGATGATAAGTTACCAACTAAGGGGCTTAGAAGGAAGTTAATAAGCTTTCTGGAAAGGACGACGCTCATATAAGCCCAGAGGTTGCAGTGTACACACAAGCGCAATCGCCTACCCTATCTTCAATCAATGAACCAACATTTCGTGTTCACGATTCGTGACTACATCCTCCAAACTCTTAAGAAAGTCAGAAGTTAAAAGGCTGAAATTTATTACTGAAGGTGCAAAAGTAGAATTAACATAGTCACGTAACTTCTGGAGAAAAAATAATACTACAGAAAGATATTTCAGATTTAGATCTTACCATCTCTAAGATGTTGACACAGCAACATAATATGGTAACAGATCTATAAGTTGTAACATTTAAGACAGGACAGATCTCAGCTACGTTCCAACAGGAAGAAAATGAACAAGTTAGTTGCCAGATTATATAAAATGGCATGAAATTTAGAAAAAATTTTGTTACAATCTCTAATCAAAAAAAATAAACACAAGGTCATGCTCCTCTGCATATTATAATTATTTATTGTTTGTAGTAGGTGCGCAGTATGGTCCAGTCCAATACAGGTGGTAACTTTTAAACAGAAAACGTGTATTTTTTTGTAAATTCGGCTTATTAGTGAGATTTCTTACTTTTTTGAGGACAAATTCAAATGTCAGATAACCAGTGTGTTTCTGTCAATAATATGTTAAAATGTAATAGCAGCTGCAATATGTCATAATAAGTAAACATGTTCTACGAGAGTTGATTGAAAAGTTTTGTAAAAAGTAAGGCAAATGACATTTTTTTACAAAAACAAAAATTTATTTCTTAACATAATCTCGATTGAGCTCAATACATTTGGTCCAATGAGATTCCAGTTTCTTATTCCCTCAGAAAAAAAATGTTTCGTATTAATCGTTTACAACACAGATAACCTTTTCATTTTACGAAACATTCTTGCCCCCTCCCACGCCAAAGTCACTTTGGTCAAATCTGGGAAATAGGGTGGGTGGGAAACTATCAAAATCCAGCTCATACACTTTTACCATTTCAAAGGCGTGAGCGGGCGCATTATCCTGGTAAAGGGGCACTTTTTGGCGCACTAGTCTTGGTTGCTTCTGCCTTAACCCTCCATACAAATGGTCCAAAAAACGTTGCGTAAAAGCAGCCATTCATTTTTCATAATAAACAGTCAGTTACGTTATCCTGTGAGTCCCAAAAAACAGTTCCCATCACTTTTCTCGCAGATAAAACTGTTTTCATTTTTTTCAGTGCACTTTCACCATCGACAACCCTCGGTTTTGACTGCCAGTCTATGTTTGGGATGTAATGGTGGTTTCATCCATAATCATAAGACGACGCCCGTACGCCTTTAGATTACACTCGTGCGTTTTTAGTCTGGAGCTTTTCCATTTATAGAGCTTC
Organism: Pachyrhynchus sulphureomaculatus; assembly: GCA_019049505.1. Taxonomy (NCBI): domain Eukaryota; kingdom Metazoa; phylum Arthropoda; class Insecta; order Coleoptera; family Curculionidae; genus Pachyrhynchus; species Pachyrhynchus sulphureomaculatus. Next base: position 163,788,157 of record CM032453.1, on the reverse strand, counting down.
ATGCAACATATTATATACCCGTTTATATGAGATGTCTACCATCTCAGCAATCTCACGAATCTTGTTGCGACGATCTGCCATCACGATATCATACATTTTATCGACCATTTCTTTAAAAGAAATCCTAATCTCAAATCGCTTAATAAAATTTTCCGCCATTTCGTAGAAATTTACCAAATTTATTAAACCACCCTCATATTAACGATATTAATAACAAAAAGAAATCCCTAACTTTTGAAACACACCGAGAGGTATCACGACTAAGGATTAAGTAATTGCTATTTTTGCACCAAAGTGAAAATTAAAATCATTACAGTTCAGAGAAGATGGAGAACCTCTTCACGCCCTGATATATTTGTCAGGCATTCGAGAAATTTTACTCTCCACGTCCTAATTTGACATCAATAGATTTTTTTGCAAAGATATTTGAAAATCAAAGTTAACGGAAACAATCTTCTATCACCCAAATAAAAAAAAAATATATCCGGCAAAAATGACAGCGATTACACACACACAACGTACTGAGCTGGAAACAATAATTTCTCTTCTTGCTTAGAAGAGTGCCGGGGGTAAATCGGTTTAGATTACTTCCCCGCCTAAATAGGGATTACCCTTTTTGGATGCATATCGGCGAGGATGTCATATTATCCTTCCATGTTGTCCAAGGGCCAAAATATATATTTGTATTTTACGGTACCTTTTAGACAAAGTGGTACTCATTTATATATTTTTTTAATATCATCATCATCATAAAGCCCTACAATTCTATCAGATTATTGCCAATTTCAAGTTATTATTCATTTAGTATGGTGTATAAATCCTCTTAATTTTCAGATTTGAAATCTGTCATTGGTCTTGGCTGATTTTGTTGTCTTCCTCCAGTCCCTACATTTTAATATCCAGTCTCTGATTCTCAACGCCTTGATATCGTCCTTTATTGTATCCTTTCATCTTTTTTTTAGTTCCAGGTCCATATTGGGATCCACTGCACTATCTTCTTAATGATTTCCCCTGATTTTCTTCGCATTATGTGCCCTGCCTATTGTAATTTCTGTGCTTTTCTAATTCTTATTCTGTTTTCTCCTTCGAGCTCTTTCCCTCTTTCCTTATTTTTTTCAGTCTCATTTTTCCATCTCATGTTAATATTGTTCTCATTATTCTTCTTATTCTCTTGTTTTTAAATGTTCTTCTTTGTTGTGAATTGTTACCGTTTCTATGACGTAGGTAATAATTGGTTTTATTAGTGGTCCATATATCTTTATTTCAGTTCCTTTACTTAATGATTACATTTTAAGAGGGATCTCTTCCAAACGCTTGACTTCGTTTAAGCATGCTTTCTCTCTCTCTTTCCTTCCCTATTATTCGCATTGTCACTCCCAAAAAGTTAAGGCGGGCAACAACTTTTGTTAATATAAATATATTAAAATTAAACTTTGTACTGGACACCTTGTATTTTTATAATACTCTGTATTGATAAAGCAGTGAAATAACAAATTTAGACAAATTATTGTGTCTCAAGTACACACATATACTACATATTAAATAAAATTAAACAAAACATTTTTACAAGACCGGGATACATAACAGAAAAATAAATAAAATTTACTCAATAACGTCTGCGTGACAATCAGTCAGCCTGCAGTCATTTCTCATCCTACACGGTGCTTGCAGCAATTAGCAGAAATAGAAACAGTCGGAGCCGTAGCGTACCAGACGAGATCTTGCCGCAGTTAAATCAGAAAAAATGACGATACTTGAAAGATAATAAATGTTCGTTTTTTAAACCACTCACTTTTTGAACTACTTATCTGTAAAAAAAGTAGTTTAAAAAAAAGGAAATGAAAATAACAATATAATTATCGATTCCATAAGAATCTTTATATCGGCTGTTAACTTTTTTAAAGATTTACACTTTGATTTAAGGTACAATGTAACAAGATACTGAACACTGTTAATCATTGATATTACATTGATGGAACGGAAGCTGTTACGACCTCAATTAGACGAAAAGCCATGGTTTTTGGGATTAGGCCGAGTGAACGACTTTCCGAAGTTTCGAATACAATTTTACGAGGTTTCTTTAGGGATTTTTGCTCTTACGAGAATAAGACACTGAATAAGCTCAAGAAAATACAAAGTTAGTCTTTATACCTAATCAAGGGTTTAACAAACCATGACTCAATAATCGTTTTCCATTTATGATGCGAGCAGTGTTTGGAATTTTAGATTGATTCCTCAAACTTTCGTTAACAGAAATTGAAAAGAGAAGCAAGAACTTCTTTTTCTCTTACATAGATGAGTCTTACCTGTAGAGAGTTAATATTCAGCTACAGCTTATTGCACAATTTATTTTTTTTTTGATTCATATTTCAAGTCTCTTTATTCTAGTTGATATTGATCTTTCAGTGTCTTCTACTGACTTCGAATCGCATCAACAGGGAATTTTTTAAACCACGATTTCTCAAGATTACTTTGATTGATACAAACCTTAAGCGGAGCGCTACGGTTCTAGTTATCATAGAATTGTTTTTACTAATTTAGATATCAATATGTAATAATATATTATGAATTATATTACGAAAAGAACTCACTTGAAGAACTCTCTTAGGTAATCCAGTCTTTTGAGATAGTTGTTTTAAATCCTTGGCATCAGGATTATGATTTATAGCAAAATAGGACTTCATTGTCCTTAGTTGGTGATGTTTAAAGGACGTTCTCATTCGTTTCGTCCTTTGACTTGAGTGAAGACCAGGCGTGCCTGGAGATCGGCCAAACGGAATGTCTAGGTAGTCTTGATTTAAATCTGGAATGGAAATAAAATATTAATAACCACTTTTTTTTTTTTTTTTTTTTTTTATACAGGGAGAAATCCGCTTTATGGATTTCTGGAGCAGTCTGCGTCACCGTAAGGGTGCCCCAAAGTGCTCCAGGTATGTGGGGCTCACCGACCTGAAGGGTTGGCATACCCACTAAAACTCCTTGTGAGCTGGGAAAACCCTCTACTCCTTTTACAATTCTGGTTTGTCAATGTCTAGATATTTGATGTATGCTAACTCTAAGGTTAATTTTCTAATATGTGGATCTAACCTACCTTAACCTAACTTAATGCTAACTTAACCTAGTTCCCCATTTTCCGGGGGGTGTGGTGTTATAATTGTGTTAGTCGTGTGTGTTGTTTACACTTTTTAAAACTGAAGGAGTTGCTCAACTAAACTACGGCCTTAATTAATCAAGGGTAGTCCATGTTGAATCTAGTGTTGGTTAGTCTAGTGGTAGAATGTCCGTTGGTCGTAGGTATCGATTGCCGACATTTACGTTGCCTCTGAAAGTGTTCGCTATCTCGGGGTTAGGATGGACCGCTGCTTTCTCAAGGAAGCGAAGCTGGGCATTACGCGTGAATTCTTTTATTGTGGGCATTTCAAACTCCCTGTGCAACTGATTGTTGCGGACGAACCAGGGAGCTCCTGCTATGATACGGAGGGCTTTATTTTGGACTGTCTGGACCTTGGTCCGATGAGTTTTGGACATCTGGCACCAGGCCTGACAGGCGTACGTAAGTCCGGCCCTGATTATCGATTTGTAAATTAGCAACTTGTTGTTAGTTGATAATTTACTACGATGATTCAGGAGCGGATACAGCTTCCCTAGAAGCTGATTTCCCTTGCGCACGACCATAGGCACTTGGTCCTTCCATACGAGTCGTTTGTCGTATAGAAGGCCCAGGTACTTGATGTTGTTGGCCCATCGGAGCCTAGTTCCATTCAGTGAGAGTTGAGGAGGGGGTATGCAGAAGCCTTTTCCAAAGATTATGGCCTGGGTCTTGGCTGGATTGACCTTAATCCTCCACCGGTCAAACCAGTCAGAGAGGCGCGTTAGATGACGTTGAAGTCGGGCCGTGATGTGATCAATTCTCGCTGCTGAAGCGGTAATGGCCGTGTCGTCTGCGTACAATTGGAGGTATTTAATAACCACAAATATTAGAGAAGTAATGAGAATTTTCTAAAGTTTATTTATTACACATTCAAAATTAAATTTGCCTCAAAACGAGTACGCAAGTAAAATTTATTTTTACTACCTACGTTTTGAATGTCCTTTTTAATGATTTTTTTCGTTTTCTATCTCTATTTTTATTTTTTTTTTCTTTCCACAATATTTTAGGTAACATTGATATTTAGACGGATTTTACAAAATTAAAAATAAAAAAACCGGTCAAGTGCAAGTTGAACTTGCACAATTAGTGTTCCGTACATTGATTGTTTTTAAAATAAAAATTTTTGTTAGGGTGGTATAAAATGATCAGTGACTTCACAAAACACACCCCAAATGAGTTTTCAACAAAGTTTGTTTCCAATCTTTACTGAAAACTGGTGACCTTGAAATTTTTTTTTTTTTTTATATACCAAATAAATTATTAAAGGTAATGCACTCGTGATAATTTTCGTTCAATCTATACCCGTGGAGAATATTCCAGAATTTTTTTCAAAATTTTTTGATCAGTACTTTTCGAGATAAGGTAGGGGACAGCGATTTTTTAAAAGTAATACGAAGAAAAGTGTGCGCAAGTATTACATTATATATATATATATATTTATATATATATATATATATATATATATATATATATATATATATATATATATATATTTATTTTACTTGTGTTTTCACAAGCTTTCATTTGACACCACACTCGACCTAGTAAAAAAATTTTTTTTTCATTTCCGATTTCACCCCTCAAAACGAACCCTTAAGTCAAAATTTATATTACGGTGGTATAAAATGATCAGTAACTTCACAAAACACACCCCAAATGAGTTTTCAACAAAGTTTGTTTCCAATCTTTACTAAAATCTGATGACCTTGAAATTTTTGTTTTTTTTATATACCATACAAATTATTAAAGGTAATGCGCTCGTGATAATTTTCGTTCAATCTACACCCCGTGAAGAATATTCCAGAATTTTTTCGAAATTTTTTGATAAGTACTTTTCGAGATAAGACCCGGGACAGCGATTTTTCGCGAATTTTTAAAAATAATACAAAGAAAAGTGCGCGCAAGTATAATATTATATATATATATTTTTACTCGTGTTTTCACAAGCTTTCATTTGACACCACACTCGATGACCTAGTAAAAAAATTTTTTTTCACTTCTGACTTCACCACCCAAAACTAACCCCTTAAGTCAAAATTTAATTCTCAAAACTGCATGGCTCTGATGAGGCCATCAATTCCTATATTATTACCAAATTTCACCTTTCTATGTCAAATAGTTTCGGAGAAAATCGGGTGTGACAGACAGACAGACATCGAAGTGATCTTATAAGTGTTCCGTACGGAACACTAAAAATAAATGATCATTTACCACCATTAGACAAATTTTTAGTGGTGACATATCAATTTAGTTTCATCGGCAAATGAAGCTTAAGAAGAAAGAAAAGTCACAGGGTGATAAATTTTATAAATATGGCGAATGATTCAAAGACCATCTCACAACGACCTACCGATAAAATGGTGCAAAGTGAAATATTCTTTTATTATTCATAAATCAGTACAGTAATAGGCTTACTTACTAACTTAGGGTATGACAAAAACAATGTACAATTGCGTGCATATTTGTTTGTTGCTTTTAGCCTCTCGTCAGGCTTGATGTTCATCATATTTTAATATTAGTAAATCCTGTACATGTTACTTTTGGACTACGGCAGCACATTAAGCAATCAAGAAAAAAATTAAGAATTTGTGTACATTACTGTTTATTTTAATTACAACCTTTCTTTTTCATTGCCTAGTTGATAACACACGATTTTTTTAGTTTACCAACCCTTGTGAGATCTAGCGTTTCCTCTTTGAATTAATAGACGTAAAATAATGGGTGTCCAAATTTTTTTAGAATGAAAATTATATTCAACAGCGTTCTAAAAAAAAAGCGACTCACGCTCTCTGGCAGAAAGAGCTAGCTTTTTACATGGATTGTCAGAGGAATAAGAAAATATGTTGCTGGAATATACGACCTCAAAATACTAGATCCGACCCTGCGTCTTTTAAATAAAATCTGTAAGAATTAAATTTTATAATTTTACACTAATTTTCACACTAAAAACATAAAATATAAAACCGAGTATAAAACCAATGTGTGAAATAAAGACATTAAAAAAGCTACCAAAGGAATTAAAATAGTCAGAAAACCAGCTTCAATAAAATAATCTCATACAAATATCTAGACAATAGTTTGAGTGATAATAATAGTATAACTAAACATAACAACCCCAATAAAGCCGGAGGGCTATAAAATAAGAGGATAAGGGTTAAGCCTACAAAAGGGCCATATAAAAGGACGTGGGGCACTTTTAGGATTAATTTGTTTGAAGCATATGGGAACTGGTTTTAAAGAGCTGTAAAATGATTCTGTTTGTTTAAATAGTGGGGTAATTGTAATTTATTGGTGTTTTTAGATTTGGAAGAGAAAAAAATAAATTACAAACATGTACAGTCTGTCAAGTAAGAACTAGACTGCTTGTATTCTTAAAAAAAATATGTTTCAAGAACATCTTTTGCCATCAATGTATTCTTCGGTGTGCTAATAACGGCGGAATTACCTTAGGAAGTTGTCAAGATTGCAATGATCTCCAAATTTTTCGAATCTTACGAGACAACTGAGTCAAAGTCCTCAGAGTATTTCCTCTGAGCTCTCTCTTTACAAAGGATTAAAGGTTTTCAATAGGGTTGGCGTCCGGCGATTGTGAGGGCCCCTCTAGTATCTTATCGTGGGCCCAAGCGAGCCGCTTTGCGACGTTACTTTCGCCCAGCAAAGATTTCCACAATGTGCCTTGGAATTTGACATCATGAGCACGAAGATGTTGTCGAATGGTTTCATGGGACACATTCAAACCCGATATTCTTAATTTTACCGCTCCTTGATGCAGCGTCAATTTCGAGTCCCGTGAAAATAAAGACATGATTCTTTTTTCGATTGTCACAGTGACTTTACCTACCGAGTCATGTTTTGGCAAGTCGTCGACATTTTTAGTCTGGTTAAAATGATTTACCCACTTCTTCACAAACGAGACCGACTTTTTAAGAATTTAGCAGCCGCGGAATGTATCATTTTAGGCCCCTTTAGGTGGAAACAAAGAAAGACTGCCTCGAACCGACGCGCAAACGTTTTAGATTTTACGTATTTCGACGAAAGTTCAGAATCGACTGACGCTTTTACTAAAATGTGTCGTACACAAAGGTTATCTCTACCGATTTTTTGCTGAATCGCTAGAACCGCATTTACCAAAAATGAATTATATCGGACACGTTGTTCCTTGACAGACTGTATATCCTGACTATATTCACTCGGTTTGTCTAGATTAAAAACCGGTCTAAAGCTGAAATTCCAAAATGTAGTACTTCGAAAACATGGTTTTTAGTGTTCCGTGCGGAACACTTATAAGATCACTTCGGTGTCCATCCGTCTGTCTGTCACACCCAATATTTCCGAAACTATTTGACATAGAAAGTTGAAATTTGGCACTAATATAGGAATTGATGGCGTCATCAAAGCCATGTAGTTTTGAAAGTTAAATTTTGACTTAACGGGTTAGTTTCGGGAGATGAAATCGGAAAAAAACATTTTTTACCAGGTCATCGAGTGGGGTGTCAAATGAAAGGTTGTAAGAACAGGAATTCAAAAATATATATAATGTAATACTGACGCACACTTTTCTTTGTATTATTTTTAAAAATCGCTGTCTTTTCCCCTTATCTCGGAAAGCGCTGATCAAAAAATTTTGAAAAAATTCTAGAATATTCCCCACAGGGTGTAGATTAAACGAAAATTATCACGAGTGTATTAACTTTAATAATTTATCTGGTATATAAAAAAAAACAAAAATTTTAAGGTCATCAGTTTTCAGTAAAGACCTAGAAGTACAGAGTCATGGAGAATAATTAAAGCATTAAGGACTAACAATAGAGAGAAGACGTATATAGAGTACATCCCAGAAAGCGAGTGGGAAGAATATTATAAGAAGCTGCTAACAGAAGATAGACAAGAATTCCAAGAAGAGAACCCTGAATAAGGAAATAAAAGAGATAGAACTAAGCTATGAAGAAGTAAAGAAGGCAATAAAAACACTCAAAAATAATAAATCTACACCTGGGGGTGTGGTAAATGAAATGATTAAGTACGGGTCTAATAAATTACATCGAATGCTGAGAAACATGTTCCACAAAGCGATAAATGGAGAAAAAATACCAGAGGAATGCTCAAAAACTTATATAGTATCTATATTTAAAAAGGGAGACCGCAGAAAATGCACCAACTATAGAGGCCTAAGCATAATATCGAGGATGGGACGTTTGTATGGAAAAATTATTAAAAATATTATGGAGGAAAATAGAAAAGGAAAAATTGGAGAAGACCCAGCAGGCTTTATGGCCGGAAAATCATGTATAGACCACATATACACTATAAAACAAACAATGGAAAAAAAAACTGGCAAAGAATAGAGAAGTTCATCTAGCCTTCATAGACATAAGAAAGGCTTATGTCTCAGTACCAAGACAAAGATTATGGAACTCAATGAAAGAAATAGGCATTGACAAATAACTAATATACGCAGTAAAAGCTCTGTACGAAAACAACACAGTGAACATAAAAATAGGACATAAAATAGGTAAGAGACTCCAAACATCAAAAGGCATATTACAAGGATGCTCTACATCCCCAACACTATTCAAAATATACCTCGAACAAACATTAAAAAAATGGAAGCAAAAATGTAGTGGAATGGGAGTCCCAATACGAGAAGATTACTTATATACTGTAAGTTTCGCAGACGACCAAGTAATCATAGCGCAAGATGAGGAAGACCTCAGTTATATGGTAAGAAAACTGAAAGAAGAATACACTAAAGCAGGATTAGCAATAAACTTTGATAAAACGGAATATCTAACAACAAAGGAGGGAAACGTGGAGAATCTAGAAGTAGATAACGAAACAATAATCAAAGGAACCGATAGATTTAAATATCTAGGAACCATCATTTCAAAAAACGCAACATCAGAAGAAGAGATTAAAGCTAGATTAGGACAAACGCGAACATGCATAAGACAATTAAATTCGATCCTGTGGGACAAGCACATTACAAAGAGAAACAAAACACGCATATACAAATCAATAATACAAAGCATAATGACATACGGGTCAGAAACATGGACGATCAATAAAAGAAATAAATCTAAAGTTAACGCGGTAGATATGGAATATTGGAGAAGATGTTGTAGAGTGACACTTATGGAGAGAATAACAAATGAAGAAATAAGAAGCAGAATGAACATCAAAGAGAACGCAATAAACACCATTGAAGAAAAACGATTAAAATGGTATGGACACATAAGACGAAGAGAAGAAAATAGGTGGATAAAGAAAATAACGGAGTGGAGCCCTATAGGGAGAAGAAAAAGAGGAAGACCCAGGCGATCGTGGAGAGACGATGTGGACGAGGCTATGGAGGACAGGGGTCTAACAGATGGAGACTTGGAAGATAGAAACGGATGGAATCAAAGGTTGAGAGAAGGAAGACAGCGTCAGCTGTAGAAAATCCTTGTTATGTATGTTTCGGAAAAAAAACTTTGATGAAAACTCATTTGGGATGTGTTTTGTGAAGTCACTAATCATCTTATACCACCATAAAAAATTTTATTTTAAAATTAATCAACGTACGGGAAACTAATTGCGCAAGTCCAACTTGCACTTGACGGTTATTTCTGATGGGATTGAACATCGAGGCATATACGAGGCTGGTTTGAAAAGTCCGTGCAAAAATAAAAACTACTTATGTGTTTGGGGTAAACCTTTTTTATTTTTCGACATAGTCTTCTTTTAGGCTTATACACTTCGTCCAACAATGTTCTAGTTTGTTGATCCCTTCCGAATAATAGGATTTGTCCAAGTCTGCAAAATATCCATTAGTGTCTGCAATCACCTCCTCGTTTGAATAAAATCTTTGTCCCGCCAGCCATTTCTTCAAATTGGGGAACAAATAGTAGTCCGAGGGAGCCAAGTCTGGAGAATAAGGGGGATGTGAAACGAGTTGGAATCTTATTTCCATTAATTTTGCGACCACAACTGCTGAGGTGTGTCCTGGTGCGTTGTCGTGATGGAAAAGGACATTCTTATGGGCCAATCGCGGGCGTTTTTCTTGCAGCTCGGTTTTCAAACGGTCCAATAACGATGAATAATATTCACCTGTAATAGTTTTACCCTTTTCCAGATAGTCGATGAGGATTATCTCTTGCGAATCCCAAAAGACAGTCGCCATAACCTTTCCGGCCGAAGAAACGGTCTTCGCCTTTTTTGGTGCAGATTCCCCCTTGGTAACCCATTGTTTAGATTGTTGTTTGGTCTCAAGAGTATAGTAATGTGTCCTTGTTTCATCCACAGTGACGAAACGACGCTTAAAGTCCTCCGGATTTTTCTGGAACAGCTGCAAACCATCCTTGCAACACTTCACACGATTCCGTTTTTGGTCAAGCGTGAGCAATCGCGGCACCCATCTTGCGGATAGCTTTCTCATGTCCAAATGTTTATGCAAAATATTATGTACCCGTTCAGTCGAGATGCCCACAGCACTAGCAATCTCACGCACCTTAACTCTTCTGTCATCCATCACCATATCATGGATTTGATCAATGATTTCTGGAGTCGTAACCTCTACAGGCCGCCCAGAACGTTCAGCGTCACTTGTGCCCATATGGCCAGTCCGAAAATTTTGAAACCACTTATTAACTGTTCTAATCTAAGGTGCAGAGTCACCATAATGTTTATCAAGCTTCTCTTTAGTCTCCTGAGGCTTTTTGCCTTTATAAAGTAATGTTTAATCACCACACGAAATTATTTTTCGTCCATTTCTTGAAAATCACTCGACTTCCTTGATTCACACGAATGCCAAACACAAAGAAATAGACCAATATGGCTGAAACTTGGTGTGCGTTCATTCAAGAGATGCTACTAACTAAACATGACCTCGATACGCGCCGGTGGTGCCATCTCTCGGACTTTGCACGGACTTTTCAAACCAGCCTCGTATATCCGAACTCACATACATACATTCTCTGATGTAGGGAAGTGTTGCTCTTACGTGAAACAGCCTTTTTGGAATTATAGCTTAAGTTGGTATAAATCATAGTTTAAATAAAAAAAATAGCTCTTCCAATCATAGTGAAATAGCTCAAATAATAGATTTAGTTTCTTTAATATAAAGCATATTTAGTCAGTGAATAGAAACATGTCTGTCACCCGAAAATTTTTCAAAGTTTTAAAGAAGATGTCCATGTTTTCTTTTCTTTAAAATCATTCTTTTTACATATATGGGAAGTATATTCTTGGTAATATGTCTTCTTCGGATCGGAGATTATCATGGTTTTCAAAAACTTATCTTTAATTTATTGGTATTAGAACTCTTTCAATAAGTAAAGGATATGCCATTTTCTCACAAACAGATATTCCCACCAATGTTCTGAAAGATTATCGCGTTTATCAGGTTTCTAGAAGTAAATTTCGTTTTTAGCCAATTTAATACTAATTTATTACAACGTTTAGAAGAAAATAAATATTTTCTAGATTGGAAATAATGGGCTCGAGATTTAGAAACATATGCAAATAAGTCTAGATTCCGCACATGACAGAAAAAGTATATTTAATTGGGTTTTGTTACTCTCCTATTTCATTATCTGATGATATCTAAAATACTGTGTTTTTTAGTTTTATCCTGTAAATTCTTAAGAAACAAAAAAAAATTGACCAAATGGTGAAGTATCTTTTCTTTACACATCTTTGAATTTCTATATTAAAATTTAATATTCCTTTATCGTACCTAGTAGAGCAACTAGGATCTTTAAACATAAGCAAAAAGTTTCATAAGCTAACAAAGACCTATAATTGTATCGAACCGAGAAATACCAATCTTCATGTAACTTTTCTCGAATAATTTATAACAGAATCCCCCTAATTTGAAAAATTTGAACTATAATACTTTTAAAAATAACTAAAAAAGTATCTATGCAGGGTTGGATTAAAAAATTGATTATTCAAGACCTACCCGTCGCCGTCGGTTCCTATTTGTAAGATACTATCGTTCTTGGTTTCTTCTAAATGTTTTTAATTGTTATTCATCATATTAGTTTATTTATTATTGTTATTGGTACAAAGAAAATTCTTTTATTGTTATAAATTCTGATCCATAAAGAAAATGAAAACTCTTGTTGTTCCAACTCACGCAGAATACCACGCGGTGTGACAGGTTAGTGAGTATAAACACACATATATTCGGTGAGTGATCATCCACCAAACTCGTCTGCCTTAGCAATCTGAGAGAACCAAGGATAACCACTTTTTACATCTTCATCCTAAGGGAATTAGCTAAGATACTGCTGCTGAACCCGACATAGTCATGTCGGGGCACTGCATTCCGCTAGCATCGTCCCGCAATTTGTTGGGCGTTAATTTGGGAGCAAATATGTCCTGGCATGAACACGTTGCAGGCATAGCAAGGAGAGCTTCTCAAAACTTGGGAATATTATTTCGAACCAGAAGGCTTTACACTCCACAACAACTGTTAATTCTTTACAAAGCTCAAATTCGACCAACTATGGATTACTGCTCCGATGTTTGGGGCTTCGCTCCGAAACACACACTGCATTTGTTGGATTCTGTTCAGAGAAGAGCTGTTCGTCTAATTGGAGACCCGGAACTGACCCTGGAACATCGAAGAAACCGTTGGCGACTTGAGTCTGTTCTACAAGTATTTTCAAGGAAAGTGTACGAAGGATATAGCCCGCTTAATTCCTTCCAGAGCGGTGCATGTTAGAAATACACGTCGCGCTAATACTTCACATCCCTATGAGGTCCAGCTTGTTACTCCGCGTACAACGCTTTTCAAGCAGTCTTTTATACGCAGAACATCATCCCTTTGGAATAATTTGCCCCGGGCTCTGTGCTTCCCACCGAGTACAATTTACAGCGATTCAAGAATAACGTGAATCGCTTTTTCCACACACATGCCGCTCCTGGAGCGCTTAAGGGACTTCCCTGTAGCACGTGTGCTAGACGCATAAAAAAAAATACAGCAAGTTGCTACCTTGTTCAGGTTTTCTAGGAATGTGTTCTTAATTTCTCGTAGAACCCCATTGACTACGTTGTTGTTAATGAGTGAACAAAGCGCGAAGTTCATAGGTTACATCTATGTACTTAAAATCTTTTTCCTCTTCTTTGACTGCTATATTTGTTTCTGCAGGTGCCAAAAACTCAATTACATAATTTTTTTTGTTGTTACCTAGAAGTACTGGACCAGGTTTGTTGGCTTGCAAACGCCTTGTAGTCCTAACGGTAAAATTCCAGCCAATGCGGCACCTGCCATTTTCTACAACCGACTCAATCTTTTCCGAAAAATATGGCACTCTGAAAATAAATGCATAAACGACTCTGGTTTTTTTGCTGTATACATTACACGTAATCTCTATCAGTTAGGTAATCGACAACAATACAATGAAGTATTAATCACACCATCCTGAGGCGCGGGTAGAAATCCTTCCGTATTTGACGTAATACTTGCTGATAGTAGGAAATTATTTCTGGGAATAATTCATGTTTGAGGCTTTGCTGTATATTACCTGTAAAATTGTTGCTCAGCTGTTTTAATAATACGTCTAGACAGATCTAAATCTGGAATGTTAACTTCATCATTTTGTTGTTTGATAATGTCGTCAAAGTTTACCGCCCGATTGCAGCGCATATTTATCTCTATAATCAATAGTTTGTAAAAGATTTTCCCACTTATAAAAAAGCTACCGTTAATACGTATTTATTTAATAAGATTCTTGCCAAACAAATCGCCCAACAGATATATTTATATCGTCAACATCATACCGCATTCACAATATTCACTCAAGCATATTTCGATAACAATCATAACAATCCGCGTTTGATGGGTTCGGTTTACGCATTTAATGTTCGGTTGTTATGAAGTTAAGTTCAAAATAACCGCCACGCGTCCCTTGGGAAAGCAGCTTAACCACAATTAAAGATAAATATCTATTGAATAAAATATAGAAAATTATTAATGCTTGTTGCAGTACATGGGAAATACTGTGGACAGCATAATATGAACAAAGAATAACGTCATAAATAATAGATTTCGTGTTCTAAAAATTGTTTATTCTTTGATTGTGTTAGCCGATACTTGTTGGAAATTCATAATAAAATTATATAAAAACAACACTATGCTTTAATTTCCAATATATTTAAAGTCACTTGACAATTGTTTCACCATACAATGGCTTCTTCAGAAGTAAATAAGAAAGAAAAATATTTGGTAGCAATCCTGGTTAAATAGTGCTTAAAACTATCCTTAATTACCTAAGATTATGCTAATCATTTTGTTATATTATTTACAGACAGAAATATTTTAAGAATGCAAATCTGTGGTACTATTTCCGAGAACTAATAAAGATTAAGTAAGGGTGAATGGTCTACCTGTTCGTTTAATAATTGATTGGAGTTTTTCCGTTTGTTAATTTCAAGACATTCAAGCAAATTTAATTTTTTAGATTTATTTTCTAAATGTAGGATTTTTAACGTATCATCAAAATTATGGGATTCGTTTATTATATAAGTTGCGTAATATGAATTGTTCTTATTTTTTAAATAACTATGTTTATGCTCTTTAATGCGAGTTTCAAAAGATCTACCAGTTTGTCCTACGTAGGTTTTAGTACAAGATCCACAATTTAATAAGTAAACTCTGATTTTAAGGAATTCTTAGATTTGGTTTTGTTATTCAAAATTATACTCCCTAAGGAATTACTGGTTTTGAATGCTATTTTATTGTTCTTTTTTATTAAATGTTTGGAAATTGTTCTAGTTATTTTCCCTGTGTATGTGAGTGTACTAAATTTTCCTTTTTTTGTCATTAATTGTGGGATAAATTAGAGAGATTGCTTGTTTGAGGGATTTTTTATTCAAGATATTATCTATAATGTTGGGGTCATATCCATTATTAATTGCTATTTGTTTGATTATGTTGAATTCTTTGTTAAAATTAGTTTTAGTCATAGGGATATGTAACAATCTATGTATGAAAGAGTTAATAGCTGCCATTTTGTGAAGATACGGGTGGGATGAGCTATTGTGTATGACTGTGTCAGTATGTGAAGGTTTGTGAAAAATTGAGAAATCGTGTTTATTGTTCACTTTTGATATATAGATATGTCTAAGAAATTTATAGAGTTATCGGTTTCTAATTCTATGGTAAATTTAATATTAGGATGCAAATTATTTAGGAAGTTAAGGAGGATTGTTAGTTGTCTATCTGTTCCCGTGAAACAGGAAATGATGTCGTCAACATATCTATACCAGTAAACAATATTTTTGCTTACCGCGTTTTGATGAATTTTTAGTTCTAAATGATCCATGAAAATTTCCGCTAGTAACTGACTTAAAGGATTACCCATTATTAGACCTTCTTTAGATATATAAAAGTTGTCGTTGAATTCAAAATAGTTTTGATCATAATTATTTAAAAAATAAGAACAATTCACATTACGCAACTCATATAATAAACGAATCCCATAATTTTGATGATACGTTAAAAATCCTACATGTAGAAATTAAATCTAAAAAATTAGATTTGCTTTTTAGTTCTAAATGATCCATGAAAATTTCCGCTAGTAACTGACTTAAAGGATTACCCATTATTAGACCTTCTTTAGATATATAAAAGTTGTCGTTGAATTCAAAATAGTTTTGATCATAATTATTTAAAAAATAAGAACAATTCACATTACGCAACTCATATAATAAACGAATCCCATAATTTTGATGATACGTTAAAAATTCTACATGTAGAAAATAAATCTAAAAAATTAGATTTGCTTGAATGTCTTGAAATTAACAAACGGAAAAACTCCAATCAATTATTAAACGAACAGGTAGACCATTCACCCTTACTTAATCTTTATTAGTTCTCGGAAATAGTACCACAGATTTACATTCTTGAAATATGTCTGTCTGTAAATAATATAATAAAATGATTAGCATAATCTTAGGTAATTAAGCATAGTTTTAAGCACTATTTAACCAGGAAGTATTTTTCTTTCTTATTTACTTCTGAAGAAGCCATTGTATGGTGAAACAATTGTCAAGTGACTTTAAATATATTGGAAATTAAAACATAGTGTTGTTTTTATATAATTTTAAATTGTTTATTGATAGTCAACTCAACGTTTCGCTTACAATTACACGAGATATTTCGAATGATGGACTGTTATACGTGTACTTCACGAAAATTCTCTCAGGCGTGTTTAAATCTTGACAGCAACATTTTCAGAGAGAGTTTTAAAAGTTATTTGTTAATTTTTGTTACCATGGAATCTAAAACCTCTAAACTCTCCAGGTGACTTTTGCTTGTGATGGTGTAATATTTTGTATTTTAAAATAAAATCAATCAAATATTTTTATAAGAAAACTTGACATAAAAATCCAGGTTTTAAACCAGGTGGAAAATCTTTTTAGAATTCTCACTGATTTAATCATAAACGAAGACAAATTTTGTAGTCCTATACTGTACAGCATCATTACTTTAGTTGACTTACAGATGCTTTTTATCAATGTAAATCCCTAATTACCGAATTACATCACTTCCAAAGTTAGATTTTTTAGTGAATAAGGAAGTAACTGTTAAATTTTTAAACTTTTTATTAAATTGGGCTGTTACTACTTAATTTACTAAAAGCATTTAACTTTAAAACTTGTTTATCTTGACAATTAGGGATTTGAACTGACAAAACCATCAGTAATCCAATTATAGTTACAGGGATCTACAGTATAAGATAATATTTTATCAATTAATTGATAAAAATTGAAAAAATTATTTACCCAGCAATTTCCTCGCAAATACAAGTTGTCAGAAAAATGGGAAATTTAAGTTTCTCGTACTAAAAATAATCTTTACTACCTGATATTTTGAAGAAGGCAATAATACCTTAAGTGAGATATCAATCATAAAATATTGCCGATTGTTGAATTATGGGCAATTTTTGGTTATTTTTCTACCATTTTTGGATAATTTTCAGTAATTTTTTCGAAGTTTGCAATATTTGAAGCCAAAGCAACTTATGTTTCTTGATCCACATAATCTGAAATTTGTTGTTTTAAGACCTAAAGGTCGCAAGGTGAATCAACATAGCCATTTTTCAGCTATTATTTGGACATACATTGACTACATTTATCATCATTTTATCCAGAAATTATCATAAATCTGGTCAACATATGTTCAAATAATGGCCGAAAAATGGCTATGTTAATTGCCTTTAGGTCTTGAAACAACAAATTTTAGAATATGTGGAGAGAGAAACATAAATTGCTGTTCATTCAATTATTGCAAACTTCGAAAAAATTACTAAAAATTATCCAAAAATGGTAAAAAATAACGAAAAAAATGGGCCATAACTCAAAAATCGGCTTCGAGAGAATTTTTGGAATTTTAGTATTTAAAATATATATGTAATATATATATATATATATATATATATATATATATATATATATATATATATATACATATATATATATATATATATTATATATATATATATATATATATATATATATATATATCTATATATATATATATATATATATATATATATATATATATATATATATATATATATATATATATATATATCCAAATCGGTTGGAAATTATGACCTGTAGATTATTTTGAAAGAAAAAGTAAAAAGTGAAATATAGCCATAGTGAAATATAAAGCAACCTAGCCACATCTAAGTATTTTCTACACATAATTTCTGCTAACGTTAAAAATCCTGAAAAAATTACACTATTTTTCCTTAATTCCAAAAAGCTAGAAAATGATATGGAACACGAAATATACGGGCAACCCATCTAATACTACTCCTAATCCATTAAATAATTAAAAGAGAAAATAAAACAAAACCATTTTCAGATTTCTTAATTTTAAGAACTCCGAATAATCTGAAATTTGTTGTTTTAAGACCTAAAGGTCGCAAGGTGAATCAACATAACCATTTTTCAGCTATTATTTGGACATACTTTGACTACATTTATCATCATTTTATCCAGAAATGATCATAAATGTGGTCAAAATATGTTCAAATAATGGCCGACAAATGGCTATGTTAATTGCGACCTTTAGGTCTTGAAACAACAAATTTTAGAATATGTGGATCGAGAAATATAAATTGCTGTTCATTCAATTATTTCAAACTTCAAAAAAATTACTAAAAATTATACAAAAATGGTAGAAAAATAACGAAAAACTGGCTATAACTCAAAAATCGGCTTCGAGAGATTTTTTGGAATTTTAGTATTTAAAAAAAAATAAATACTCGTATATATCCAAATCGGTTGGAAATTAAGACATGTAGATAATTTTGAAAAAAAAATTAAATTTCTGGACCACAATGGCTGTTCTCTTTAATCAAAAATAAGTAAAAAGTGAAATATAGCCAATGATTTTTGAGGCAACCTAACCACATCTAAGTATTTTCTACACATAATTTCTGCTAACGTTAAAAATCCTGAAAAAATCACACTATTTTCCCTTAATTCCAAAAAGCTAGAAAATGATATGTAACACAAGCTATACGGGGCAATCCATCTAATACTGCTCCTAATCCATTAAATAATTAAAAGAGAAAATAAAACAAAACCATTTTTATATTTCTTAATTTTAAGAACTCCGAAAAGTTTGTAAAACATATTATGTACAGAGCAACTTCCTTAACTTCATTCCTTTTTAACATCTTTTACCTTTTCTTATGTTCTACTATAATCAATTGAAAGTAAAGTATAACACCATTTCCAGATTCTTTTTATAGATAGATAGATAGGTAGACAGACAGATAAAAATTATTGACTACTAACGTATATACATGATAAAACATAAAACATAATAAAAGAATTATATACATAATATTCACAAAACGGTTTTCCAAGAGCAGAAAGAGATATTGCCCAATATGTGAGGATTATAGAGACTGATGTGGCCGAAAATAAAAGAGTTCTGATCTTTTCGCATACTTTTTCAGAGTGCTTTTGTGTCTAATAATAACCGAGTACCATACTCATGTGTTAAAGAAGACAATTGTCAGATTCAAGTTGACTATAATGCAATTCTTAAGTTAATTGATTATTTGGACCATAAAAAGTGTGCTAGACGGTTTATATCTATGTTTTATAAAAAATTGTAGATTTAATTTGGTCTGAAAATTTTCATTTTATTTTCAACTTGTCTCTGGAATAGGTAAAATCTGTATTTTTGCTAGAATGCTTGAGAAAATTGTATATGATGATATATTACATACTGTTAGAAATATAATAAATGAACAGCAGCATAGATTCTTTCCAAAAAGATCTCTAGAGACAAATTTGATGTGCCGCTTTCGACGGTATAGATTCGGAAGAGCAGGTAGACTGCATTTACATGGACTTCAGTAAGGCCTTTGATATGATCGATCACAAGATAGTGATCAGGAGGCTTTCTAAGGTTGGTGTTTGTGACAGTCTGCAGAAGTGGGTGTGGTCCTACATTTGTGACAAAAGGCAGAGTGTTTCTGTTAACGGGTATTGTTCGAAATCATTTCTAACAACTTCAGGTGTCCCTCAAGGCAGTCACTTGAGGCCTCTTCTTTTTATAATATATATCAACAATATTATAAACTGCTTTCAGAACTGAAATTTATATATATATATATATATATATATATATATATATATATATATATATATATATATATATATATATAACTTGGGTTGAATTCTTTCTTGAACCTTGGAATAATGAATATATTTTCAATTTCTTGGGCTTTATGGTTCTTTTGTTTTAAGGATAGAGAAATTACATGATGTTTTAGTTAGAAGTTTATTGAAAACGTTTCGCCTAATTTGCAGGCTTCTTCAGTTCATCTAAAAATTGAAATTTTCAATCATTGTACATTTTCCTCCCTTCTTTACTTTTCTTTATGACCTTAAATTTTGATTTTACAGGACTATTTTCGATATTCAGTAGGATGCACAATTTATTTAATTATGAATATATAAGATTCCTAAACATATTAATACGATGTAAAAAGTGAAATAATAAAAAATACACACAAAAATATACATAAAAACTTACATGCATGGGTTGAAACGAAGACACGCTTAACGCTGATTAAAAGATATTACTAGGACGGTCACATTTTTTAAAATAACTTTAGACAAGTATAGGGAAACGAAAATCATCCTCTGGTTTGTTTATGTTTTTTTTTTATTTATTTATTGCTATTGAGTTATTATGAGAAGAGTCCGAAATAAATATGACTCAGACCCTTAACGTCGCTTTTGTCGTTCATGTTGTTCTTCTCTTTATTAATACAAACCATTTCATGTACTGATCTTTAAAATTAATTTGATTCTTTTTTTAAGTTCCTTGTGTTTTTAAAATCAAAAGAGTGTTTGGTTTGTTGAATGTGTTTTGATAGAGCTGTCGGTTATACTTATTATACTAATGGCCATTCAGTCTAAATTTATATATATATATATATATATATATATATATATATATATATATATATATATATATATATATATATATAGAGAGAGAGAGAGAGAGAGAGAGAGAGAGACCGGATTATATATGAAACATAAAAATCTTAAAATATGCATGAAAAATGGTCAAAATATGCAATATTAAAAAATAATAAAAGTAGTAATTTTTAGTTTTTTATTTCAAAATCAGGATAAAATTAAAAAGTTATCGACGATATTTAAATTTAATTAACAATTATTTAACATTTTTTAAACTTATTTAACATTGTATTCTTTTTCACGTAAACAATAAGGTATTATACTTTTCTTTAACTCTACGCGGGAATACATCTGGCAATGTGGAGTTTATTTGACGGATTTTATTCATTATCTGAATTGATTCGGTCAACGCCAAACCTCGAGTTTCAAGCGTTTTAATACCCGCAGGTATGTGGAAAAAGTGAGTGCTAATCAAAGCTATGTTTTTTTTAATATCAGAATCGTAAAATGCTTCCTTGGATTGACGAACTGCCATAGCCTCTGCACTATCGAAGTCATTTACTACACCTTTGATCGCCTCGAAATGTTCATTGTAAAATAATACAGCTTCAATCCATGTTCCTCATCGAGTTATCACTGGTTCTGGAGTTAAAGGCACATTTGACAGTTTTTCTTTATAGGCGTTATTGCGAGCAGGTGCCTTAAGAAACACTTTCTTTGCTGATGAAATCAGTTTATTTACATTTCCAAACGTGGATCGTACTTCTTCAGCGAGTCGATCGACTCCGTGAGCAAAGCACGTCACATGAATTAAATTTGGATAAAATACTTGGAGGACTTTGGCTGCCTTGATCATATAGGGAGCAGCATTTGAGAGAAATATAAACACTCTTTCATCTGCAGAAGATTCAGGAAATATTTTTTTAATACCCTCATTCACAAATCTGGCGATCGTAGAATGATTTGTCTTGTCAAGTTCTTTGCAGGCCACCAAATAGGAAGAAGAAGGCTCTAATCTTAATGCATCCACAATTAAATTCGCAATATAGCGACCACAACTGTCGGTAGTTTCATCAGCACATTAAAAATTGCAAAAAACTACACTGATGCAAGCGCGTCAACAGTAATGTTAAAACTGATATCTTGTTTTAAAATAAAAATTCGTCTTCGAGAAAATACCCGACCAAGAAACAAAGGAATAAAATGCCGTCGTAATTTTGGGTATTCCCTTGGCACTATAACCTAATCGATGTTTAGACTATTGCAGGTAATGTCCCGGCGATAAGATCGGTTCCAGACGGCGACATTAACAATACCCTGAGCAATTCAATTGCCTAGTAATACCGAAAACTATTGTAAATATAGGGAAAATATGCATCATTACTAGATTTTGGGTAAAATATGCAATAATCGGTGAGAATGGTCTAAATATGCAAATGCATATATTCCGGTCTATATATATATATTATGTAGAAGATCCTTATATTTTAAACCGGACAAATTTTAACAATTTCATACTTTAGCTATTTTGCATTAAATCCTTTTATTGCCAAAATATGAGATAAACTAATTTTTTTCATTACATTGATTGCATTACATTTTTTACTACCATTTATATATAAGACTTCACAGATATATATATATATATATATATATATATATATATATATATATATATATATATATATATATATCTGTATATATATATATATATATATATATATATATATATATATATATATATATATATATATATATCTTTGAAGTCTTATATATATAAATGGTAGTAAAAAATGTAATGCAATCAATGTAATGAAAAAAATTAGTTTATCTCATATTTTGGCAATAAAAGGATTTAATGCAAAATAGCTAAAGTATGAAATTGTTAAAATTTGTCCGGTTAAAATATAAGGATCTTCTACAGGACGGGCTCCATTCAAGTTAAAAGAATATATTCCGGTCTATATATATATAATATATATATATATATATATATATATATATATATATATATATATATATATATATATATATATATATATATATATATATATATATATATATATATATATATATATATATATTATATATATATATATATATATATATATATATATATATATATATATATATATATATATCTTCGAAGTCTTATAAAATTAGTTATTATTATTAAATAGAAAAGAGGCCCCCAAATTCTCTCGGTTTGGCCCTCACAGTATGCCAAAACTCTTGATCAATTAATGATATCCAAAATCTAACACAGGTAAGATATTGCCAGCTAGCACCTTTTTCAAAATTTTCTAGATACAGAAAAAATCGAAATGTTGGATAAGTTCAGTAGCATTAGGAATTTTTTTTTGATGGCTGTAATGAAAAAGCCTCCAACATAACTATTTATAGTTAAATGAAAGGCTAAAGAGGTGGAGGAAGAAGTTAGAGGTTATACATCCTTTTTGAATTATTGCAGTCGAGTAATCCAAAAGTTTTGTTATCTTTTTAGTTACAATATCTAGTTGCAATACTTGAAAAAAGTTCTATCTTCTTCAATGAGATAGTCTCAAATTTAGTAGTTTTGTTAGAATTGCGTGTTGGACAGAGAAGTACGGGAAAATAAATTCTCATCTTTTATAAACCAATTAGTTATCTAAAGTGGCGACTCTACAAGAAAAACTAGGATAAATCGGAAAGAAAATATGGAATGATGTAAATTAATACGATTCACAACATGGCGACAGTTAAAAAAATACATATATTGCTTAAGTAAATACGCCGTTAGTTTTAATCAACATTATAAGAACAGAAAAGGAATACTTATTTACCATTTAGTTAGTTTTTACGTTTTTCAATTGACGTAGTATAGCATGCAATATAATACACTTTTTCACAAATGTTTTTATAATTTTATATAATAATTTAATCAAATTGCGTATCGTAAATCGTAAAAAAACATAAATATAAAGTTTTAATTATTTTACAATTGCAGCCTATAGTTTTTGTTTTTTTTATTGTGTTACCTATTTGCTCTTAATTACCCGTAGAAATGGTGATAATTAAATCAATTTTGAAATTTGAATTTTAAATACCTTTAAAAAAATAAATAAATTCAATTTATAAAATCGCTTTTAATTTAATGAATTTTATAAAATAAAATGTTTTGTGAATAATATTTTATTAATATATGGCGAATTATTATGTACATGTATATTAATTACTATTTTTTTTTTTGGAGAATAGCGGTTTTCGTTGTCTATAGACTTTATCAATTAACATATTTATGAATTTTACTTCAAAACTTAGACAATGATTAAAAGAACTATATTAGATGGTGGAATTATAAGTTATGTTCAGAAAGAACGAACAGCTATGGGTAATTGCTTATCACCTTCCATAACCAATTTATTCATGAGTAAGTTTGAAACCGAAGCCAGTCAAGAATTTGAATATTTCCCAAGGGTATGTGGATGATATTTTCGCTATTTTGATACAAAGAAAGCAAATATGGATGATATTGTTTCCAAATTAAACAGCCGGTATGATTCTATTAAATTCACTTACGAATTTGAGAACAAAGGACAACTGCCTTTTCTAGATATCTTAATTATTAAAAATCATAATAGATTAGAATTTGATATCTATAGGAAAGACACAGTAACAAACAGATATATTACTAATGATTCATTTCATTGCAAACAACACAAATTAGCCGCATTATATTTTTTAGTTCATTGTTTGATCATTTTTCCTCTGAATAGAGTAAACTTCAATAATGAAAGGAATCGTATTAGAAATATAACTAGAGTTAATAGTTATGACGATGACTTAGTAAATAACCTAATAAATAGACATAAGTTCAGGTTAAATATTCAGAATTCCACCTTTTTTACACGCGAAGAAAATAACACCAAGTAAGTCTCCATACCATATAATCTGAAATATAGCAGAGGACTCAATAAGGTATTTAATAAGGTAGGCCTCACCTTAGTTTATAGGTCATCAGACAATCTAAGAAATATCTTAGGAAATCCCAAAGATAAGATTCGTAATTGTGAGAAAAGTGGAATTTATAAAATTAGTTGTAAGTTGTAATGAAATGGTTTAACAGCAAGAGCACTTTAAAATTTAGTGAAATTTCGGACATAGCGCTAAGCCAGGAGCAGCTCCCTCATTTCTCGTTTGGAGTTCTATTTTCTGCTCCCAAATGTAAGTTAATAATTTTACTACATATCAAGTACCTAATTTGTTTTGAAACAAGAATATCGTGAAAATAGAGCTTTGATCGAGAAAAGAGAGGGTGCTCTTGGCTTAGCGCTATATCCGAAATTCACTAAATTTCAAAGTGCTCTTGCTGTTAACCGTTCACCTCACAAAAAAAAACTATATAACATAATTCGTTGTAGATTTATGTATATATGTTATTTGTAGATTATATTTGGAGGAGGATTTTTCCGCTATTTTTTGCATTGCAGTTGAGAAAAACTTATATTTTTCTTCCTGAAATGACCACTTTTGTCCCCTATTTACTGGACTATCAACTGAAATCGCATTTGCTGGCGTTCTTTGCGGGGAATCGAACCTCATAGTACCTACTATCTAAGCAAAAAGCAACATTTTCATGGAAGTAAAAATCGGCAATGTAATATATACGGTAATATACTCATGTACCTACTATCTAAGCAAAAAGCAACATTTTCATGGAAGTAAAAATCGGCAATGTAATATATACGGTAATATACTCATGTTCGCTGCATGATTGCTTAATTTTGACGAGTTCCGTGAAGAAAAAAAAAACATTGAAAAACGTTATAAACAATTTAGAGTTCACTATCTCTAAGGAACATTTCCACACAAAAATCGTGTGTAAGCAGTAAACTATGGTTCGGGCTACTTTGGGAGCCGTCTTTATTCTTCTGTGAACGTTATTGGAAAAAAGGAAAGTTTGAGATCCAAAACTACAATAAAAATTAACAATAATAATCTTTAAAAGTGTTTTGAAATTTATAGTTTTTTCCACTTATTTCCCACTGTGCGACGATGAGCACCATTAATATGATCTCCATCGCCTAAACCGCGCAAGATTTGGCACTACAAATCTGCTAAATGGGAAGTTCTCATGGAATATTTTCGAACTTTCCCTTGGTTAGACGTTTATTTTTGATCCGACGACCCATCTGACGGCGCCAAGGAGATTTTCGATGTTATTCCGGCTGATATGGAAGCTTACATCCCTTTTTCGAAGAAATGCCCTTCCAACGGCAAGCCTTGGTTTGAACGAAAATGCAAAGAAGTTGTTGCTTTTAAACATCATGCCTACCGACAATGGCGTGAAAATCCTAACGCCATAAATGGTAATACCTTTGTTCGTGCCCAGAACAGATGCGAAGAAATTATCCATGAAACCAAGGAGGCACACAATCAACGAATTAGAAACAAAACTTTTGCTTGTCCCAACAATTCCAGGTCTTTTTGGTCAGTCGCTAAGGCAGTTAGTCAAAATTTCACCAAATTCACCATATCACCACTCACACGGCCAGATAATTCTATTGCAATAACACCTGTTGAGAAAGCGAACGTTTTGCCTGAACTCTTTGCTTCACATTTTACTGTCGATTTCCACGGAAAAACACCACCTACTATTCTCAACGTATTTTAACGAAGCTAAACACCAAAAAAGCTTCTGGCGCTGACGGAATACCTACCATAGTTCTCAAAAACTGTGCGAGGGAACTAACACCAGTTTTCTGTACAGAAAGGGAATATTTCCTTCATGCTGGAAATGTGCCACAGTTCAGCCGATACCTAACAAAGGCAAGAAGACCTTGACAAATAACTACCAGTCGCCCTGCTTAATATCGAAAGTCATGGAAAAGGCTATCAGTCAACATCTTCTAAAATATCTTGAAGGATTCAACATTATTAGCAATCACCAATATTGCTCTCGTAAACATAGATCAACAGGAGATCTTCTGACTTATGTAGCTCACGTTTGGAACAAACACAACTTTGGAGAATCTCGAGCAGTTGCTCTTGACATATCCAAGGCAGTCGACCATGTTTGGCACGATAAACTGTTGGCTAAGCTACGCTCTTATGGTATGTCTGAAAAGTTCTGTTTGTGGCTCTTATGTTTCCTCAGAGAACGTTCTTTACAATTGGCAGTCGACGGATTTCGTTCTAACACCTTTACTATCAAAGCCGGTGTGCCCCAAGGCTCCATACTATCTCCTACTCTCTTTCTCATTTGCAATAACAATTTGCTGGAAAAGACCAGGAATCTAATCTACAGCTTTGCAGTTGACAGTACGCTTATATCTTCATTCACTTTAAACCCTCCGATATTCTCGGATTCATTCACTTTAAACCCTCGGACGAATATCCGCAGACAGCAAGAAGTCATTCAACTTAACAAAGACCTAGAACAAATTCTATCTTGGGGTGACAGTAACCAAGTAGAATTTAACGCTACAGAAACCCAAGCGCAGTCTAAAAAAGTTATCGTTGCTGAACCGACATGGTTAAGTCGGCGTACTCCATTCCTCTAACATCGTCACTCAATTTGTTGGGCGGTTAATTTGGGAGCAAATATGTCCTGGCATGAACATGTTGCAGGCATAGCAAGGAGAGCTTCTCAAAAGTTGGGAATATTATTTCGAGCCAGAAAGCTTTACACTCCACAACAACTCTTAATTCTTTACAAAGCTCAAATTCGACCAACTATGGAATACTGCTGCCATGTTTGGGGCTCCGCTTCCAAACATACACTACATTGTTGGATTGTATTCACAGAAGAGCTGTTCGTCTGATTGGAGACCCGGAACTAACAGGCGGCCTTAATTCGCTAGAACATCGAAGAACGGTTGGAGACTTGAGCCTATTCTACAAGTCTTTTCATGGAAATTGTTCGAAGAATGTAGCCCGCTTAATTCCTCCCAGAGCGGTGCATGTTAGAAATACACGTCGCGCTAATATTTTACATCCGTATGAGGTTCAGCTTGTTACTCCTTGTACAACGCTTTTCAAGCAGTCTTTTATATGGAGAACATCATCTCTTTGGAATAATTGGCCCCGGACTGTGTTTCCCACCGAGCACAATTTGCAGCGATTCAAGAACAACGTGATTCGCTTTTTCCGCACACATGTCGCTCTTGTAGCGCTTTAGGGACTTCCCTGCAGCACGCGTACTAGACACATGAAAAAAAACTAATTGCGCTCAATTGTTAAATAACTTCAAAACCAAAAAATCACTTAATTATTAAAACCGCACAAAACCAATTGAGTATTCTTATTTTTATTGTAACAGAAGATAGAAACTTACTGTGTGGTAATAATCTGCATACCACAAAAACATTTTTTTTGTTTAAGCCATTTCATGTTAAGTTCCTAAAATCGCGGAGATCTAATAATAAATTATAATAATAAATCAGCGAATACCACACATTTCATCACAAAAATACCCAAACTCTTTCAATGACAAAATTCGAATAAATCTTTCTTTCGTAAACCAACTGCTTAATAACCCATAATCAGCTTGCGGTTTCTGACCTTTTTGCCTCCTCTTGTTAGTTTAATGTGTTAAGATTATTGGTGGTTTTCAAGCAAGACCGCAGGTATTTATCTTTCTTTAATTATGTCTTTTGGCCCTTTTCGACAGGTAAATGGAAGAATTTTAAATCTATATCTAGATTTTTAAGTTATGCTTCACTAAATGGAATAAAAATTAATTATTTCATAAATCGTCCAATTATTCTTGCAAATAATTGTTAATTATCCTGCTTCATCTAATTTGGAGTCAATTGTCGGAAAAAAATTTTGTCAAATGATATTCTCTACCTTTTAATCGTCTAAGAGACCGTAAAAGTCTTAGACCAAGAGGGCGACTCCAAATTTTGACCTGTCGACTAACTGTCTGCCCAGTTCTTCATTCTATCGAGCGCACAGTGTGTCGCGTAGAACATGCTAGGTGGACAAAATTCATGTTATGATTCCCCGGAAATCTTATTTGCAAAACGTAAACAACACCACCAAACCCCGAATTCCGAGAAAAGGTTGTTTATCAAATTTGCAAGTGGCGAGTCATAAGCGTCAGAAGTCAGGTAATGAGTTTAATGCAGCTCTTTCAATCAATCAGTTGCAATTTAGCGACACTTTCGTGCATATCTTATAGTGACATATCGTAATATTGTGAAAGTTTTTGTGATGAATATGAATACTGAGGGTAAGTACTATTTTTTTAATGTATTTTTTTAATCGGAATCTATTAATTTGAATTTTTAGTATTTTTTTTAAATAGCCTATATATTTTAGCGTGTTTTTTTTTTAAAAAAAAAAAACTTTGAAAGTTCAGAATATACAGACATTCACCTCTATCCGGGCTGGTTTTTAGATATTACACAGAAATAACTTTATTCTTCGTAAAAATACATATATTGTTTAGCACACTTCAGTACAACATGTTTTTTTTTTTTCTTTTTTTCTAGAACACGTTTACTCTATTTCAAGGGTAGCCTTTTTTGAGGAGTGGTTGAAACACACGAAGAATGAAAAAAACTCGCGTGTATATGACTTTCTTTCTTCAAAATTTCACTTTGGTGACATTACTGAAAGCAGCCAAAAAGAAATAAAGTTGAAGATATCCAACTTGTCTAATAAGTTTGGTGCCAAATGGTTGGCTTCAGGAAAGTCGAAGGAGCGTTTTTTAATTAAAAATAAGAATTGGTTGGATGAAGCAGATATACAGTTTACTGCGAGTTCTTTTGCGCCACAACCTTCAACATCAAGTGAAAATGTGACTCCTGCAGGAAGACCTCGCAAAGATTTCGAGGAATCGTCGTTTAAGACGAAGAAACGTCGCGTCGTGGATCTCATAGAATCCCGAAGTGTCAGTGAATTGGTGACTGCTGCCGAAATTGCTGTGCGTTCAGCAGGGCAAAGGAAAATTGCCAATGTGATTAGAGACATTAGTGAGAGCACAGATAATATTATTAAGTCTAAAAATACCAGTTCCGTTAATCCTAGGCAATTAAGTAGTGACGAAGCCTTAGCTTACTATCTAGATTCTAAGTCAACAACGCATTCTTACAAACAAACTAGGAAGTGGTCCATGAAGGCGGGGCATAATGTGTTTCCGTCATATTTTAGTTTAAAAAAGTCCAAACAGGCCTGTTACCCTGCAGAGGAGCACATTGCTATAAGAGAAACTCGTGCTGAAATAAAGCCTTATTAAATAAAACAGTGGAACGTCTAGTATTAGCACAGAATGAAGTTATCAGCAGTGTGCTCCCAACAAGTTCATCGTTTACACTTGTTAGTAAATGGGGATGTGATGGAAGTTCTGGGCACAGCACATACAAACAGAGATTTGAGAACACTGAATATACGGACCAGTTTCTTTTCGCATTTTCTTTAGTTCCCCTTAAGTTATATGATGGGTCCAAAATTATTTGACAAAATCCTCGGCCTTCATCAACTTTGTATTGTCGCCCAATCAAATTTATATTTGCCAAAGAAACGAACGACTTCACGTTAGTGGAGACAAATAGATTGTGGGAAGAAGTTAATGCTCTTCTTCCAACACTTATCA
This sequence comes from Pachyrhynchus sulphureomaculatus, assembly GCA_019049505.1. NCBI lineage: Eukaryota > Metazoa > Arthropoda > Insecta > Coleoptera > Curculionidae > Pachyrhynchus > Pachyrhynchus sulphureomaculatus. The sequence continues at coordinate 163,757,981 of CM032453.1, read as the reverse complement.
ACTTTGGTGATTCTCAAATCTCTGTAAAACACGAACTTTTGCTGACAATGACAGACGGAAAGGTGTGTAACGCCTTAACGGAAACTAGTTCATCCCAAAAGTGTTTCATCTGTGGCGCCACCCCCAAGACGATGAACGATGACCCCCCCGCGATGTTTAACAGCAATCAAGAACATTTTGGCTTTGGTTTATCTACACTTCATGCTTGGATTCGTTTCTTCGAATGTCTTTTACATATCAGTTACAAGTTGAATATTAAGAAATGGCAGGCTAGAAGCAACGAAGACAAAGCAGATATCAAGGTTCGTTCCGAGGAAATCAAATTGAAATTTAAGAACGAGACGGGACTCATTGTAGATAAACCAAAGCCAGGATTTGGTTCTTCAAATGATAGAAATACAGCCCGTCGCTTTTTTAAGAATGCTGAGATGAGTGCTCAGATCACAGGGTTGGATGTTACAATTATAAAAAAGTTTGATGTTATTTTGAGAACATTGTCTTCTGGATTCGAGATAAACTTAGTTGAATTCAAAAAATTTTGTCTTGAAACCAGAAAACATTATCTTAGTCTCTATTCGTGGTACTGTGTGCCTGCTACTGTGCATAAAATATTAATTCACAGCACAGAAGTCATCAAAGCGGCATTGCTTCCAATTGGGCAGCTTTCCGAAGAGGCTCAAGAAGCACGGAACAAAGATTGCCGCAGATTTAGGGAGTACAACACCCGCAAGTGCTCGCGTGTTGCCACGAATAGAGACTTACTGTGCATGTTAATTATAACATCTGATCCTTTGATCAATAGCCTTCGAGAGATTCCCAAAAAAAGCCGGAAAAAAATATGTACAGATGTATTAAAGTTAATTGTAAGCCCTAGCATAGAAGAGTCAAGATTGGAATCGTCATCATATTGTCGCACAATGCCACAAGATGATGACGATTATACAGTAAACGACTCATCAGAAGACTCTGATGATGATTATTAGGTTCAGCTACTATTTTTAGTTATGTAGTGCTTGTACTAAGCATGTAAACCTTGACTTGTAAATTTTTCTTTATCAATAAATGAGTATTTTTATTTTACATATAATTACAGTCAGTGTCATTATGCTAAATTTATTACAGAGCATTTATAACATTTATTTTAAAATTAAACAAAAACAATTTTTGACTGGAATTTTCAAAAACAATTTTTTTTTGAACCGAACAGCAAGAAATATGTACCTTAAAAAAATCAAAAACATTTTAAAATACCAACTACTTATGTATGTATAATGCACAAGTTACCTACCTGAAAGGCAGGTATTATTTAAGTTTATCCTTTTTGTGTCAATAAAACTAAGTAATATGGATTAATTGTTTTATTTTTAATTGACAAATGCAATAAATGATTTTTCATTTGGTTATTATTAAAAATAATAATACAGTGTCTTTCATTTAGTTGCACATTCAAGTTTGTAGAAAAATTCGTGCACATACGCAGAATATTTTGTTTTTGTTATACAATGTTTTGTGCAGCTGGACAAAAAATACAGGTAAGCGAAATGCAGCTAAATGAAAGACACTGTATTATAATTTTTAATTCTAATAACCATACAAAATACCCTTGCCCTTTAGTTCCGTTATCTACCTGCTAAGCTGATGCAATCCTACCGCGATATGCAAGGGTGGCTGTATTACACAAATTTTATCGATATTGAGTACCTGCGGTAAATTATGAATAAAACCCACATTTATTAACCGATTTTCATGATTAATACCTTATTTTATTTTCCAGATACGCAGCTGTCAGAAAAATGTATAATATTTTGTTTTTCTTTTGTTATTGCGCTTTTTTACCGAAAAGAATAATGAATTTTACACGAAAAAAAATGTTTTCTCTCCATTAATTTCTAAATAACTCCAAAACGATAAAAGATAGAATAAAAATAACGAGTTATCGTTAAATATGTCTGCGTAGCTGACTAATTTAGGGGAAAAAATTAGCCACGCCCATAAAAAAAAACCAACGCGATGATTTTTTTCTTAAAAATAACTTAATATGCCTGGAATATACATAAACAATTGAAATAAGTGAAAAAATAATTTTGTCCAGCTAACTTGTACTAGTCGACACACTGTCGAGCGAGTCGAGCCTTTAACATTGATTTTACAGCCCTCCTGCCCTGGAATGCCTAAAATGCTACATCCAAACTACTTAATTCAACTACCATAACATTTGTTGATACTAAAAGAGTCAAGAGCCCTAAAGGGTAGACGCTGCAGAGACCGGACCAAGCTTTAGGGCCCACAAAACGTGAATCCAAAAATTTAGTTTGTTCTGCATAAAATAAGAGAAAATCTGCAAGAGGCAGACGCCGCTAATACCGGAGGGGACACTGGACCCTCTTTATTCAGTTGGCATGAGTATTTTATTATTTTTGTCGGAGACTGTATTCGATGCATGGAAACTTTCATATGCATGCATACAGTCCCTGACCAAATTATTAGACGCACTGTATTTTTTTAGTAATTTTATGTTTCTTAAGAGTTTTTATGCAATAATGGTATATTTAAACTACAATATTATTGATTTTTATTTAAAAGAATTGTTGTAGACTACATATTTGTATTTATTTTTAACATATGGTAACACTGTGTTGACAAAGTGATACATGAACGTAAATAAGTACAAACCTGTATCAGTCGCGATCGGAATCGAGTCAGGTACGGACGTGTTTCTGTGGCTTTATGGACTGTGATTGTTTGTTTAACAGTTTTCTACTACTCAGTTATTAGTTTATTTTGTATGCAGTGTTTTAAAAAAGTAATTGGACTATTTTCATTATAGGTAGAAAAGGCGATCTTTCACCACGTAAAAAAGCTGAAGTGAAGGCCCTTGTGATTGCGAAAACATTTACAAACCGAGAAATATCACGAAGATTGGAGGTTTCTGAAGCTAGTGCACGACGCATAAAAAAGAAAATTGAGTCAGGGAAGGAATTAAGCCCGGAAAGAAAGAAAAGATGCGGTAGAAAACCAATTTTCACTCCACGATCAGAGAGATTTTTGAAGAAGAAAATTTGTGTAGAAAACAGGTTTGCTACCACAAAGGTAATAAAATCACAACTCCAGGATGCTAGCGTAAATGCTTCTGAGCGCACTGTTCGAAGAAAATTGAAAAGAATTAGATTTTAAGGCCTGTCGCCCCGCCAGGAAGCCCAAGTTAACAGCTGCAATGAAAGCAAAGCGCCTGAAGTGGGCCAAACAATGGCAAGACAAAGATGTGGACTTCTGGAGATCGGTAAGATACAGCAATTTAATCAATAATTGATACATTATTATCATTTTCAGTTAAATAAAGCAAATAAACATGGAAGTTTATATATTTTTCCTATTTTTGACAGGTCTGCTTCAGTGACGAAAGCACATTCGAAATTTTGCAGAATAAAGCTCAGTATGTGCGTCGTCGTCATGGAGAAAAGTTTCATCCTGATTGTGTCGTCCTGACGGTTAAACATCCCACCAAAGTGATGATTTGGTCGGTCATCAGCGGCAAGGGCACTGGACGTCTGTACGTCGTCAAAGGAATAATGAGGCAAGATCAGTACAAAGAAGTATTACAAAATCGGTTGATTCCGCAGCTCAGAGAATGGTTTCCAAATGGGGAACCATTCACTTTCATGCAAGATGGAGCTCCCTGCCACACTGCTCGGTCTGTTAAAGCTTTTTTGGCAGAAAAAAATATCCCTCTGTTGGATTGGCCGGGTATGAACCCCATTGAAAATGTGTGGGAGCTAATGAAAAAGAGTAGTGGCTAAAAGATGTGATTACCAACAAAACCCAGCTCCTAGAAAAGATTATTCATGTGTGGAATCATCATCCTCAAATGCAGGAGACAGTACAATCTTGCATTGATAGCATGCCGCGCAGAATTAAAGCTTTGATAGCGGCTAAAGGTGGCTCAACTAAATATTGACTTTTACTAACATTAATTTAACTTTTCTTTAAAACTTAATAAACTTATGCTTTTCTAAATTAATGCTGTTTTATTTATGTCAAATAAATAGGTAATTGATTGGATAATATGAAAATAAAAAACAAATCAATTTAAAATAATAAAACGGTACAATATCACTCGGTAAATAATATTTTACATGAAATCTTGCAGTGCGTCTAATAATTTGGCCAGGGACTGTATATATATATATATATATATATATATATATATATATATAATATATATATATATATATATATAAATATATATTAACACATATATCTGTGTTCTGAAGTTGAGTAATTTGAAATGGATCCCTAACCCACTCGTAACTTGCTACCAAGTTGTCATCAGTAAGAAAATACTTTTTAAAATTCTTTGTCAAGATGGCTAGATGATTTTCAATGGTTACTAAAACAACTATCACATGTTGTTCCTCATTCTTGTATGTTTTAACACATTCACCCACATTTTCAAACATTTTTAGGTTTTTTTTGCTTTACATTTCTGCTCCACAAATCCAGTTGTCTATAAAAAGCATTGATTTTATCACTTGTATCGAATATATGTGTATTTGTTCCTTGGAGTTGAAGATTCAAGGTATTTAGTTTCTCGAATATATCGACCAAGTAGCTCAATTTCATCACAAATAAACTCTCGAAATTTCCGGTCGGTTTTCCTCTTCTAGAAAAATGGCGATTTCATTTGTTAATTTATAAACACGTTACAAATATTTCCCACGTAATAACCATCTTGCCCCGCAATAAAATAGTATCGCTGCATGTTCGGCACCCATATCTTTACAAAGTGCCAAAAAAATTCTAGATTTTAGGGGTCTCATTTTGATATAATTTACTACGGTTATAACTGTAGTGGGCACAATATTCAGAGCAGGACTCATTTCTTTGGAAGCCAGAGCTTCTCTGTAGATCATAGAATGTGTCCACACACAGCAGAGATTTTTGTTTCACAAGTGCTTGTACACTTTGAAATCTTCCAGACATTGAATGATCACCATCGGTACATACTCCAACGTAATTTTTCCACTCCATATTTGCCTCGTTTATAAAATCATTTAAGATAGCAAATAATGCGAGTGATGTTGCTTCGAGTTCTGTTGGTTTGCAGAAAAATAGTTCTTCTACTGCTGACATACCAACACAAAAACGAACATAGTCAATGAAATGAGCACCTTTATTGCTATCTGTTGCCTCGTCAGGCTGAATTGAAAACAATTTGTTACGCAACTTACCGAAAAGCTGATGCTGTAGATCTTCAGCTATGTCACCAATTCGACGGCCAACAGTATCATTTGATATAGGTATGGATAGCAATTGTTTGGCAAAATTATTTCCAAACATATGTAGTTTCTACAATCTCAATTGCTGCTGGCAAAACAAGCTCTTTACCAATGGTGTGAGGCTTTTTACATCTGACTATTTTATATGAAACTTTTTTTAAAAAATGATTTCTGCTTTACATATGATTTTAATTTTAATTCGAAGAATTCTCGGGGTTTGTTAAAGTACTCACTATGAAGCGTTTCCAAATGTCGTTTAAGTTTATTTGATTTCATGCAGTCTGCTGCCAAGATTTTTGAGTAAATAGCACACAGGGGCCTTTCTTCTTCATTTACTTCAGTACTGGTAAAGCCTAAATTTAAGTATTCTTGAGAATATTTTCTTCATTTTATTTTCGGAACCACGTTCGTCTGTGCACTTGTTAATGCTTCACTATCGTCTAATGCTCTCTTACGTCCACTTAAAAATGTATCCATGATTCTGTATAAATTTACTGCCGTGAATACTTAATACCTCGAAATTCAATTAACACGTAAATTACAACATACATATTCACAATAAATCCGATAGCAGTAGAAGGATCAACTCGACTGAGACGGGTTGTAATTGAAGGAGGTGCAGCATTTATACACTGTTGGGCAGACTTTCCGAATGTTTAAGACAACTCGGAACTTATCGCGAAGCTGCTACCGATATGGTGGATGTGACAAAGAGCAATAGAGAGGTATCGATTTTAGTTTTGTCAACGCAGCAGTGTTGCCAAATATGAATAAATTTACTTATTCTTGGTAGTTTGTAAGGCTTGTAATTAAAGTCAGTAGCTGTAGTGTAGCTTTAGCATCAAAATACTGAAAATACGTTATTATTGCATGCATTTTTATTGCATGGATGAGAGGGGGGGAGGCGCGATGACAATTATGTTTGAAAATTGGGTCGCAAATACTGAAAAGTTGAGAAACGCTTATATATATATATATATATATATATATATATATATATATATATATATATATATATATATATATATATATATATATATATATATATATATATATATATATATATATATATATATATATATAATGAGCTGCCATAGTTCTCAGAATCGAAGAATAAGAAAATTAATTATTTCTTCATTATTTTCATTTTTAGTATTCCGTACGGAACACTTATAAGATCACTTCGGTGTCTGTCTGTCTGTCTGTCTGTCATACCCGATTTTTCTCCGAAACTATTTGACATAGAAAGGTGAAATTTGATAATAATATAAGAATTGATGGCCTCATCAGAGCCATTTAGTATTGAAAGTTAAATTTTGACTTAAGGGGTTAGTTTTAGGGGTCGGAAGTGAAAAAAAAATTTTTTTACTAGGTCATCGAGTGTGGTGTCAAATAAAAGCTTGTGAAAACACGAGTAAAATATATATATATATATATAATATTATACTTTGTGCGCACTTTTCTTTGTACTATTTTTAAAAATTCGCGAAAAGTCGCTGTCCCGGGCCTTATCTCGAAAACTATTTATCAAAAAATTTCGAAAAAATTCTGGAATATTCTCCACGGGGTGTAGATTGAACGAAAATTATCACGAGTGCATTACCTTTAATAATTTATATGGTATATAAAAAAACAAAAATTTCAAGGTCATCAGATTTCAGTAAAGATTGGAAACAAACTTTATTGAAAACTCATTTGGGGTGTGTTTTGTGAAGTCACTGATCATTTTATACCACCGTAACATAAATTTTGACTTAAGGGGTTCGCTTTGAGGGGTGAAATCGGAAGTGAAAAAAAAATTTTTTTACTAGGTCATCGAGTGTGGTGTCAAATGAAAGCTTGTGAAAACACGAGTAAAATATATATATATATATATATATATATATATATATATATATATATATATATATATAATGTAATACTTGTGCACATTTTTCTTCGTATTATTTTTAAAAAATCGCTGTCCCCTACCTTATCTCGAAAAGTACTGATCAAAAAATTTTGAAAAAATTCTGGAATATTCCCCACGGGGTATAGATTGAACGAAAATTATCACGAGTGCATTACCTTTTAATAATTTATTTGGTATATAAAAAAAAAACAAAATTTCAAGGTCACCAGTTTTCAGTAAAGATTGGAAACAAATTTTGTTGAAAACTCATTTGGGGTGTGTTTTGTGAAGTCACTGATCATTTTATACCACCCTAACAAAAATTTTTATTTTAAAAACAATCAACGTACGGAACACTAATTGTGCAAGTTCAACTTGCACTTGACCAGTTTTTTTTATTGATATTTCACCATAAAATGAACGATTGTATTACTTTATTCTTTAATAGTCAAATTTAGTGTTGTAATGAGTAAATTCCTTTACCAGTTTTTTAAAATTAATTTGTTGCGAAATACGGCAAAAATTTTAGAGTGACAAAAAGTTTCAATTTTGCATATTATAATACTTGCTTATTTTTATCGAAACACTAGAACAAATCGTCCCAAATTTCTTAAAATAACTATCTGAGAAAAAATTCGTTTTGTAAGTTACTTTTCTGGTTTAGAACTAGTATTCTGATGGCGTAAAATATCTTTCGCTCCATCTTGACATTTTCCAATGCCAATCATCAGCTTACTATACCATATAAATCTCTACTACTTTCAACAATTCCTAATTGTACAAATTAAAATTTATTACTTCACATAACTTGTCCAAAAAAGAAAAATTAATAAATTGAAATAAATAAAATGTCCATTACTGTCGCACAGTTATTGATGTCTTTCAGACAAAGCTAGATTTTATCGTCAAAGATGACCAATAAAAATCACAATTCAATGGTCACATAAATTTTTTTATAGGGTATAATTCAGTTTTATTTCGGTTTCCTAAAAATCTCTATCTTACCAGGATCACATATAAAAAGTATGCCTCGTCATTAAAAGAATAGATGCAGTAAAGCATACATATGTATATCAGATTATAAAAGTTTTAATCTTGTTTTTTTATCTAAATCCAAAAACCATACTGTACAGAATTTTCATCAACCAGTTCAGAACCTAAACTAGATAGGATAAATCTTTTTTGTTATTGTTCACTTCCCTGTCTGAATAGGGATATTATTATCATTTTAGATGGATATAGGCGAGGATACCATAATATCCATCAACGTTGTCTAAATACCGAAACAAACATTTATACTTCACGGAATTTTCAGACAACACGGTAATGCTACCACGGGCGTTATAGCATTTCTGCAACAACTACTATCTATGTACCCTTGATACTGTATGCCAACACGATAACTACGGAGCTAGAGCTGCCCCACGGAGCCAGAGCTGCCACATCTCATTTCTCATCAATCATTTCATCAACTCTTATAAAGTTATATATACCGGGCCGTATGTGGTAACAGTGACCGTCGATTTTTGAAGAAATTAACAGAAGATTAAAAATTTTAAAAATAGTCATAAAACAAGTACCCACTATAATTTGTCTGCTTCTTCTGCTAGTAATGTCATATATTATGCTGCACGTTGGCAGAAACATATCCCTTCCAGCTTTCATCATTTGTCATAATATAGCTAAGGCACATTCCTCAGCTTATCTAAATACGATTACAGCGTCTGTTATGTCACATCAGTCTCTTATATTGCAGAGTGACAAAGGTTGTTTTTGATATAGCTCGCGTAACCCTTTGATCGTCGGTGTATACGTTATGATATGGAGTATCGAGCTCCTCTCAATGTTCTTCTTCTTTTTTAGCCGGTAGAAGTCTATTTCTGGATATAGGCTACTTCCAGAGATTTCCATGACGATCTTTGTCGGGTGGTCTGAATTCAGTTCTTCCCCGAATGTCGTTGGATGACTTCTCTCCATCATGCATGCGGTTGTCTAACACTTCTCTTTGTATCTCTCTTGGTCTCCACTGCATTAGGGCTTTAGTCCATTTAGAATCACTTCTGACCACGCCATTTCAGTCCGGCCACACGCTCAAAAACGTCGCAGACTCCCGTTCTTCTTCTTATCTCATCGTTCCGGATTCTATGTCTCAGGCTTACCCCGAGCATCGCCCGCTACATTGCCCTCTGACAAACTCAGAGGCGATTGGACAGGGAGATAGTTTAAGCGCGTTACTATTCTGCATAATAATGGACAAAATCATTGAGGAAGTAAAACTAGTCAACGATGGATACGAACTAGGAGATAAACAAATAAAGATCCTGGGATATGCAGATGATATTGTTCTAAGTTCACAATCAGAACACGGCCTACAAAGACTGCTCTATAAATTCAAACATGTAGCAGAAAGATACAACATGGAAGTCAATACGGACAAAACAAACAGCTAAAGAACCAGTAAGTTGTAAATTATAAATAAATGGGAAATTAATAGAGCAAGTAATGAAATTTCCATATCTTGGAGTACTAATTACTAGCTACGGAGACATAACAGAAGAAGTCAGACCACAAACACATAAAGCAGCAGCAATATCAGGGGCCCTCAGAGATGTAGTTTGGAGAAACAAAGATCTAAGTGTAGGAGCAAAAACAAGAATATATAGAACTTACGTTAGACCCATACTAGCTTATAGCATAGAAACATAGGCAGACACAAACAAAACCAAATAGATACTAAGAACAAATGATATGAAAATACTGAGAGCAATAACAGGATAAAGTTTATTAGACAGAGTGAGTAACAACACTATAAGAGAACAATGCAAGGTAGAAGATATAGTCAGATGGGGAGGAAGGAGAAGAAGAGAGTAGCGTGAACATGTATAAAGGATGGAAGATACGAGAAAAATAAAAATATACAGTCCCTGGCCAAATTATTAGACGCACTGCAAGATTTCATGTAAAATATTATTTTTAAATTGATTTGTTTCTTATTTTTATATTATCCAATCAATTACCTATTTATTTGACATAAATAAAACAGCATTAATTTAGAAAAGCATAAGTTTATTAAGTTTTAAAGAAAAGTGAAATTAATGTTAGTAAAAGTCAATATTTAGTTGAGCCACCTTTAGCCGCTATCAAAGCTTTAATTCTGCGCGGCATGCTATCAATGCAAGATTGTACTGTCTCCTGCATTTTGAGGATGATGATTCCACACATGAATAATCTTTTCTAGGAGCTGGGTTTTGTTGGTAATCACATCTTTAGCCACTTCTCTTTTCATCAGCTCCCACACATTTTCAATGGGGTTCATATCAGGGCCAATCCAACAGAGGGATATTTTTTTCTGCCAAAAAAGCTTTAACAGACCGAGGAGTGTGGCAGGGAGCTCCATCTTGCATGAAAGTGAATGATTCCCCATTTGGAAACCATTCTCTGAGCTGCGGAATCAACCGATTTTGTAATACTTCTTTGTACTAATCTTGCCTCATTATTCCTTTGACGACGTACAGACGTCCAGTGCCCTTGCCGCTGATGACTGACCAAATCATCACTTTGGTGGGATGTTTAACCGTCGGGACGACACAATCAGGATGAAACTTTTCTCCATGACGACGACGCACATACTTAACTTTATTCTGCAAAATTTCGAATGTGCTTTCGTCACTGAAGCAGACCTGTCAAAAATAGGAAAAATATATAAACTTCCATGTTTGTTTGCTTTATTTAACTGAAAATTATAATAATGTATCAATTATTGATTAAATTGCTGTATCTTACCGATCTCCAGAAGTCCACATCTTTATCTTGCCATTGTTTGGCCCACTTCAAGCGCTTTGCTTTCATTGCAGCTGTAAACTTGGGCTTCCTGGCGGGGGCACAGGCCTTAAAATCTAATTCTTTCAATTTTCTTTCGAACAGTGCGTTCAGAAGCATTTACGCTAGCATCCTGGAGTTGTGATTTTATTACCTTTGTGGTAGCAAATCTGTTTTCTACACAAATTTTCTTCAAACATCTCTCTGACCGTGGAGTGAAAATTGGTTTTCTACCGCATCTTTTCTTTCTTTTCGGGCTTAATTCCTTCCCTGACTCAATTTTCTTTTTTATGCGTCGTACACTAGCTTCAGAAACCTCCAGTCTTCGTGATATTTCTCGGTTTGTAAATGTTTTCGCAATCATAAGGGCCTTCACTTCAACTTTTTTACGTGGTGAAAGATCGCCTTTTCTACCCATAATGAAAATAGTCCAATTACTTTTTTAAAACACTGCATACAAAAATAAACTAATAACTGAGTAGTATAAAACTGTTAAACAAACAATCACAGTTCATAAAGCCACAGGAACACGTTCGTACCTGACTCGAGTCCGATCGCGACTGATACAGGTTTGTACTTATTTACGTTCATGTATCACTTTGTCAACACAGTGTTGCCATATGTTAAAAATAAATACAAATATGTAGTCTACAACAAGTCTTTTAAATAAAAAGCAATAATATTGTAGTTTAAATATACCATTATTGCATAAAAACTCTTAAGAAACATAAAATTACTAAAAAAAATACAGTGCGTCTAATAATTTGGCCAGGGACTATATATATATATATATATATATATATATATATATATATATATATATATATATATATATATATAGGTGTCGAGGATCGTTCTCTACTTTCATTCCACAAATTTACGCCACTCATCTCTATTTAGTGCTCGTTGTTTCGCCTCAGCCCAGGATTTTCCTCTTTTCCTCTGTATTTCATTCACACTATTGTTCCTTGTTTCCCTCGGTCGCCCCCCTTTTATTTTTTCCTGTCACTCTTGCCTTCCACACCATTTTGACCTGTCGATCATCATTCATTCTCACTATATATCCAGTCCATTTTAACTTCTTTTTCTCTATTTTTTCCTTTAGCGATTTTACATTAAGTTCCTGTCTATTATCTTCATTCTTTCTTTTATCAATTCTTCTTGCCCCTACCACATCCTCAGATACTTCATTTCTGCGGCTTGTAATCGTCTTTCATACGTATTCGTCAGAATCCAATACTTAGCCCCGTAGGTTACAACTGGCGTATATATTGTTTTGTAAATTGCCATTTTTGTTTTCACTGATATTTCCTTTTTAGTCAGAAAGTTGCTATACAGCGCGCAGTATAATCGAATCGGTGAGTTCGACAACCGTACATGTCCGAAAATGTCATTTTGAGAAATTTAAGAAAAACTGATAATCTTTTAAATTACTTATTTCTCAGGTTTGGCATACACAGAGAAGTTTTAGATCTGGTGATCTGGGATTTATATCTAGTAATAGTTTTTCTATAAACGAAACGGTCTAATAGTTATAGCTAAAAGAAGTTAGTGGACAAGTACGGTTTTCGAAATCAGTATCGTAAAAAAAAATAAAACAGGTGAAAAATGATTACATTTTTAATAGTTCTAAAAGAATAACAAATAAATACTGATTTAAACATTTTAATCGTCATTTTCTGCCGTTGTCGTATTACAGGATGTTATATGGTAGAAAAATTCTAACATTTCACCAGTCATATATTGCATAACTTTTTTAATATCCTCGACTTTTTTCTCATTAATAGGTAGAGGATCTTTATAAGCGCCAGCAGTCGGTAGAGAAGGACTTTCCTTATGTTGCTTTAATAACTTAAATGTGTAGGAGAGAAAACCGTTTATGTAATTCCACGTTGTCACATAACCTGGAGTTGAACTGTCATAAAGAAATTGCCTATAGTTTGACACAGCAAAATTTTCTTTTCTAGTATTATCACCACTGACTAAAATAGAACACGTTTTTTTATAATCAGTCGGCCACCACTTTTTAAAATCAATAATATCGTTATGTCGAATTAACTTTACAGTAAATGGCTGTTTTTTCCTTGAAGATAGTATTATTTCTTGATATTCTTCTGGAATATAAATTCGATCGTGTTTTTTAATCACCCTCTTGACACAACCAGAATCCCTGTCGCAGGGCAAAAATGAATGCCCTCTTATTGGAAAGTAATGGTATATTTTTTGTTAAATCTCTTGGTCGCCTGCAATGCTAGCAAAAAGCGAACCATGGTCTGGTTACGATTCTGTCCCGCACATCCATCAGAAAATAAGTGTAACTCAGTGATTTCAGATGGTATGTGGTTCAATATATAATCATAAAGAAATGTGCATACTTCATTAGATCCTTTTAGAGCTTCACCCTCGTGGTAACTATAAAAATGACCAGTGTTGTCTTTAAGATTATGAATCTGAAATGCATATACCCAAAGTTGCCTCAGATAAAAAATTTCTTGAACCGGGATATGTGGGAGGGGCATATTCTGCATATAGTCAAAAGCTAGGCCCATTACTTCTGGTCGTTCCTTACACAGAGATTGCACTTGTTTTAGTTTCGTGTAAAACTTTTTTGCGCGCCTTTTATGAACTATGAGTTCCGCTGCAACCACTCTCTTTGCATTATCATTAAGATTAACATCTTTAAGTTTAGCTCCAAGGCTTTCACATATCGAGCAGACATCAACCTGTGGTCTTCCAAACCTGAGATTGTAGTTTTCATTATAATATTTTAGATAGAATTCGTATTTAACCAAATTTTCTAGCTGTGGATTTTTATCTATAAACAGATTGTACATTTTCTTCACATTTAAAGATGCATCCAAATAATGAATGGTTTTTGAGGAGTAATGGGAAACTTTAACCGGGAATGACTCAATGTGTTCTTTTATTTTCACAAGCCATTCTTCGCATATTGCACGAGGTCTGTTGTTGTGCCGGCCTCTTAAATCCTTTGGTGATTTTGTAGCTAGAAGTAAGTTGTTTAAACGCTGAACTTGCCAATGAGATATGGCATGAAGACTGATAAATGCCTGTTTACATACGGAAATTCGATTTGATTGTTTCATAACAAAGTACAAAAAAAATTTGATTTTCTTTGTTGTTTAGGTTTTACGCCTCTTATCCGATGTCTTTCAATAGGCTTTGCTTCAATAAGCCCCTGCAAATACGTATCTTGTTCATTTTTTGGCTTACCGTCGTATAATTTTGATATTATTTCTGTTTTCTCTTCATTAGTAAACTGCTGCATGCACTTTTTTTTACACCTTAAAAATGTATTCATTAGTTAAAATTAATTAATTAAAAAAAAAAATGTAAACTTACATGCATGTAGGTCCGACAGTTTTCGCTTCAATATGTTTTTCCGTTTTTACCAACATATTCCTGACCGTGCAAACGTGCTATTTTTCTTTGGTTATGTTTCCAACTAACAATATTCCTTTTTTCTTTTTTTGTTGCCATTGCTAGTAACCACATCTTCTCTGTCACAGGATGACATATTTTATTTAAACAAATTTAAAAACACACGATAATTAAGCTATTTTAATTAATAAAACCCACACGAAGTCAACTCTTTCTTTGTAAACAAATAACTGCAGATATTTTAGTAGCTGAGATGAAAAACCGTACAAGTCACGGACATGTACGGTTTTTCCAGTCATCACCGAACGGCAGCCTACTGTAGAGCGTTAACGTTTAAGTATATCGTACGGTTTTTATGCTCAGTTGATAGGGGGATATATTTAAAACAAAATGGCTATCTCAGTTTAAAATGTCAAATTTTGGACTTGTACGGTTGTCGAACTCACCGATTCAATCTTGTTCCAGCTTTCATTCTACTTCCAATTTCAACCTCTTATGTTCCTTTGGAGTTTATTACTATTCCCAGGTATTTATACAATTTTTGTCCCTCTACTTTAATGTTCATAGTTTCTTGTCTGTCATTTATAACCATCTCCTTTGTTTTTTCCAGGTTAATAAACAGTTTTATACTTTTTTAACTCGATTGTCCATATATTCATGTTCTGCTCCAAGTCTCCTTTTGTCCTTGCTACCAGTACAATATCGGCCACGAATGCACATGCCTCTATTTTTACAGCCTGTAACTGGTTATATCCCACCATGTACTTAATTGTCTTTCCCCAACTCGCTTTTATTACCTCATCTATAACGCTTATAAATAATATTGGATTCAACACTCCTCCTTGCTTTACCCCATCACTACTGGTGTGAATTCCTTCAATGTTCGGTTACACGTTCTCACTTGGTTTACTATATTATCATACAGGCTCTGTATTGTACTTACTAAATCTTCATCCACATTCTTGTTCCTTAAACTCCTCTATATCCAATGTCTTTTTACCATATCAAAAGTTTTTTCATATCCAGAAACCCTAAAAATACTCTCCCATCTTTTCCCAGGGCCTTTTCTGCAATCTGCTGTATTGTGGTCTTGGGTACTATGGGCTGGCCAAAAACCACTCTGCACATCTGCTAACTTTAGTTCAATTATTTGTCTTAATCTGTTCTCAATTATGGATTCATATACTTTTAGAGCTGTACAGAGGAGCGATATGCCTCTGTAGTTTCACACGTCCGCATATCACCATTTTTATACACTGGAAGAACAATAGCAGTACTCTATTCTTTTGCTATTTTCTTATATACATATATATATATATATATATATTATATATATATATATATATATATATATATATATATATATATATATGTATATATATATATATATATATATATATATATATATATATATATATAACATCATGAATATGTTGAATTCCGTCCAATAAATCGTTCATTCCACCGACACGGTTATTAATTGAAAATACTCTCATACTGATTTTTAGGAATAGTGCCATAAAAACGTTTTTTTTTTTAACTCCGAAGAATATGAAAGTACGTGTATATGTTTTATTGATAAAATTATTAAATTCAGAGTTACTCATTTGATTCAAAAAGAAAAATATACTTTCATTTTCAACTATTTGCTCATGAAATGAAGAATTTGTTTTTATAAAATTTATTTGATCTCGATTAAGTACAATTTTATACCATTTTGTGGTGGTTTTACTGAAAACTAAGCTTTATTTAGCGATATAATCTTATTTCGTGAGTGGGAAAAATAATAACCCAACATTAAAAACACCCTGTAGCGACAGATTTAAAAATAAAACACGAAATAAAAAAGACCAGCTGTAAATTAAATGCCCAACTTTTATTGTGGTCGGTAATTTCACAAAGACGATACTCTGACAAAATCAAGATTTATATCATCTTATCATTGTAATAAAAGTTAAATCAAAATTTTTTGATTACATGGAAAATTTATTTAAATTTAAAAAATATTCTAAATAACTTCCCAGGCCTTAGACGAGTATAGTCAAAACTACTAATATTCTGTTGCAGAAAATCACAAACCTTGCAGAATGGTTTATAAATTAAGTCTTTTCATTTTATTTATCTGTTTTTAGTGTTCCGTACGGAACACTTATAAGATCACTTCGGTGTCTGTCTGTCTGTCTGTCTGTCACACCCGATTTTCTCCGAAACTATTTGACATAGAAAGGTGAAATTTGGCAATAATATAGGAATTGATGGCCTCATCAGAGCCATGTAGTTTTGAGAATTAAATTTTGACTTAAGGGGTTAGTTTTGGAGGGTGAAGTCGGAAGTGTGGTGTCAAATGAAAGCTTGTGAAAACACGAGTAAAATATATATATATATATATATATATATATATATATATATATATATATATATATATATATATAAATATTATACTTGCGCGCACTTTTCTTTGTATTATTTTTAAAAATTCGCGAAAAATCGCTGTCCCGGGCCTTATCTCGAAAAGTACTTATCAAAAAATTTCGAAAAAATTCTGGAATTCTCAATTGACTAAATTTATGGCAAATGTAATGCACCATTAAAACTTTGCATTGTTATTTCGACAGTTTTTGCATAGATGAATGTCGTAGAGTTTTTATACTACTGACTTGTAAATTTAATTTTGAGGCGAGTCGGTGACTCGGCTTGACTCATAGCACTTCTACATACGTCCAGAGATATGGTGATGTTATAGTGATACTCATCCAAGGAATGTACCAGGTGTACAAGTATGAAATGCGGAACAGATGGGATGGTGCACCAATGCAGTTTGTGCTATGAAGATTAGACACTGCGCCATTTTTGTTGTGTCATCAACAAGTATCAGACGCGCAAGAGTGATAAATTGAAAAAGTGTGTGCATAGTGTCGTGTGGTTGTGTTCAATATGTCGAAAATTATACCGCACAAGGAGCATTCGCGGACAGCATTAATTTTTTGTTTTCATTTGTAGAAAACTGCTGTTGAATCGTACCGATTACTTCAAGAAGCTTATGGTGAACATGCTCCATCGCAAGATACGTGTGAACGATGGTTTCAGCGTTTTAAAAATGGTGACGTCGATGTTGCAGACAAGGAACGTGGAAAACCGCCAAAAAAATACGAAGATGTGGAATTGCAAGCATTGTTGGACGAAGATGATTCGCAAAAACACAAAAACAATTCGCCGAGCAATTGGGCGATAGTTAACAAGCTGTTTCCAATCGGCTACGAGAGATGGGAAAGATTCAGAAGACCGGTAAATGGGTCCCACATGAGTTGAACGACAGGCAAATGGAAAAGCGCAAAAACAGTGTGACATTTTACTCTCTCGGTACAAAAGGAAGTTGTTTTTGCATCGTATAGTTACAGGCGATGAAAAGTGGATTTATTCTGAGAATCTCTATGGGGTGTAGATTGAACGAAAATTATCACGAGTACATTACCTTTAATAATTTATATGGTATATAAAAAAAACAAAAATTTCAAGGTCATCAGATTTCAGTAAAGATTGGAAACAAACTTTGTTGAAAACTCATTTGGGGTGTTGTTTTTGTGAAGTCACTAATCATTTTATACCACCGTAACATAAATTTTGACTTAAGGGGTTCGTTTTGAGGGGTGAAATCGGAAGTGAAAAAAAATTTTTTTTTACTAGGTCATCGAGTATGGTGTCAAATGAAAGCTTCTGAAAACAAAAGTAAAAAATATATATATAATGTAATACTTGCGCACACTTTTCTTCGTATTACTTTTAAAAAATCGCTGTCTCCTACCTTATCTCGAAAAGTACTGATCAAAAAATTTGAAAAAATTCTGGAATATTCTCCACGGGGTATAGATTGAACGAAAATTATCACGAGTGCATTACCTTTAATAATTTATTTGGTATATAAAAAAAACAAAATTTCAAGGTCACCAGTTTTCAGTAAAGATTGGAAACAAACTTTGTTGAAAACTCATTTGGGGTGTGTTTTGTGAAGTCACTGATCATTTTATACCACCCTAACAAAAATTTTTATTTTAAAAACAATTAACGTACGGAACACTAATTGTGCAAGTTCAACTTGCACTTGACTGGTTTTTTCCCATTTAGAGCCATTTATATTCTTTTTATAACACTGTTAAATTAGGATACTTACATCAGTATTCTTAAATCTCCTGTACGGTGTGGAAGCTTGGACCCTTACAGCTACAACGGAAAAAATAATCCAGACATTCGAAATGTGGTTGTATAGATAGATACTCCGAATATCATGAATCGATCATGTCACTAACGAAGAGGTCATCCGCAGAATGGATTGTCAGCCAGAGCCCATCTATACTATCAAAACAGAGGAAGTTCGAATAATTGGGACATATAATGAGAAACCCTCCAAAATATCGATTACTACAACTAAATATCCAGGACACGGTTGATAGAAGGACATGTCTCAGCAGAAGAAGGATTTCTCGGCTAGCTAACTTAAGAAAAAGGTTTGGAGTCAATTCCACAGAGCTTTTTACAACAGCAGACAATAAAGTTCACATCGCCATGATGATAGCCAACATCCCGACCGGATAAGGCAGAGAAGAAAAAGAACTTAAGGTAATTTCCACTGCCTATCTTTAGTTTTTAAGCTACAAGGAGAACAACTTTAAGCTTGGTTTAAATTATGTTGAATCAGTCCCGATTTATAATTTAATTATTTATGAATTTTTCAAAATTTATTTTTTTTTAAATTAAAACTACACTCACCTAAATTTGCTGTCATCCCCTCTAGATCTTTAGGCTTTCTTTTCCTAGGCCGACCTTTTTGTCTAGGAGGAGCTCCGCCGGTCTGCCCATTGAAAAAAGGCGGTTTTCCTACGTGCGGTTCTACAGGAGGTGGAGGTACTTGAGGCGGTAGTGATGGATGGAATTCCGGACTTGGGAAGGGTGGCATATAAGCTAGAAGCAAAAAAAAATAATAAAGTACATAAAAGGAAGGAACCAGGACCAATTTTTTTGATTTAAAAAAGTATTCTTTTCAAAGAAGTTTCTCTTGACCCAAAATAAAATATATAACACTGGTCAACAAAAAAAGAAAATTGCGTGTTTCCTGTGATTTTTTTTTGTTTCTATCTCAAATTGACGCGTATTTTTTAAATATGGCAATAATTTTTCTCTAACAGCTTTTGTTTTTGAGTTATAGCTAACTACCCTCATTTACTATTTTTACTTAGATTTTCGTTTTTTATTGGACACTAAAATATATTTTGTTGTTATTTTAGATATGGCTTTGTCAAGAAGATGTTGTGTGATTAATCCCGATTGTTTTTGCTATATTTTTGGTGAATATATATTTGCAAAATATCGAAAACCTATATCGGACTTTGTGAAAACTGCGTATCATCAATACTTTAAAATAAAATTGTGTAATCAGGACAAGCCATGGGTTCCTCATATTGTATGCCAGAAATGTGTGGTATGTCTACGGTTATGGTCCAGTAGAAAAAGAGATGCAATAATGTTCGTAACACCCATGATTTGGCGAGAACCTCGAAACCATCATGACGATTGCTACTTCTGCGTTGTGAAAATAAACGGAATTAACCCTGGAAATCGAAGTAAGTGGTCATATCGTAACTTATCTTCTGCTCAACGGCCTCAATTAAAATCACAAGAGGTACAACCCAGCACATCTAAATCTTCTGATGATCCAAATCTCTGTGAACCCGAACGAAATACATCAAGTGAAGACTCTAATTCAGACTACAAATGTAGCCTTTCAGAACATCAACCATTTAATCAGAAAGAACTAAATGACTTATTAAGAGATCTGAACTTACCAAAAGAAGCTTCTGAAATTTTAGCATCTCGTTTAAAAGAAAAAAAAATTTGTTTACTCCGGAAACCAACATTACATTTTATCGTACCCGAGAAAAAAAATCTGTTACCGTATTTTTCTCAAGAGAAGGATTTAGTTTTTTGTAACGATGTTGGTGGTATTTTGCAGCAGATGGGATTAAAACAGTACCAACCTAGTGATTGGCGTCTTTTCATAGACAGCAGCAAAAGAAGTTTAAAGTGTGTTTTGCTTCATAACGGTAACAAGTACGGATCTATACCTATTGCACATTTGACGACTTTAAAACAAGAATACGTAAATGTTTCTAAGGTTATGGAAAAAATTAAGTATCAAGACCATAAATGGGTCATTTGTGTTGATCTGAAAATGGTTAACTTTCTTTTAGGTCAACAAGGGGGGTACACAAAGTTCCCTTGTTTCATGTGTCTCTGGGATAGTCGTGACAAACAACACCATTGGTCACAAAAAGTTTGGCCAGTGCGGGAAGAGCTAAAAGTTGGTACAAAAAAATGTTATAAACGTGCCTTTAGTTAGCCGAGACCGCATCATACTTCCACCACTTCATATTAAACTCGGCATAATGAAACAGTTTGTGAAGGCGCTTGACAAAAGTGGCGAATGTTTTAATTTTCTTTCACGCAAGTTTCCAGGATTAAGTTCAGAAAAAATTGAAAGCTGGTATTTTTGATGGGCCACAGATTAGGCAACTCGTGAAAGATATTAATTTTGTCAAATCAATGACTGAAGTCGAATCCAAAGCTTGGAGTCGAATCCAAAGCTTGGATTTGTTTTGGTTATGAGTAGCTTCCTAAGCAAAAAGAAATCTGACGACCATGTCGAGCTTGTTGAGTGCATGCTATCGAACTTGCAAGAGCTAGGGTGCAACATGAACATAAAAATCCACTTCCTGAACTCGCATTTAGACCGATTTCCACAAAATCCGGGTGATTTTAGTGACGAGCAGGGTGAAAGATTTCATCAGGATCTCACATATGATGGCCGACTACTGCTGGAGTTTGCAACGAGATCTACCTAAAGTCGTTCATTCAAGGAAATCTTATAAAAGATCATTTGCTAGTGTTCAATAGAAATTTTGTTAACATAATGTATTATTTTTTTGTATTTTTTTGGCAAAATAATAAAACTGTATATTTCAAAAGGTAAAGCTGTTAGAAATCTCCCAGTATTTTTTTCATAGTCAGGGCCATAGAAATACCCAATAACAGAAAAAAAAATAAAGGAAACAAGACTTGTGTTGACCAGTGTAATCAATCGGATCAGAACTCTTGGATATTGAGAATGAATTCCTCTCTTAAGGTAACAGTAACAATGGCTTTTGAATATTGATGCGTTACAAATAAATCTGAAAATTATCAGTATGCATGTGGTGTGACAGACATATAATGACATTGACATCGCTTCGCACGAAAATAATTGCAGCGTCCCGCATCACATGACAGTTAGGTTACCTAATATTATAGACTCAATGGAAGTTTAAACTTACTATAGTTGCTAGATAATTGTTCAGTGTATTTGAAGTGAAATTAAATTCGGGAGGTGAGTTATAAAAATGATCCGGCAAAATACTGAGCAAAGTTGTGCTATCAAATTTTGTATCCGCTTTGGAGAATCCCGTATTCTGACTTGTAAAAAGTCACAGAGGATGTATGATGAACTTTTTTTATTTAAGATACAAGTGTTCAGATGGCACAAAGACTTTTGAAAGGGTCGAGAATTAGTGAAAGACAAACCTCATGCGCGAAAACCTTTAACTTCAAAAACATGCGATAATGTGTAAAGAGTCAGGGCATTTGTGATATCAAATCATTAAATGACGTCGGGAATGATATACATTCAAGTATGCGCTAGGATTTTCCCAGTCTTCTTGACCTATTTTTAACCACTAATCCAGAGATTTGCAAGATCGGCTGTAAATGACCACAGCTTTGTAGATGACAGTATGCTTATATTTTCATTCCCTTTGAATGCTCGAACATCAGTTACTCATGCAAATATCCGCAGACAGCAGGAAGTCGTTCAACTCAACAAAGTCTTGAAAGAAATTCTATCTTGGGATGCCAGTAACCAGGTAGATTTTAAAGCTACACAAACCCAGAGAGCAGTATTTTCTAAGAAAGTTAACGTTACGAAACTCGACTTAGTTCTGTTGGGATACTCCATTTCTTTAGTATCGTCACTTAATTTTCTGAACGTTAACTTGGAAGCAAATACGTCTTGGCATGAACATGTTGCATGCATCGGAAAGAGAGGTTCTCAAATGCTAGAAATACGAGGCATATTCGAAAAGTAAGGGCCGTTTGGTCATAAAAAAACATTTTATTGACGGTTTTAGTTTCCTACAAATCTACTTTCCACATAATCGCCGTTTACTTCTAAGCACTACTTCTAACACCTACGCTGCACCGACTTCTTTAATCCCTCTGGATAGAAGAAGCAAGAAGAATTGAACCAGTTGACAACTGCGGTCTTGAATACCTCTCCGTCTTTAAAGCATTGTCCACCAAGTCACTGTTCGCAGTTCGCAGATCGCAGTTTTTGGTCCACTTGTTAACCGATTTCATCGGTCTGGATACTAGGCCTGCGACTCCGCTCTTCATAATGCACATTTGCGCGGCCATTTTTGAAGTGTTGACACCATTGTAGCTTTTCCTTCACTCATTACTCTAGGTTTATACACTAGGCAGAACTCCCGATAAATCTGAGTAGCTGATGATCCTTTTACACACAAAAATCGAATCACAGCACGCGCTTCGTAACTGGCAGGAGCGACGATTTTCGCGGACATTGTCGTCTGCATTCACGGACAGGCAAACGACTACTGTGACCATAAAAAAATTTGAAAGACACTAATAACTAGGCAGAAAGTTAATCGGAGGAATGTGTAATGTTCCTCTCCCTCGTTTTGAGGAGCAGCCAAAATTCTCTAATCGTGTGATCACAGAATCGAGCAAATACACTATAATTTAAGGTAAAATACTGCAAACTCTTCTCATCCCAAGAAAGCAAGAATGAACAAATCAAAAATCAAATTAATCATTATTTGTTTCCTAGACTGTCAAGCCATATGTACCTCCAGGACAAAATAT
Organism: Pachyrhynchus sulphureomaculatus; assembly: GCA_019049505.1. Lineage (NCBI taxonomy): Eukaryota > Metazoa > Arthropoda > Insecta > Coleoptera > Curculionidae > Pachyrhynchus > Pachyrhynchus sulphureomaculatus. The sequence goes on along the minus strand of CM032453.1, from coordinate 163,734,632 downwards.
TACTTAAAGTCAAGATGTCCTGGAAAAGCTCAGGAAGAGGGGAACTCGTGCGTGACCAGGTAAAACATGACACTTGACTACTGTACGACTTTTAGAAATTTTAAAAAATCAAAAATATTTTTTTTGTGAAAAAAGGAAAGCATTCTTGCAGTTTTCCAATTCTTCTGTTCACTGGATTTCAATCCCAGTGATTTTTCGTCGGCTCAGAAACCTTTTGAAGTGTTTAACTTACGAGCTGACTGCGCGATTGCCACCATCGGTATGTAGTTGCCTCAGAAAATGACTATGAAGAGATTTGTAAAAAATATAAATGAGATTGTTAAATCAAAGTTAGTCGCAGTACTTTTATCCTACCCTACGTATCCTTATGGTTCTTTAAAAAAACCTAATAATTGTTTTAGTACAAAATGAAGTAACTACTTACCGTCACTTTTACCAGGAAAATTATGAATAGGAAACATTCCCGTCGGTGGCATATCGGAAGGCATCTCAAAATGTAGTCTACACAGAACAGAGCACCCTCTCATTCCAAAATGATCCCCTTTGGTTAAGGGGGCATTGCATACTTCACACGAAAAACAGTGTACATGAAATACTAGGTCTCTTGCTCGCATTACTAATTCTGAGGATAGGATAGTTGCCTTACATCGTGCACACCGTTTCATACCAAATAATCTGCAAAAGAAAGATATATTAATTTATAAAATTCTAAATTATGTATGAACGAGTACAATGAAAGGCTAATAAACGTTATTGGTATAGACAGCAAATAGATGCAGCAGCATGTGCTATAATTTTCTTTTATTGTCAAGAAATTCGGTTTCTTTTTGGACTGTAGGTGTACATATAAATTTCAGTTTATTTTTTCTCGGTAACGGTATTCTTTAAGATTTACAAGTAACCCTATTTTTTCTATAGGAACTCAACGGGATTTTTTGTTAACACAATAAATACAACAAAACAATACAACGAAATATAAATGACTATTGTAAATGGTCTGTTGCGTTTCAAATAAAATATTTCGGACATCCGCGTATGTATCTTCATGGGAGGCATTAAGTTTCAAACAGGTGTCAGACTTTAGTATATCTTGCACCCGATCTACGAAAGCAGTAACTCATTATAAATGTTCCATTGTTCTTACTTAGATATCTATGTGTGATATCTTCTTATCTAGTTAAACATTTAGGTTAGTTTTGGGGTATTATTACTATGTCTAAGCGGTTGAGGAAAATCATTATTTAATATTTTGTCTAATGGATTAACGTGAACCACCCCTCCATTTCGCGTAGTTGAAGAGTTAGATAAAATCGTTAAGTAGAGAAGTTTTCGCGTCTTCGTATTGAGTGTGTGAATTAATTTTAAGTGATTTTTCGGTAAAAATATCGTTTTGTTGCAAAAAAATGGTTACAAATTGATTAGTCAAAGTATTGTCTATCATTAGCCACTACCTTCTCCCATCTTTGTGGGAGCATATGAATACCACCTTGAAAGAACGGCTCATTTTTTGAGGCTATCCACGAGTCGGCCCATTTTTTAGTATCCTTGTAAGAATGACAACGCTGTTCAGGTCGGTCGTGCGTCATCGATTGGAACAAGTGATAATCAGAAGGAGCAATGCCTGGTGAGTATGGCGGGTAAGGCAGGACATCCCATCGAAGCGCTTTTGGCGTTTCCTTGATGAGTTTTGTAACATGTGGCCGAGCGTTGTCATGTTGAAAAATCACTTTGTCGAATCTTTTGGCATATTGCGGTCGTTTTTCCCTTAACGCTCCGCTCAATTGCATCAATTGTTGTCGATAATCTTCCCCAGTAATAGTTTCGTTGCGTTGGAGCAGCTTATAATACACTACACACAGCTGATCCCACCAGGTATACAGCATAAGCTTGGAGTCATGAATATTCGGCTTTGGCGAGGATGTTGAGGGTTCACCGGGCTTCACTCACGATTTTTTGCGCTGTGGATTATTGTAGCGTATCCATTTTTCATCATCATACGATGCAAGAAATCTTTCCGATTGTGCCGTTGAAGCAGTTGTTCACAGATGAAAAATCGCCTTTCTACGTCTCTCGGCTTCAATTCGTATATATTTAAGGGTCTGTTACAGCTGACGTGACGCTGTCTCCCTGCTCTCAACCTCGCGTTCCATTCTTTTCGATCTTCCCAGTCTCCTTCCTGTAATCCTCTGTTTTCCATTGTCTCACTGACGTCATCCCGCCATGAGCGCCTAGGTCTTCCCCTCTTTCTTCTTCCAATTGGACTCCATTCTGTGATTTTCTTAATCCACCTTCTGTCGTCGCTTCTCCTTACGTGACCACACCATTTCAATCGTTTTTCTTCTATGGCGTGTACTACGTCTTTTGTTATTTCCATTGGGGCTCTTATATCCTCGTTCCTAATCCTATCAGTCCGGGTCACCCTACAATACCTTCTCCAACATTCCATCTCTACCGTGATTATTTTTGATTTATATTTCTTGTTAATGGTCCATGGTTCGGACCCGTATGTCATGATACTTTCAATGATTGTTCTGTATATTCTGACTTTGTTTGCTTTCGTTTTGTGCTTATCCCATAATATTGAGTTTAACTGTCTGATGCAGGTTCTCGTTTGTCCCAGTCTCGATTTCATTTCTTCTTCGGATGTTGCTTCTCTTGTTATTATGGAGCCCAGATATTTAAATTTTCCAGTTCCTTTAATTGTTACGTTCTCTTCAATTTCTAGATCTTCTATTTCTGCTGTTTTAGTGGTTAGGTATTCCGTCTTATTAAAGTTTATGTCTAGCCCAGCTTTATCATACTCTTCCTTCAATTTCCTCACCATATAGCTGAGATCTTCTTCGTCCTGTGCTATGACGACTTGGTCATCTGCGAAACTCAAGCAGTATAAGTAGTCGTCTCTTACTGGAACTCCCATACCTTGACATTTATTCTTCCAGTTTTTTAAAGTATGTTCCAGATAGATTTTAAACAGTGTCGGAGAGGTTGTACACCCTTGTAGTAGTCCTTTCGTTGTTCTAATTTTGGCCCCTAACTTATTACCAATTTTTACTCTGTTAATATTATTTCTATATAACGCTTTTACTGCTTTTATTAATACTTTGTCGATTCCCATGTTTGACATTGCTTTCCAGAGGTGACTTCTAGCGACTGAATCGTAAGCTTTTCTTATATCGATGAAAGCTAGGTGGATTTCTCTGTTTTTGGCTAGTTTCTTTCCCATCAGTTGCTTGACTGTATATATGTGATCAATAAAGGACTTCCCAGCCGTAAATCCTGCTTGTTCTTCCCCTATTTTGCCTTTTATATTGTCTTCTAACTTATTCTTAATTACTTTCCCATACAGTCGTCCAATGCTTGAAATGATGCTGATGCCTCTATAAATTTCACATTTCCTTCGGTCACCTTTTTTAAAAATTGAGAGTACGTGCGCTTCGGTCCATTCATTAGGTATTCTCTTTCTCCATTTATAGCCCTGTGGAACATGCTTCTTATTATTCGGTGCAATTTCTCTGATCCGTATTTGATTAATTCATTGACGATTCAGTTCGTACGCGCTTTTCAAGCGCTTGAAAATGGTTGTGCGATCAACCCATAATGATTCTGCAAGTTCATTTTCTATTTGGCACTGGTCGTCATCGAGTAATGCCTCTAATTCTTTATCTTTAAACTTTTTCGGCTTGCCTGGAGGTTTGTTGTCTTCCGTGTGGAAATCACCACTTTTAAAGCATCGAAACTAGTACTTACATGTTTTTATCGATGAAATATAAACACTATAGGTTTCCGACAGCAATCGATGACTTTCAGCAGCGCTTTTCTTCGAATTAAACAAGAAAAGTAACGCTTTGCGCAAATGGTGTTTTGTTGGCACGTAATTCCATATATTCAATGCTCAAAAAAAAATATATACACTTCGGCAAAATAACGTATATTGAAAATTAAAGTCTCATAATGGTGCGTCACTATGAATGTAGCGACAGTTACACCCTCCCTTAGAAATTCCTCAAAATTATTTTACATTCCTTATATATCTCTCCCATCATCGTTCATTCATTAAATAAATCAAATATCACTACTGTAACAAAATCGTCCTCCCACTCAAAAAAAAACTTATATAAATCCACTGCAAATGTATAGTTATTACTTGAAAAATGACGCTTTTCTTTTAAAAATGCTCGGAAACTTCTAAAAATAATATGATCTCATAAGCAGTGTTAAAAGTGTATGCCTACACATGATTAGCGTAGTGACGATTGACTAGTGGGCCACACTTCAGTAACAACTGTGATCCTTCACCGCTAATGAAACGGTAAACTGATATCCTATCGGAAGATAAAATACCGACAAAGAAAGAATAACATTGACTAAAAAAACTTGAAAAACACGAAAATGTCATGTTAAAATCCGCATACTTTGGAATAGTTATTTTTTTTTTAATTTCCTTTAAAGGGATACAGTATTACTGATTTTTGCACTCAACATGTGTTTCGTTAAATAAGTCAACATCATCAGGTGAGTCACTGAATCGGACATGAAAAACTAGAATATTTAGAGTAAAAATTTGATTTACACGAACGGAATCTACCAATCACAAACGGCGGTTTCATTCAAGTAACCAATATAAAGAACTTAAATTAACTAATTTTACAACGTGTTTATGTGAAGGGAATATTTGGCAACACTTGATGCTTGATTTTTCTGACCTAACGTACCTTATTAAATACCTTATATAGGTGTTACATAACACGTAACATACATAATCCATATGATTTTTAGGAAGTACCAACCTTCAGACGATACGTGTCAAATTTTTTATGATATATCGATGATTAGTTTACCTGTTACAGTGGTTTTTAGTGACGCTACTTTTGAGATTTTCAAAACAATGGAAAAAATCTAATTTTGTGTGTTGATTAAACATTGTTTTGATGGGAAAAAATACCGTTCAAGCAAAGTAATGACTTGATAAGTGTTATCGGGTCTCTGTACTTGGAAAATCACCCATCATTTACCGGTATACTGAATTTAAACGCGGTCGTACAGATGCAAATGATGCTGAACGCAATTGAGGTGGTTATACCGAAAAACTTCAAAAAAATCCACAAAATTGTTTTGGACGACCGTAAAGTGAAATTGCGTAAGACAGCTGACACCCTAAAGATATCAAAATAATGTGTTGGTCATATTTTGCATGAATATTTGGGCATGAGAAAGCTCTGTTCGAAATGGGTACCGCGTTTACGCATAGTAAACCAAAAACAACAACGTGTTGATGATTCTGAGCGCTCTTTGGACCTGTTTAAGTGTAATCAAAAGGATTTTTTTTATGCAATATGTGACAATGGATGAAACATGAATCCACCACTACACACCGGAATTAAATCGACAGTCAGCTGAGTGGACAGCAGCCGGTGAAAGCCGCCCGAAGCGACCAAAGACAGTCGATTGGGAACGTTTTGGCCTTTGTATTTTGGGATGCGCATGGAAAAATTTTCATCGACTATGCTGAGAAGGGAAAAACAATCAATAGTGAATATTACATAAAGGTATTGGTGCGTTTGAAGGCAGAAATCGCAAAGCAACGGCCCCAAATGAACAACAAGTCAATGGTTTACGATGGCAAAATTGTATGAATTGAAGCTCGAATTGCTTCCTCATCCACCGTATTCTCCGGATTGGGCCCCCAGCAACTAATATCTATTGACAAATCCTTCTACAAGAAAGGTATAGAAATATTAGAAAAGCGTTAGACTGATTGTATCGCTCTTGAAGGAGACTATATTGATGAATAAAGTCGAATTTTGAGGGGAGGAACAAGAAAGAGGGGGGGGGGCCAAAAAATGTCTTTTAAGCAGCTAGACCAAAACTTTTCGGCCTACGCTTTGTTTACATGCAGGTTAACAGGTTGACTGCCGATCTATATTTTTTGAGTTTGTGGTTGACGCCGGTAAGATTTTTCCAAATATTTTTATTTTATTGTGGTAAATATGAATTAAAATGAGTCTTGGGATGTGTTTTTTTTATGTGCCATTCAAAATATTAGAAAAAAAAAAATTTCACTCCGATCGGAGTAATCGGCATTGCAAGTGAAAATTTTTACTAGATGCCGAACACTTCGATCGGAGTGTCCAATTAAATAAGTAAAGAAATAATAAATCGAACTCAAAACATTTATTTCTAAATCATTTTTGTACATTTTTATGGTAATCCTCAAAGCAATTAAGGCAAAAACCTGGTTGTCCAGGGCACATTTTGCATTCATACACTGTTTGCTTTCTTATTTTATTTTTCCTGCATTCTTTGCATTCCTTTCTGCTTACCCGTTTTGTTTCTTTAGTTCCTTTTTTTTTCACTAACAATTTTTTCTACTTTGCTAATGCTGTGGACATTTATTTGGCCTGGAGGAATTTGCGGCAAATTAGTAATTGGTCGTCTGGCTAGTAAATTTCTTATGACATCCGATCGGAAGTCATATAATCGTAACTGGTCTGACCGCGAATATTTATTGTACAAAAAATAGGCGTTTATCACGCTCATTTGCAGCACATGCATGAATAACTTTTTGTACCACCGAATGGTTTTACGGCTGCAAGGATAATATGCCATGATTTGATCCTGTCTATCTATACCGGACATAAAAGCATTATATCCAATGATTGCGGAAGGTTTTTTCAGATTCTTGATTTCTTTTGTTTTTAAAAATGCCCATTTCGCTTCCAAATTCTGTTGAAATGTATTGAACATTGCGTTTATCGCGCCATTTTCCGACATGCACTCCATTGCAAAACATAGATTTATTCTCACCACGTTTTAAGTTTGCACTCATTACCTCTTTCGGATTATCTTTCCTCTCAGCTCTCAGCGTACCAGTGCAGTATGTATTTTGTTGAAGTAATTTCCTAGCTAAATTAACACTATTGTAAAAATTGTCTAGATAAACAGCATGTCCCCCACACCCAATTTTTCCTCTAATAAATGTAAAACAATTTTTCAGTATGATCGCTTCCACCATAAACATCTGTCGTACCTTCGTAGACACGAAATTTCAAAATAAGTCCATTAGGCTCTGTCAGCATGTATAACTTCATACCATACTTATGACGCTTATTCTTGATATACTGTTTTTAAACTGGAGACGACCCCGATAAAGTACCATAGCTTCATCCAAAGACAACTCTCTTCCAGGATAGTAAATTTCTTCCATCTTGTTAAAAAAATCTGCCACAAATCTAATCTTTCCTAGCCGATCTGCCGGATCCATATCTGGAGATGTAAAATGCAAACACCTCAAGATAAGCAAAAATCTATTCCTTGACATATATTTTCTAAAAACAGGTAGATTAAATAGCGGATCAGTTTTCCAATAATCGTTAAGACGGCTCGAGGATATTGTGCCAGTGTGAAGTAACAGGGCCAAAAAAATTTTTAGTTCGTCAAGAGTAAGATCTTTAAAATTAGTAATACGTGATTTTGTACTTGTTTCTGGGCGCAGCAAAACCTCGACTGCGTAAGAGTTCGTTCGTTCTCCAATAGTTTGTAAAAAATCATCATCAATGATCATTTCGAAAAAAATCGATAGGTGCACCCTGTCCTGGAATTTGCACCAATAATTCCTGGGTTTTCTGGAACAAAATTTGTTTTTAACGCACCTCTGTCGTTCCATTTTATCTCATCAAGGCTAGGAAGTGTTTGATGTGGCCGAATAGGGTCTATAAAATTCTCTTCTTCGGACTCGGAGCTTGAATTTACATCACTATCGTCTGTGTCTGGTACGTAATGTTCGTCACTACTACCTCCGCTTTCTTCCAATAGCTGCAATAATTCAGTGTCAGTTAGCTTCTTTTTCTTATCATATACCTTTTTTTCATCACTACAATGTCTTTTTTTAATACCAGAAGGCCCAGGTTGATTGTCCATATTGTACGGCAGATTACAACCAAACCAAAAGCAAATCCGCGGAACCACTTAAGCACCTGTTAGAACTTGCGTTTTTAAGCAAAGCCACCACTAGAAACACGTTTCATATACAACGCCGATGGAATACTAAAACGTTTCGTAAGAACGCATGTCGAACTCCGATCGGAGTAGACGGCGTTGGCGAAGAGACCCGACGCACTCCGATCGGAGTGGTCGGCAGTCAACCTGTTAAGCAGATTTTTTTTTGTTACAGGATCAAATTTACTCAAGATATGCTGCAAGCCCCGGAACACTTTTTTAAAAAGATGTCTTTTAAAAAGCTGCACTGAGCCGCCATTTTGTAAAATATATTATTTCAAAAAATATATATTTATACCTCAATACATGAGTTACCATGTGGTATTGTTCATTTTTTTGAGTAAAAACTTTTTTCATTTCGAAAAAAAAAAGTGTTTAAAAGTTGGTTCATTTTTATGCCTTTACAGTAGCCTAAGGCCATAAGGTATTTATGTTAGTTAAAATTTTAATATTCTTAGCTCTAGTTTCAAATATCTGATAAAAAAATATCTGGAGTAACTATGGTCGATATTGAAAGCCTCCCGATAAAATAAATATGAAAACCTGCCTCCACACGATAATTTTAAGCAAGACTGTTCAGCCTTGTTTTGACACATTTTCTCTTTCTTTTGCATACAAAAAAAATCTACATCGTACCCGTAATCTCAACCTACTTTACACAATTCAACTTAAAAACAATTCTTAATTAATGCACATAAAATTTGCAACAATTACTAAATGTTTATCCGATTTATCTCTAAAATCCACTTGCCGTAAGAGAACCTTGTGAATGCTTAGGCCGCGTAAAAATTACTGAATATTTAGACTTTAGGCGGGAGAACTCTCGACAAGCCCGTGAGAATTTATGCAGTAGTGATCAAAAAGTTTGATTAAAATAACCTAAATATTCGTTTTTACCAGTTTTTTGTATAGTTCTCAACCTATCTTAGAAAAACAGCATATTTCCTTCCTGCTGGAAATGTGCTACAGTTCAACTGATACCCGAAAAAGGCAAGAAGAACTTGCCAAACAACTACCGACCAATCACACTACTTTTAATAACACACAGTTCTGCAAAAAGCTGTCAACCTTATGAGGGACCAACAATATGGCTTTTGTAAACAAAGATCAACAGGAGATGTTCTAACTTAACTAAAATATTTGGAACAATGCAATTGAATACTTTGGAGAATCCAGAGCGGGAGCACTTGGTATATCCAAGGCATTCGACCGTGTTTGGCATGACGGTTTGTTAGATAAGTTACACTTTTATAGCATGTCTGAAAAGTCCCCTCGTGTTTCCTCAGAGAGCATTCTTTACGAGTTGCAGTTGACGGATCTCTTTCTAATACCTTCAGTATCACGCCGCTGCATCTCAAGGCTCCATACTGTCTCCTACACACTTTTTCATTTACATGAACGACCTACTGGAAAGGACCAAGAGTCCAATCTACAGGCTTGCAGAAGACAATACGTTTAATTTTTCATTCCCTTTGAACCCTCGAACATCGGCTACATATGCAAATATCCACAGACAGCAGGAAGTCGTTCAACTTAACCAAGTCCTGGATGAAATTCTATCTTGGGGTTACAGTAACCAAGTAGAATTTAATGCTATAAAAGCCCAGATGGCAATTTTAAGGTCGTTGAACCCGATATAGTTATGTCGAGGCCCTCCATTCCATTCCATCCATCATTTGGGAAAACGTATGTCCTTGCATAAATATGTTTTATGCATAGAAAAGGAGCTTCTCAAAAGCTGGGTACATTATTTCGAACTAGAAAGCTTTACAGCCCACAACAACTATTAATTCTGCTCAAAATTCGACCAACGATGGAATACTGCTCCCATGTTTGGGGCTCTGCTCCCAAACATACACTGCATTTGTTCGATTCTATTCAAAATATAGCTGTTCGCCTGGCTGGAAACCCAGAATTCACCAGCAATGATGATTCCTTGAAACATTGTAGAACGGTTGGCGAGTTGAGTCTATTCTACAAGTATTTTCATGGAAAGTATTCGACGGATGTAGCCCATTTAATTTCTTCCAGAGTGATGAATGCTACATATACGTATGAGGTTCAGTTTATCATTCCTCGTACAATCCTTTTTAAGCAGTCTGTTTTACGCAGAATATCATCCGTTTGAAATGATTTTTTTCCCGCCGAGTAAAATTTACAGCGATTTAGGACCTAACGTGAATCGCTTTTTCCGCACACGCGTCGCTCTTATAGCGCTTTAGAGGTTTCTCTGCAACATATATGCTCAACAATGAACAATAAATAAATGCACAAAATATTAAGTCGCTAGTACCAGTTATATAAATTAGTAAATTCCTACACAGTAATTATGAACACTATACCAAATTTTTGTACTCGACGCGAGATCCTCCAACCATCATCAGAAGAAACCAAAGACTAAATCTGAGAGTAATAACTGAATTATTTATACTAGAATTGTGATTTACTCGAGCAGAACTGACCAATCAGACGGTAGAATAACCAGTACAGAAAGCTATAAGGAACAAGTATTCAGTCCTCGTTCGTATGCGTCTAATAATTTCTTATCAGATGCATCTTTAATTAACCTTAAATCAAGATAAAAAGCTGGTACTCGTTATGACTTGTAGCAGATAAGCTATATCTGTAGTTATGATTGTAGTTTTCATTCCATCCAATCTAATATCTTTTGTTAACAAATTAGCGAGGTTTAAGCCTATAACCACACACACACATATATATATATATATATATATATATATATATATATATATATATATATATATATATATATATATATATATATATATATATATATATATATATCAAGGATTTTCTACAGCTGACGCTGTCTTTTCCTTCTCTCAGCCTTTGATTCCATCCGTTTCTATCTTCCCAATCTCCATATGTTCGACTCCTGTCCTCCATAGCCTCGTCCACATCGTCTCTTCACGATCATCTGGGTCTTCCTCTTTTTTTTCTCCCTATAGGGCTCCACTCCGTTATTTTCTTTATCCACCTATTATCTTTGCTCCGTCTTATGTGTTCATACCATTTTAATCGTTTTTCTTCAATGGTGTTTATTGCGTTCTCTTTTATGTTCATTCTGCTTCTTATTTCTTCATTTGGTATTCTCTCCGTACGTGTCACTCTACAGCATCTTTTCCAATACTCCATCTCTACCACGTTAGATTTATTTCTTTTGTTGATCATCCGTGTTTCTGACCCGTATGTCATTATGCTTTGTATTATTGATTTGTATATGCATGTTCTGTTTCTCTTTGTAATGTGTTTGTCCCACAGGATCGAATTTAATTGTCTTATGCATGCCCGCGTTTGTCCTAATCTAGCTTTGATCTCTTCTTCCGATGTAGCGTTTTTTGAAATGATGGTTCCTAAATATTTAAATCTGTCGGTTCCTTTGATTGTTGTTTCGTTATCGACTTCTAGATTCACCACATTTCCCTCCTTTGTTGTTAGATATTCCGTTTTATCAAAGTTTATTGCTAATCCTGCTTTAGTGTATTCTTCTTTCAGTTTTCTTACCATATAACTGAGGTCTTTCTCATCTTGCGCTATGATTATTTGGTTGTCTGCGAAACTTAGAGTATATAAGTAATCTTCTCGTACTGGGACTCTTATTCCACTACATTTTTGCTTCCATTTTTTTAATGTTTGTTCGAGATATATTTTGAATAGTGTTGGGGATATAGAGCATCCTTGTAATAGTCCTTTTGATGTTTGGAGTCTCTTCCCTACTTTATCTCCTATTTTTATGTTCACTGTGTTGTTTTCGTAGAGAGCTTTTACTGCGTATATTAGTTCTTTGTCAATGCCTATTTATTTCATTGCGTTCCATAATCTTTGTCTTGGTATTGAGTCATAGGCCTTTCTTATGTCTATGAAGGCTGGATGAACTTCTCTATTCTTTGCCAGTTTTTTTTTCCATAGTTCGTTTTTATAGTGTATATGTGGTCTGTACATGATTTTCCGGCCGTAAAGCCTGCTTGGTCTTCTCCAATTTTTCCTTTTATATTTTCCTCTATGATATTTTTAATATTTTTCCGTACAGACGCCTCATACTCGATATTATGCTTAGACCTCTATAGTTTGTGCATTTTCTGCGGTCTCCTTTTTAAATAGAGACATTATATAGGCCTTTGACCATTCCTCTGGTATTGTTTCTTCATTTATCGCTCTGTGAAACATGTTTCTTAACATTCGATGTAATTTAGTAGACCCGTACTTAATCATATCATTTACCACACCTCCAGGCCCTGCAGATTTATTATTTTTAAGTATTTTTATTATCTTCTTTATTTCTTCATAGCTTAGTTCTATCTCTTTTTTTCCCTTATTCTGTTCTTCCTGAGGGTTCTCTTCTTGGAATTCTTGTCTGTCTTCTGTTAGCAGTTTTTTATAATATTCTTCCCACTCGCTTTCTGGGATATACCCTATATACGTCTTCTCTCTATCGTTGGTCCTTAATGCTTTAATTATTCTCCATGACTCTGTGCTTCTATTTCCTCCTATATTCTGTTCTACATGTTCGCACGCTTTTTTCCCATCTCTACTACTAATACATGAGATAATCTAAAAATGAGTATACATTTGTATCTTGAGATATTTACATATCAATAACCTAACTAAGACTTTACCTTAGACTAGCAAAATAAGAGGATTAATATAGGAGAGGATTAATATAGACGGGACACGACTTAATCATCTACGATTTGAGGACAATATCGTTCTAATCGGTACTACACCCAATGAATTACCAACTATGTTGGAAGAACTGCATAATGCATCATCACTAGTCGGACTAGAAATGAATCTGAGCAAGACAAAGATAATGAGCCCAAAAAAAATAACGATTACCATCGAAAATAGGTCATTAAAGAACATATCCGAATATATATACCTCGGACAAAAAATACTACTAGGAAACGAGAACCAAACAACAGAAATTTCTCGAAGAGTGGGTCTTAGTTGGGAAGCTTTTGGTAAACTCTAGTTTATTTTTAGGTCACGAGATATCCCTGTAAATCTCAAAAGGAAAACGTACGAGTTATGTGTATTGTCAGTTCTCACGTCCGGTCTTGAAACTACGTTACTAACATGTAAGTCGATGAACAGATTTCGAGTGGCGCAGCGTACAATGGAGAGAGTTATGCTTGGAGTGAGTTTGAAAGACAGGATCCCAGATAAAGAAATCCGGAGAAGAACACGGCTGACGAATGCTCTGGAAAGAGCGGCTCAACTAAATTGGAGATGGGCTGACCACGTAGCAAGAGGGAAAAACGACAAATGGGCTTACAAGATGACAGTATGGCGCTCAACGGAGAGTAAGAGGAGTGTGGGAAGATCTCAAAGAAGGTGGTGAGATGACATCCAGAATATCGCAGGTAAAAATTGGAACAAAGAACGACTCTACACAGAGAAAGATGGAAAGATTTGGAAGAGACCTATATCCGGGAGTGGATGACAGTAGGCTGAAAAGAAGAAGAACCTAACTAAACTTATCCTAGGTAATCAATTTTTTATAAATGTGATAAAACTTAAGATCTTTGAACTTCAGATATTTCATGAGTTATAACTAACTTGAAATTAACTTATAGGTAATCCTGGGGGAGAGAGTAAGCTTGGATGGTGGTTTCTAGCATCGGGTAGAGCTCCATAAGCGCTTCTGACTGTGGGGTTGGAGTGGTGAGTGGCTTTGCCCAGGAATTTGAGATGAGCGTTGCTCATAAATTCTTGGATTGTAATGGGAAAATAAAGTCCTCGAAGTGACCTATATATTATTTCCATCCGATGGTTATCGGTTTGTTAAAGCTGCTAATAAAGAGTAATTACCAATTATCGTCTGATAATTAATTTTAACTGAATCACCATGGTTTCTGGAATACCATTGCAAAGTTGTACTTGCTGTAAGGCTGAATCACATCAACCATTTATCATTTTACAAAATCATTTCTTACTTACTGAGATTCAAAAAGGACGATTAGTTATATATAGTTAGTAACGAACCGACCAAAATCTATATGCGAAATAATGTTTCTCACTTAGTGACTTTATTAAATTGTTTCGTGTTATAAATGTTAGAGGTGAGAGGGACAACAAATCGTGAAAAAGGAGACAAATTGTCAGTAAATTATTTGTCATATTTGATTTTCGTCGAAATTTTTGTCGCTCGCTTAAACCCTCTCAGATTTCTGAATATTCATATTTATTGCCGAAGGTTGAGTTATTTATTACAGCTAAGTAGACACAAATCGATTTACTGATCTAGATTTGAAGTCACTAAGGTGGTACATAGTGTCCGTTACATAAATATAATTTATCTATATATGCATATATATATATATATATATATATATATATATATATATATATATATATATATATATATATATATATATAATATAAAATATCCAGAACAGAATTACAACTTTCTATCAAGACCTCTACAGTTCAAAAGTCCAAAAGAGTAATTAATGTCAACTCAGAAGAAATTCCTGACATAGAAATGGATGAAGTTAGGAAAGCCTTACAACAGATAAAAAGTGGAAGAGCGGCTGGAGAGGATGATATTATACCTGAAATGCTAAAATGCGGAGCTGAAGCCCTAATGAATGGATTAAAAGATATTTGTAATGAATGCCTCAAATGTGGAAATATACCAGAAGACTGGGAAAACGCCATAATCATCTTAATATACAAAAAAGGTGACCCCGAAAACCTAGAAAACTACCGGCCAATAAGTTTACTTTCCCAAGTTTACAAGCTGTTCTTACGAATCATAACAAACAGACTGGAACACAAAATAGAATTATACCAACCGATAGAACAGGCTGGATTCAGATCAGGCTTCAGTACGATTGAGCACTTGCACACATTGAGAATACTAATCGAGAAGGCCACCGAATATAATACACCAATGTGGCTCACATTTGTAGATTTTCGCAAGGCTTTCGACACAGTGGAAAAATGGGCGCTTATAAGAGCTCTTAGAAATGCTCGTATAGACCACAGATACAACGAACTGATAGCCAGAATATATGAACGAGCAACACTCAAAGTTATGGTAAACCAAAAACTAACAAACAAGGTCCCAGTGAACAGAGGAGTAAGGCAGGGCGATGTAATATCGCCTAAGTTATTCAAAGAACTGAATTGGGACGAAAATGGCCTTCTGATAGCTGGCGATCGGCTAAACAACCTGAGATTCGCAGATGACATTGTAATTATAGCAAACAATAAGAATGAAATGATCCAGATGATCACAGATCTCCACCATCAAGCAAGAAAGGTGGGACTTGACATAAATGTCTCCAAGACAAAGTACGTGAGTAACGAAGACACCAATGATGAAAATATAGTGATTGAACATTCAACAATAGAATAAGTAAACACATACATCTATCTGGGACAAATAATAACGATAGGAAAGGAAAACCAGCATCTTAAAATAGAAAGAAGGATACGTATGGGATGGGCAGCATACGGAAAATTGAAATATGTACTGAATATGAACATTCCTCAAAGATCAAAAACCCAAATTTATAATCAATGTATCTTACCAGCTACAACGTATGGAGCCGAGACATGGGTTTTAACTAAAAGAACAATAGAAAAACTACAAGTTCACCAACGAGCAATGGAAAGGAAGATGTTGAGTGTTACTTTGAAGGACAAGAAAACTAATAAATGGATTAGACAACAAACAAAGGTGGATGATATCACCAAACGGATAACATCTCTGAAATGGAGCTGGGCCGGCCATGTAGCGAGAGCGACGTATAAGTGGAGTGGCAAGATCACTAGGTGGAGACCATGGGGTGAAAAGCGAAGCATAGGAAGACCCCAACAGAGATGGAGCGGCGATCTGAAGAGAATCGGAGGGCTTAACTGGTATCAACAAACACAACATAGAGAAAGATGGAAAGATTTGAGGGAGACCTATACCCGACAGTGGGTAGAGAGCGGCTGAAGGAAGAAGAAGAAGAGATATATATGTATATATATATATAAATATATAATAAAACGCAACGTATGCCTGTCTGTTTGTCCGTTAGTGCGCTTATTATTCGGGAATCACTTATTCGATATCCGTGTTTTTTTTTTAATTCATATGTATTCTTTGGCCAGGTTTTAGTACATATTTTATTACGTTACGTAATAAGGACTGACGATAATAGTGAATGAAGTAGGAAAAAATTTTGCCGCCGGCGAACTCTCTTGCAAAAAAAACCTAAACAAAAAATTCTTTATGTATATATATATATATATATATATATATATATATATATATATATATATATATATATATATATATATATATTTCACATGAATTTAACTTTAATGAAACCAAAATCATATATATGGGAAGAAGTTTTCACAAAAGAATCTTTAAGGAAATGGAAGAAATTCACCTAGAACTTAATTATATTAATAAAAACATTGAGGATTTAAGCTCAATTTTCCCAGATCTATTGCAAGGCAGCTCGCAATAAGATAACTCACAAAATTTATCAGACATATCTTTATAAAAATAACTTAATGCCAATTTTTGTAATCTTTACAAAAATTAAACAAAACTTCAACGTCTTGGTTTTTCCTAGAATAAATCAATCACAACTTTACCAGAAAGCAAAAAGACGCTGACCTTAACAACGGGAATGTATACATATATAAAAAATCTCGAATACAGTCATCTTAAAACCATACTTGTTGCTCGTAGCCTGCCTAACCAAACGAAGTAAACTATATTTTTATATTGTTAAATGTCTTCTGTCGCAATTTTCTCAATATTGCTTATGGATACAACAATTTTATTTTTCATTAAAAGAGATTGTCCTAATAAGCACCACTCAGCAGTAAGTAATTTTTTGATGTTAATATTTTAGGTTTATTTGTTTTGTAAACCTTAGAAACTTATTCTCTACTGTATTTGTAGCCCTGAAGAAGAAAATAAAGTATTTTCGAAAGCTTGGTGTAGCTAAAAAAGTATTTAAAACTTTTTAACTTAAAATGTATCTTTGAATTTCCGCTATACATAACCACAAACATACATAAAAGTGTTTAAAAAATACATAAAGTATCTCATAACCACCCGGAAACAACAACCGTTACATTAAACCCATATCGTCCAGAAATCTCTCACACAACCGGATAAAAAGAGGGAAAAGAAACATATACAAATAAAACATTCGTACAAACACAACTGTAACAAAAGCATTAAAAAAATACTACGGAGTGTTATTGTATTATAGGAAATCGACGGGGGGCAATGGGTTGCCTCCCGCGGAGTGTTACGTAGGATTTGCCAACCCCTAAAGTAGGTTTTAATATTTGCCGCTTTTAGAATCCTGTGAATTGTGTGTTTGATTTAAGGTGGTGAAATATAGAGCGGTATGGGATACAGACCTCCTATGGTGTTCCTGTTTATGGGGTATTTAGAGTGTTAGTTGAATATATTATTGAGAGAAATATTATGATAATAAATTATTGAAAAAATATTTTAAAAAAAATGGAGGAATTATTTGCTCAGGATTTTTCTTGAAAAAACACTTGGTGTACTTATATATTCTTGGAAATGTATTTAAGCTAGGGATTCTTCTTTGCCTTGCTCTTGTGTATTTCTGCTGTGCTTGCCTCTTATTAAAATCAGTTTTAATTGATATTTCGTATACAGTCCCTGGCCAAATTATTAGACGCACTGTATTTTTTTAGTAATTTTATGTTTCTTAAGAGTTTTTATGCAATAATGGTATATTTAAACTACAATATGATTGATTTTTATTTAAAAGAATTGTTGTAGACTACATATTTGTATTTATTTTTAACATATGGCAATACTGTGTAGACAAAGTGATACATGAACGTAAATAAGTACAAACCTGTATCAGTCGCGATCGGAATCGAGTCAGGTACGGACGTGTTTCTGTGGCTTTATGGACTGTGATTGTTTGTTTAACAGTTTTATACTACTCAGTTATTAGTTTATTTTGTATGCAGTGTTTTAAAAAAGTAATTGGACTATTTTCATTATGGGTAGAAAAGGCGATCTTTCACCACGTAAAAAAGCTGAAGTGAAGGCCCTTGTGATTGCGAAAACATTTACAAACCGAGAAATATCACGAAGATTGGAGGTTTCTGAAGCTAGTGTACGACGCATAAAAAAAAAAATTGAGTCAGGGAAGGAATTAAGCCCGAAAAGAAAGAAAAGATGCGGTAGAAAACCAATTTTCACTCCACGGTCAGAGAGATGTTTGAAGAAAATTTGTGTAGAAAACAGATTTGCTACCACAAAGGTAATAAAATCACAACTCCAGGATGCTAGCGTAAATGCTTCTGAGCGCACTGTTTGAAGAAAATTGAAAGAATTAGATTTTAAGGCCTGTCGCCCCCGCCAGGAAGCCCAAGTTAACAGCTGCAATGAAAGCAAAGCGCCTGAAGTGGGCCAAACAATGGCAAGACAAAGATGTGGACTTCTGGAGATCGGTAAGATACAGCAATTTAATCAATAATTGATACATTATTATCATTTTCAGTAAAATAAAGCAAATAAACATGGAAGTTTATATATTTTTCCTATTTTTGACAGGTCTGCTTCAGTGACGAAAGCACATTCGAAATTTTACAGAATAAAGCTCAGTATGTGTAGTATCCTGATCGTGTCGTCCCGACGGTTAAACATCCCACCAAAGTGATGATTTGGTCAGTCATCAGCGGCAAGGGCACTGGACGTCTATACGTCGTCAAAGGAATAATGAGGCAAGATCAGTACAAAGAAGTATTACAAAATCTGTTGATTCCGCAGCTCAGAGAATGGTTTCCAAATGGGGAACCATTCACTTTCATGCAAGATGGAGCTCCCTGCCACACTGCTCGGTCTGTTAAAGCTTTTTTGGCAGAAAAAAATATCCCTCTGTTGGATTGGCCGGGTAATAGCCCTGATTGAACCCCACTAAAAATGTGTGGGAGCTGATGAAAAGAGAAGTGGCTAAAGATGTGATTACCAACAAAACCCAGCTCCTAGAAAAGATTATTCATGTGTGGAATCATCATCCTCAAATGCAGGAGACAGTACAATCTGGCATTGATAGCATGCCGCGCAGAATTAAAGCTTTGATAGCGGCTAAAGGTGGCTCAACTAAATATTGACTTTTACTAACATTAATTTCACTTTTCTTTAAAACTTAATAAACTTATGCTTTTCTAAATTAATGCTGTTTTATTTATGTCAAATAAATAGGTAATTGATTGGATAATATAAAAATAAAAAACAAATCAATTTAAAAATAATAAAACGGTACAATATCACTCGGTAATTAATATTTTACATGAAATCTTGCAGTGCGTCTAATAATTTGGCCAGGGACTGTATATCTTGTTTTTAATTTTAGAAATTTTTAGACTTAGTTTTATTTTATTACTATCAAAATTATTAACTATTTCCATTGTCAATTTGTGTTATGGTCAAACGTACATAGCCAAGTTAGAAAAACAGTTGTCATTTCATTATTTTGCACAATAACACTACAGAAATAGATACGAGAGCGTCTAGAATTGAGACTTCTATAAAAAAATATAAAGTTTGTGTCGAAAACACGAGATTGTTTCTAACTCTTTCAAAACGCTGGAACCTCTGTACTTAATTCTTTTGCCTAACTTTGTAAATGAGCGAGTTTTATGAGTGATTCATTCATCAATAACCTTATACATATCTTCCTACTACTTCCTATAATAACATAACTATAGCTTTTAAATACACCTCCTGGTAGTAATTACCATTATCAAAAATATTTACTTTTAGAACTACATCATCTGTTTCCACTACTAATTACGTTGAAGTTATATTTCAAAACCGTTACTTATCACTTAAGAAATTCAATTTTTTTTTCTGAAAAACTTGTTGAGAGACGTTTGCTGCTAACTGCAATGATGATTTATTTATAAGTCATCGAGTTTTAGACATTCTCGAAGCAAAATATTTAACTGGAAATAAATCGTATAGTTTTTTCTTCACTTAACCTCAAATACCAGTTTTAGATTTATTTGATTTATTCTCTTTATTATTAGTTTTATTTTTTCAAGACCTTAGAATGTCTCTAAGGATTTTCTTAGATGTCCAAATTGCTTTAACAATCTTTTTACTTAACAAATTATGCATTAAGGTAAGTTGGGAATGTGGAATCTTTGGCACAATGATTCATTTCATTGCAAACAACACAAATTAGCCTCATTACGTTTTTTAGTTCATCGTTTGGTCATTTTCCCTCTGAATAGAGTAAACTTTAATAAAGAACGGAATCGTATTAGAAATATAACTAGAGTTAATGGTTATGACGATGACTAATAAATAGAAATAAGTTTAGGTTTAATATTCAGAATTCCACCTTTTTTACACAAGAGACTCAATAAGGTATTTAGGTAGGCCTCACCTTAGTCTATAAGTCATCAGACAATCTGAGGTATATCTTAGGAAATCCCAAAGATAAGATACCTAATTGTGAGAAAAGTGGAATTTATGAAATTAGTTGTAATGATTGTGACAAAAAGTATGTTGGGCAAACTAAAAGGTCCATTAAAACACGATTTAAAGAACATTTAGCACACTTAAAATACAGTAGAACAGAAAAGTCTAGCATTGCCGAACATGCCCTTGAAGCTGATCATATTGTAAGATTAGATAATCTAAGATTAATAAAAAATGTATCTGATAGGAGATTGTTGAACGCATACATCATAAAATGTAAAAGTAGTTTAAATAAAGACAGAGGGCCTATTCCTTATAGTCCCCTCTACTGATTACTTAACCAGAAGTGATGGCCTTGCCTGTGCCATTAGTTCCGCCTGAGTAATTCAAGGGTTAGGCTAAATATAATTAAGGTAGATTTGTAGTTTAGGTTTAGTCAATCATCGCTCCTGATGAAGCTAACATGGTTAGCGAAACCCGCGTAGAGTGCAAAATTAAAGTATTTGGTGTAGTGGTGATATATACTGAGTAGTAAAATTATGCATTATAAATAAAGACATTAGATTTTACGAGGATTTGTTAGTTTAACAAATAAATATGGCTTCAGTAAATATTACAGAACGATTTTATAATATAAATAAGTATTTGTGATTAAATAACAACAAAAAAGGACTTAGCTTTAAAATTTATTAAATTTATCAATCAGCTGGTAAGTATGAATTAACCATTATTGAGTTAAAAAGGAGTTACATACTCCTGGGCGCTGCAAAAAGTATGTATATTTAAAAAACGTATGTTTAATTATTTATAAAAAACTGTCTATTAGAAAAATTAAAAAAAACCTCTCGGCATTTTGTAGAAAAAGTAGTTATTAAGCTTTTTAAAAAAAAGTTAAAAAATATTAAAAATTGACTGAGTAATATTGCAGACAGTGTCTGAAAATAGGTAGCGGTCTCAATCCGATGCCAGATCACATTTAATTCTATAACTTTATAATGGAATGGAATTTTCGTAAATATATTTTTTTTAATAATTCGTATAAATATAGAGAATAAAAATCCGTAAATAAAAATCGAATTTTTGAAAATTCAAGGTATATGTAACTTCGCTCAGGAATGCTGTGAGTACGGAGCTGTTTTCGAATGATGATATCTACTACTACTACTGATTGAAAATATGGTGTTGTTGAAGCAACTGTTGTGAGAGTGTGTTATTAGGACTTAAAAATGATATTAATTCTCAGGTAATAGATACTTCTTATTCTGCCAATAATTTTCCATAGATATGTTGTTATGTAAATATGATATTTAGTGTTCCGTACGGAACACT
The DNA here is from genome assembly GCA_019049505.1 of Pachyrhynchus sulphureomaculatus. Taxonomy (NCBI): domain Eukaryota; kingdom Metazoa; phylum Arthropoda; class Insecta; order Coleoptera; family Curculionidae; genus Pachyrhynchus; species Pachyrhynchus sulphureomaculatus. Next base: position 163,712,848 of record CM032453.1, on the reverse strand, counting down.
TATAAGATCAGTTCGGTGTCTGCCTGTCTGTCACACCCGATTTTCTTCGAAACTATTTGATATAGAAAGTTGAAATTTGGTACTAATATAGGAATTGATGGCCTCATCAGAGCCGTGTAGTTTTAAAAGTTAAATTTTGACTTAAGGGGTTAGTTTTAAGTGGTGAAATCGGAAGTGAAAAAAACATTTTTTTACTAGGTCATCGAGTGTGGTGTCAAATGAAAGCTTGTGAAAACACAAGTAAAAAATATATAATATACATAACGAAATCGAACCATTTCTGAACCAGTTGATCACAGGTGATCAAAATTGAATCACGTATAGTCGAAAAAGGATGAAGCTCCACAAAGGATGGTAAAGCACAGATTGACATCAAAAAAGTGATGCTGTGTGTTTGGTGGAATTGGCTGAGAATCGTGCATAACGATGTGCTGCAACCTGGCCGAATGATTGACTCTGTACTCTACTGTCAGCAATTGGCAAGATTCAAGCAACTAATTGATAGAATTGTGTGATAAGTTTCAACTTGTTAACTCATCCATTTTATGTTGTATGTACGTTTGTGTCAAGGTCTACTTGTGTCTTTCTGCGATTTTTACAATGGACACGAAACAAAAGCAGCGCGTGAATATGAAATGTTGCTTTGAACTCGTACTGAAACGTACAAAAAAAATTCAGGAGGCGTCTGGGGACGAAACCATGAGCGTGATACAATTTTTGGAGTGGTTTTCTCGATTTAAAACCGGCCAAACTTCGGTGGAAGATGAAGAGCATTCTGGAAGACTTTAGACTGCAATCTCGTCTGAATTCATTGCCAAGGTTAAATAAACCATTCGGGATGACCATCGTCGAAAAATTATGAGGTATGGTGTGAGAAGAGTTTCCTCCTGCATCACGACGTTATAAAAGCTCACGATATGTACAATTAAAGTAACTAGGAAACAAATGTTTAAGATCACCACTTATGTTTATTATTGCTGACAATTGTTTCGACACACTGTGTCTTCTTCTGGAGCACGATGTAAATTAACTAACAAAGTATGTTTCAGAATATATAGTTTACCTAATTACAAGTACTAAATTCATTATGAGTATATATATATATATATATATATATATATATATATATATATATATATATATATATATATATATATATTATGTAACACGAGTAAAAAATGTATATATAATGTAATACTTGCGCGCACTTTTCTTTGTATTATTTTTAAAAAATCGCGAAAAATCGCTGTCCCGCGCCTTATCTCGAAAAGTACTTGTCAAAAAATTTTGAAAAAATTTCAGAATATTCTCCACGGGGTGTAGATTGAACGAAAATTATCAAGAGTTTAATAATTTTTCTGGTATTTAAAAAAAAAAAAAAAAATTTCAAGGTCATCAGATTTCAGTAAAGATTGGAAACAAACTTTGTTGAAAACTCATTTGGGGTGTGTTTTGTGAAGTCACTGATCATTTTATACATCTGTAACAAAATTTTTTATTCTAAAAGCAATCAACATACGGAACACTAATTGCGCAAGTTCAACTTGCACTTGACCGGTTTTTATTTAAATTGTTTTTTCATTAAAATATTATCTACGAAATCGCTCCTATATCAATTGTTTATACTAATTTGTTTTATAATATTTAATTACTTCTGCAAATTTTCTTCCATTAATGGTGTATTTATTAGTCTATGGATAAAACTATTATAAGCCGAGATTTTACGTGTGAACGGGTGGTTAGAATTAGCGTGTATAGTAACCACCCGTTCACACATAAAATCTCGGCTTATAATAGTTTTATCCATAGACTAACAAATACACCATTAACGGAAGAAAATTTTCAGAAAGAATTAAATATTATAAAACAAATTAGTATAAACAATGGATACAGGAGTAATGTCGTAGATAATATTTTAATGAAAAAACAATTTAAAAAAGCAATAGGACTGGTGTACCCGTACAAACAACTAAACAAAGAAAAATTTCATACACTCACTTTTACCGGAAAATTAACTAATAACATTCAAAATTTTTTCCATAGAAATCATGTAAATATCGCTTTCCGTACAAATAACACATTATCTCGACATATTAAAAATAATAAAAGTAAAACAAAAAAAAACCGGTCAAGTGCAAGTTGAACTTGCGCAATTAGTGTTCCGTACGTTGATTGCTTTTAAAATAAAAAAAAATTGTCACAGAGGTATAAAATGATCAGTGACTTCACAAAATACACCCCAAACGAGTTTTCAACAAAGTTTGTTTCCAATCTTTACTGAAATCTGATGACCTTGAAATTATTGTTTTTTTTATATACCAGATAAATTATTGAAGGTAATGCAATTTCCGTTCAATCTACACCCCATGGAGAATATTCCAGAATTTTTTCGAAATTTTTTGATAAGTACTTTTCGAGATAAGGCGCGGGACAGCGATTTTTCGCGAATTTTTAAAAATAATACAAAGAAAAGTACGCGCAAGTATAATATTATATATATATTTTTTACTCGTGTTTTCAGAAGCTTTCATTTGACACCACACTCGATGAACTAGTAAAAAATTTGTTTTTTCTCTTCCGACTTCACCCCCCAAAACTAACCCCTTAAGTCAAAATTTAATTCTCAAAACTACATGGCTCTAATGAGGCCATCAATTCCTATATTATTACCAAATTTCACCTTTCTATGTCAAATAGTTTCGGAGAAAATCGGGTGTGACAGACAGACACCGAAGTGATCTTATAAGTGTTCCGTACGGAACACTAAAAAGAAAATAAATCGGGGGTTTACGAATTATGCTGTGGCACTTGCAATAAAACATATAGAGGACAAACAGGCAGACCTTTTTATAAAAGAATAAACGAACATAAACAAATCTTTAGAATGAAAAATAACAAATCTCATTACGCTAAACATTTAACAGAGGAAAATTCAATGAAGATTTCAAAATTTTGCATAACGGAAAGAAAGAAAAATTACTGAATTGTTTAGAACAGGTAGAAATTAATTAGAAAAAATCCTCAGGTCTATTGCTCAACGATCAATTAGATGGGGGAGGGTCTCTTTTATTGAACTTGTTCTAGGTATTAGGGTAAATACTGATAATGAATTTAGTACTTGTAATTAGGTAAACTATATATTCTGAAACATACTTTGTTAGTTAATTTACATCGTGCTCCAGAAGAAGACACAGTGTGTCGAAACAATTGTCAGCAATAATAAACATAAGTGGTGATCTTAAACATTTGTTTAAAATCTTTATTCCTAGTTACTTTAATTGTACATATCGTGAGCTTTTATAATGTCGTGATGCAGGAGGAAACTCTTCTCACACCATACCTCATAATTTTTCGACGATGGTCTTCCCGAATGGTTTGTTGAACCTTGGCAATGAATTCAGACGAGATTGCAGTCTAAAGTCTTCCAGAATGCTCTTCACCTCCCACCGAAGTTTGGCCGGTTTTAAATCGAGAAAACCACTCCAAAAATTGTGTCACGCTCATGGTTTCGTCCCCAGACGCCTCCTGAATCTTTTTTGTACGTTTCAGTACGAGTTCAAAGCAACATTTCATATTCACGCGCTGCTTTTGTTTCGTGTCCATTGTAAAAATCGCAGAAAGACACAAGTAGACCTTGACACTGAAAATTACTGAATTATTTAGAACAGGTAGAAATTAATGAGAAAAAAATCCTCAGGTGTATTACTCAACGATCAATTAGATGGGGGAGGGTCTCCTTTATTGAACTTGTGCTAGGTATTAGGGTAAATATTATTACTGAATTAGTACTTGTAATTAGGTAAACTATATATTCTGAAATACACTTTGTTAGTTAATTTACATCGTGCTCCAGAAGAAGACACAGTGTTTCGAAACAATTGTCAGCAATAATAAACATAAGTGGGGATCTTAAACATTTGTTTAAAATTTTTATTCCTAGTTACTTTAATTGTACATATCGTGAGCTTTTATAATGTCGTGATGCAGGAGGAAACTCTTCTCACAACATACCTCATAATTTTTCGACGATGGTCTTCCCGAATGGTTTGTTGAACCTTGGCAATGAATTCAGACGAGTCTTCCAGAATGCTCTTCATCTTTCACATAAGTTTGGCCGGTTTTAAATCGAGAAAACCACTCCAAAAATTGTGTCACGCTCATGGTTTCGTCCCCAGACGCCTCCTGAATCTTTTTTGTATGTTTCAGTACGAGTTTCAAGCAACATTTCATATTCACGCGCTGCTTTTGTTTCGTGTCCATTGTAAAAATCGCAGAAAGACACAAGTCGACCTTGACACTGAAAATTACTGAATTATTTAGAACAGGTAGAAATTAATGAGAAAAAAATCCTCAGGTCTATTACTCAACGATCAATTAGATGGGGGAGGGTCTCCTTTATTGAACTAGTTCTAGGTATTAGGGTAAATATTGTTAATGAATACGTACTTGTAATTAGGTAAACTATATATTCTGAAACACACTTTGTTAGTTAATTTACATCGTGCCCCAGAAGAAGACACAGTGTGTCGAAACAATTGTCAGCAATAATAAACATAAGTGGTGATCTTAAACATTTGTTCAAATTTTTATTCCTAGTTATTATGGATCTCCATCAAGTAACGGCTAAGTCAGTGCAGCAATTAAAGTAAGTTTGTGCACAACAGTTTTTGGTGAAGAACTCCATGACTGTCATCCTCCATCACCTTGTAACTTCAAGCTGTTCCCTTCTATGAAGATAAGGTTAAAAGGTCGACGCCGACGTTTCGAGACTATATAGGGAATTCAACGCGAATCGCAAGCAATGATGTAACTGACAGTACTGGATTTCTAAAAATGTTTGTTCAGTGAAAAACGGTAAGACCGGTGAAATCCTGTACACGGAAACTATTCTAAAGATGACGGGAGTCACGAAACTTAAAAGTAACGACTTTAGATTTTTGAAACGTTAGTCCATTAACTTTTCTCGTAAAAGCAAGCTGACTACAATAATAAATTATAAATTATTCACTACTAGCCGGGCCCGCGGCTCCGCTCGCGTGGACTTGATTCACTACTATCGTCACTGCTTATTCCTTATGTTACCCAACGTAATAAAATATCTCCCATTATTTCTCCTGATCTCCAAATATTTCTCCTTATTTCCCATTATCTCTACATAATTTCCATTATCTAGGCTTATTTCTGCTCATCTCCCATTATTTCTCCTTATCTCCCATTATTTCTCCTTACCTCCCATTATCTCCCCTTATTTCCCATTATCTAGGCTTATCTCGACTTGTCTCCCATTATTTCTCCTTATCTCCCATTATTTCTCCTTATTTCCCATTATTTCTCCTTATCTCCCATTATTTCTCCTTATCTCCCATTATCTCACCATAACTCCCATTATTTAGACTTATCTCTGCTTATCTCCCATTATCTCTCCTTATCTCCCGTTATTTATATTTATCTCCCATTATCTCACCTTATCTCCCATTATCAAGGCTTATCTCGACTTATCTCCCATTATTTCTCCTTATCTCCAATTATCTCACCTTATCTCCCATTATCTAGGCTTATATCGAATTATATAGAACATATGTATAAATTTATAAAAACACGTAAATCGGATAAGTGGTTCTCGAGTGATAAGCGCACTAACGGACAGACAGACAGACAGAGAGCCGTTGCATTTTATATATATTGTATTCTTTGCTACATGATATTGTTCCATATTTAATGCTTTAGGGAGTGTATTGCAAGAGAACGCGCTAGCGGCAAACTTTTCTCCGACTTAATTCACTATTATCGTCACTGCTTATTCCTTATGTCACCTAATAAAATGTAGCCTATAACCTCGCCAGAGAACATACGTATGTTTAAAAAAAAGCACGTAAATCGGATAAGTAGTTCTGCAGTGATAAGCAGACTAACGGACGGACAAAGAGACAGACAGACGGACAGAGAGACATTGCATTTTATAGATATTATAGATATTCTCTGCTACATAATATTGTTCCATATTTAATGGTTTGGACTGTGTATTGCAAGAGAACGCGCTAGCGGCAAACTTTGTCCGACTTCATTTACTATTATTGTCACTGCTCATTCCTTATGCTACCTATCGTAATAAAATATAGCCTATAACCTGGCCGGAGAAGATATGCATGTTTAAAAAAAAAAAGTACGAAAATCGGATAAGTGATTCTCCAGTGATAAACGCCTAACGGACAGACAGACAGAATACGTTGCATTATATATATTATAGATGTAATAAAATATATACCTATAACCTGGTCAGAGAACATATGTATGAATTTAAAAAATCACGTAAATCGGATAAGTGGTTCTCGAGGGATAAGCGCATTAACGGACAGACAGACAGACAAACAGACAAACATTGCATTTTATATATAGTATAGATATAGATTATTTTTATTATTATATAACTTGGCCAAAGAATATATGCATGAATTTAAAAAAAGACAGGTAAATCTGATAAGTGGTTTCCGCGTGATAGACGCACTAATGGACGGACAGACAGACAGAGAGACATTGCATTTTTTATATATTATAGATTATACATATACAGATACATAATATTGTTCCATATTTAATGGTTTAGGCTGTGTATTGCAAAGGCACGCGCTAACGGCAAACTTATTTGCGACATCATTCACTATTTTACGTCACTGCTCATTCTTTCTGCTACCTATCGTAATAACATATAGCCTATAACCTGGCCAGAGAACATATGTATGTTTAAAAAAAAAAGTACGTAAATCGGATAAGTGGTTTTTCAGTGAAAGGCGCACTAACGGACAGACAGACAGAGAGACGTTGCATTTTATATATATTATAGATGTAATAAAAATATATATCTAAAACCTGGTCAGAGAACATATGTACGAATTTAAACAATCACGTAAATCGGATAAGTGGTTCTCGAGGGATAAACGCTCTAACGGACAGACAGACAGACAGAGAGAGGTTGCAATTTGTTTATATTATAGGTATAGATTATTATTATTATTATTATTATATAACCTGGCCAAAGAATATATGTATGAATTTAAAAAAGACGTAAATCGGATAAGTGGTTCTCGCGTGATAAACGCACCAGTGGACAGACAGACAGCATTGCATTTTATATATATTATAGATTCTAGATATTCTCTACTACATAATATTGTTCCATATTTAATGGTTTAGACTGTGTATTGCAAGGGAACGCGCTAGCGATAAACTTTTTTCCGACTTCATTCACTATTATCGTCACTGCTCATTCCTTATGCTACCTATCGTAATAAAATATAGCCTATAACCTGGCCAGAGAACATATGTATGTTTTAAAAAAAAAAGTACGTAAATCGGATAAGTGGTTCTCCAGTGATAAGGTCACTAACGGACAGACAGACAGACAGACAGAGAGACGTTGCATTTTATATATATTATAGATGTAAGAGAAAATATAAGTAGACTGGCTAAACAAAATAAGAGAAACAACAAACATCGTATTTATTTGTGTATCCATAAAAGAGAAGCTAAAAAAATTATCCAGCTATCTCTAAGATAATAAGTTTAAATCCTATTAACACCTTTTTGTGCGCAAAACTACTATACAAGAAGCGATAATCTGTAAATAACAATTATTCAAGTTAATGTCGTGTCCAGTTTTTATGTGAGTGCGGTGCTTAGGAAATGCCAATTGAAACTCATTAGACAGGCTTTAATTGCTCTTGCAGAAATTATCTATCGGCGGCAAACCAATCAGGTTCAATGGTATTTAAACACGCAAAATTTTTTAACCTCATAGCTACAAGTGATTGCGTTTTTATAACGCCGCTCGTTCCTTTGTTAACGTTTTCACTATATAATATCAGTTTAAATACACTTTATGCATATAATATCTTATTAAAAATCGTCAATATTAATATATTTATAATAAAAAAGAAATTTATATATATATATATATATATATATATATATATATATATATATATATATATATATATATATATATATATAATAATAATTTTTCTGTTGAACCTTTTATTTACATAAACTTGATTGGTTTTTCTTGGGTACTTAGGTTCTTTTGGAAAACACAAACTAGTTTATTTGACGTTTCGCATTATTTTTTTTAGGCATTTTTCAAAAATTCTTTATTTTTTAATATTCATTCTAAAATTAGAAAACACAAGGTTAAAATCTTTTAAGTCAAATTACACTTTTAAAAACATATAGCATTTTTACGCACACTCGGACATTTAAAATATTACACCATAACAAAAATATAAAACAATTTACTATCGTGTATATACCCTGAAAGTCAACTATTTGTGTGTTTGTGAATTTCAAATTCTGTTTCAGCATTTTTTACTGATTTTTTTAAAATTTTATTATCTGTAATGGGTGTCTTAACGAAAAAACTATTATTGATGTTAAGTATATATACCATTTTGTATTATTAAGAGGATATGCATGCCAGCATGTTTATTTTTTAATTAAATTTGTGTAAATATGACTGATTCCTTTTATGTCAGTCCTATCGTTCACAGTGTTTTCATTTTTTTTTTATTTCAATCATCTCTTTGATTTGTAGTTTGGTATAATTCCGCTCTTTGCAGAGGACCTTGGTTTCATTGAATTTAAAGTCATGTTTTTCTTCTGCTTCGTGTTTACTAAGGGCAGTGGAAGCATTCCTAGTATATTTGTGTCCATTTAGTCTGTTTTTTAGTAACTGAGAAGTCATGCCAATATATTTCTTCGGACAATTCGCACACGGTATTGCATACACAACATTAGATTCATTCATTGTGGGGATATGGCTTTTTAAGTTTGTAAATAATGAACTTAGTTTATTTTGAGTTTTATGGCAAACTATAATGTTATATTTTTTCAAGACCCATTTCAGCTTCTCAGAAAGTTCTTTTGTATAAGGAAGTGGTAAAAATTTATCACAGTTTTATTTACTATTTTTGGTGTTGTTTTTTGAGTTATTATAAAACTTGTATATTCTCTTTTTTATTGTTCGATTGATGTCATTCTCTTTAAAATTATTTTGTATTAAGACAGTTTTTACTTTTTTTAGCGCGTCTGGTCTTAGTTCAGGGGAAGTCAATTTTATTGCTCGGTCTGTTAGGTCCACTATAACGCTGATTTTCTGGGACATTGCATGACTAGAGTGAAAATTCAAATATCTCCCTGACCAAGAATGTTTTGTGTACCACTCTGTAAGGATTTTATCTTGCTTTCTGATAAGAGTCAGGTCTAGAAAATTTATTTTACCATCCTTTTCAATTTCTGATGTAAATTGTAATTTTTTTGTGGAAGCTGTGGAATTTGTTTAGAATTTCGGTAATTTTATCATTTTGGGCTGCTAATAAACAATCATCTACGAATCTCTTGAAAAACAAAATGTTACCTTTTATTTTTTTAATGACTTGTTCTTCCAGGTATTCCATTACTAGTTGAGCAATGACTGATGAAATGGGGGAACCCATGGCACAACCGTCGATTTGTTTATAAAATCTATTTTTAAATTGAAAGTAGTTGGTGTTCAATGTGAGACCTATGATGTAACATCTTTATACACGAACATTCCAAATGAACTAGTTAAAACCGTTATTAATGAAAAATGGGATCTACTACAAGAACACACAACAATTTCAAAAAGAAATTTTCTGGACGCCATAGATTGGAAAACAAAACATTAAATGTGAACCTATTGCTGAACCTGAAAATGGATTAATGCCGCCTTTACACAACAAGTTAGGGCTTATGAAATAATTCGTAAAAAAGCTAGATGAAAAATCTGAAGCTTTTACATTTTTTTCCAAAGTTGTCAGAAGCAAAGTTTAAAGCTGGAATTTTTGTCGGCCCACAAATTAAATAAAAAATTGATGGTGAAGAATTTCCAAAATTACTTCTAGTGCTCAAAAAAAAAGTTGGAATAGTTTTAAAGCAGTAGTCTCTGGATTTTTAGGGAATAACAAAGTTGAAAATTACCAAGAGCTAGTTGAAAACATGTTAGAAAACCTTAAAACCATGGGTTGCAGAATGTCTCGAAAAGTACATATGCTGCACGCTCATTTAGATAAATTTGAAAACAATGGTTAAAATCTTTTAAGTCACAATGAATATTAAAAAATAAAGAATTTTTGAAAATGCCTAAAAAAAATAAGGCGAAACGTCAAATAAACTAGTTTGTGTTTTCCAAAAGAATCTAAGTACCCAAGAAAAACCAATCAAGTTTATATATATATATATATATATATATATATATATATATATATATATATATATATATATATATATATATATCAACGATTTTCTACAGCTGACGCTGTAGAAAATCCTTCTTTCAGCCTTTGATTCCATCCGTTTCTATCTTCCCAGTCTCCATCTGTTAGACCCCTGTCCTCCATAGCCTCGTCCACATCGTCTCTCCACGATCGTCTGGGTCTTCCTCTTTTTCTTCTCCCTATAGGGCTCCACTCCGTTATTTTCTTTATCTTCGCTCCGTCTTATGTGTCCATACTATTTTAATCGTTTTTCTTCAATGGTGTTTATTGCGTTCTCTTTGATGTTCATTCTGCTTCTTATGTCTTCTTTGTTATTCTCTCCATACGTGTCACTCTACAACATCTTCTCCAATACTCCATCTCTACCGCGTTAATTTTAGATTTATTTCTTTTGTTGATCGTCCATGTTTCTGACCCGTATGTCATTATGCTTTGTATTATTGATTTATATATGGGTGTTTTGTTTCTCTTTGTAATGTGCTTGTCCCACAGGATCGAATTTAATTGTCTTATGCATATCCGCGTTTGTCCTAATCTAGCTTTAATCTCTTCTTCTGATGTTGCGTTTCTTGAAATGATGGTTCCTAAATATTTAAACCTATCGGTTCCTCTGATATATATAACTGAGGTCTTTCTCATTTTGCGCTATGATTACTTGGTCGTCTGCGAAACTTAGAGTATATAAGTAATCTTCTCGTATTGGGGCTCTCATTCCACTGCATTTTTGCTTCCATTTTTTTAATATTTGTTCGAGGTATATTTTGAATAGTGTGGGCGATGTAGAGCATCGTTGTAATAGGCCTTTTGATATCTGGAGTCTTTTCCCTATTTTATGTCCTATTTTTATGTTCACTGGGTTGTTTTCGTAGAGAGCTTTTACTGCGTATATTAGTTCTTTGTTAATGCCTATTTCTTTCATTGCGTTCTATAATCTTTGTCTTGGTACTGAGTCATAGGCCTGTCTTGTGTCTATGAAGGCTAAATGAACTTCTCTATTCTTTGCCAGTTTTTTTTCCATTGTTTGTTTTGTAGTGTATATGTGATCTATACATGATTTTCCGGCCGTAAAGCCTGCTTGGTCTTCTCCAATCTTTCCTTTTATATTTTCCTCTATGATGTTTTTAATAATTTTTCCATAAAAACGTCTCATACTCGATATTATGCTTAGGCCTCTATAGTTTGTGTATTTTCTACGGTCTCCCTTTTTAAATATAGATACTATATAGGCTTTTGACCATTCCTCTGGTATTTTTTCTCCATTTATCGCTCTGTGGAACATGTTTCTCAGCATTCGATGTAATTTATTAGACCCGTACTTAATCATTTCATTTACCACACCCCCAGGCCCTGCAGATTTATTATTTTTGAGTGTTTTTTATTGTCTTCTTTACTTCTTCATAGCTTAGTTCTATCTCTTTTTTTCCTTATTCTGTTCTTCTTCAGGGTTCTCTTCCTGCAATTCTTGTCTGTCTTCTGTTAGCATCTTCTTATAATATTCTTCCCACTCGCTTTCTGGAATATACTCTATATACATCTTCTCTCTATTGTTGGTCCTTAATGCTTTAATTATTCTCCATGACTCTGTGTTTCTAGTTCCTCCTATATACTGTTCTACATGTTCGCACGATTTTTCCCATCTCTCGTTCTTTTCTTTGTTTATCATCCTCCTCGTTTCTGCATTTTTCTTTTTATATTTCTGTAGATCTTCTTCTGATTTTGTATTCAGCCATTTTTCGTATAGTCTTTTTTTCTCCTTTATAGATTCTTTGGTTTTTTTCACAGATTCTAATTTTATGTTTCTTATTCTCGTTGTCTTTTTTACCTAATGCTTCTAGGGCCGCCTGTTTGATGCATTCTTTTATGTGGTCATACATCTGTTGGAGGTTGTCGTAGTGAAATTCATTTAATTTTTGATCTAATCGTCGTCTGTATAGGTCTCTTATCGTTTCGTCTTGCATTAAGTGTATTTTGTATTTTATTTCTTTGTCTGCTTTTTCTGTTATCTCATTAGTATTTCTGTTTTCTTTGTCTATTCCTTTGTGCTTTATTGTCTTGTACCACAGTACTTTTATATTTGCTATTAATAGTCTATGGTCTGTTCCACATTCTGCCCCTCTCTTTACTCCTACGTATTAATAAAAAATTTAATAAATTTAAAAAACGTCTACGAAAATATTTGGTTTTATAAAATTTTTTAAATATCTAAATGTGAACCGTCATATTTCTGGTACCTTTTTAAGCGAGTGAGAAAGTTTGTGCAAATTATATTGAATGCGAGATATGTGTAACGTAAGAGTCACAAAATGATTGTTTAAATAAAACTCCAATAGAAATTAAACTTCTAAGTACCGGAATTATGCTCTGTGATTGCATCCCGATCCTTCTAACCGTGGAGCACACACAATTAGTTAAACTTTTGGAACATACACAGGATACCTTATAGTCTCCTTATAGAGATAGTTAGCAAGAGTTTAACACATTTTAAAGGATATTGGAACATAATTAGGTATTCTTTGTACAGCTTCAAGGAACATTCATCTTAAAGTTTAATAAATCGCAAACCATAGTTATCTTAATCCAAAGTTTGATCAAAATTGATTAATATGTTTTGTTGTGACGTCAAAAAAGACAAAAATTCTTTTTCTTTTCAAAAATTATTCGTGTTTTATGATTGTTTAGCAAATGTCAACTTTGTTCTCAAGCTAACACTAAAAAATCTATACCTAAAACCTGGTCAGAGAACATATGTATGAATTTAAAAAATCACGTAAATCGGATAAGTGGTTCTCGAGGGATAAGCGTGTTAACGGACAGACAGACAGACAGACAAACATTGCATGTTATATATTATAGATATAGATTATTATTATTATTATATAACCTGGCCAAAGAATATATGCATGAATTTAAAAAAAGACAGGTAAATCGGATAAGTGACTCCCGCGTGATAAACGCACTAATGGACAAACAGACAGACAGAGAGACATTGCATTTTATATATATTATAGATTATACATTACAGATATTCTTTGCTACATAATATTGTTCCATATTTAATGGTTTAGGCTGTGTATTGCAAAGGCACGCGCTAGCGGCAAACTTATTTCCGACATCATTCACTATTTTACGTCATTGCTCATTCCTTATGCTACCTGTCGTAATAAAATATAGCCTATAACCTGGCCAGAGAACATATGTATGTTTTTAAAAAAAAAGTACGTAAATCGGATAAGTGGTTTTTTTTCAGTGATAGGCGCACTAACGGACAGACAGACAGAGAGACGTTGCATTTTATATATATTATAGAAGAAGGTATTACTTATTCGGAACTCATTTTGTGCTGAAAAGTTTAACAAAAATTCACCATTCTCATCTAATTATTGAAGGCAAAATAAGGCGCAAACCATCGCTCGGAAAATGACAGAATTCTTGGCTGAACGACATGAGACGGTGGATTGTTTGTCCTTCAAGCGACATTTTTCGAGAAGCGGTTTTTAAAGTTTGTTTAGATATATAGGTCGCCAACCTTTGTGAGGAGATGGCATCATAAGAAGAAGAAGATTACCAATTAATATACGATTGAACTAAATACATAACTTTTGTCGATCACACCTGCTTTAAAAATTTACGGCAAATAGTATAATAAAATCTGAACCATCAAAAAACTGGACGTATTTACTAAATGTCAAACTACCATTCATACCAAACGCATTTATTTATATCAATGGGAGTTGGTTTAGGTGAACTACTTATCAATACTCGTAGTACTCTTGTTATTATGATTCATATCCTTTATTATGTCACAAATTAGAGCTCAGCATTGAGAAAATCCTAAACCGATCCCCTTGCCATAATTATTAATATACGTAAACAATTTTTCCATAACTTCTATCTTAAATAGACACAAATTGAGAGACGTCTACATTCGATACTAGAATTTATACTTCTGTCCCGTTGCACGCATTTAATAACTGTCACTCTTCAGCTGCCCACTTAAGGGCGTAAGATACAAGTTTTATTACTATCAGTATGCTAATGTGGATATATTAGAAATATTACATAGTTTTAGCAAAAGTGATATTGTATAAATTTATTTAATTATTTTTATACGCAAATATTAAAAACACGGGCATTTAAGAACAATTTCTCAAAGCATAGAGAGATTCAAATAATTTGAAACCGACATACTATACTCTATTTATTTGAAATTGACAGTAATAAAAATGCCAGTGGACTGACCGGCGCACAGTGGGGAAAAAAACGAAAAATCGTGTTTGAAAATTGTCTAGAGCCTTCAATTTTGGTTCGATTTGGACGATTTTTTTTTAAATTGAAGCTTATTAAATTCCGAACAAAGTTGTCGGAGCCGATTTTTCAATTAAACTTTTGTTTCAAAATGGCGGACATTGGTTTCTGATTATATAGCGACTGAGACACAGAAAAACGCTTACAGTTTCAAACCAAGTTGTGCCACTGTTTAGCAATAGCAGCCACTTTTTTGCAACAACAGCAAACAATGTGGCTAGTGCAGCAAAATATTTAGCTGTCCCTATTTTAACAAAACGTTTTAGCTGTTGTAGCCATTTTCTAGCTGTGTGAGCTGTCCTTTTCTGCATGTATCGCTGTTTTTTGTGCCTGCTAGAAAATTGTCTACGATACTTAAAATTTACAGCAGCAATATTCTAGCAATAACTGCATGAAAATTTAAATCCCGCAACTAAACTTGAATAACTTGAATGATCTGACTGCCACAGTCTAAATGCCACAGAGAAACTTTCTTGCTCGATTCAATTTTGGCATCCGCCATACTTGATTTGTTATTTTAAGTCAATTGTTGAAACATATTTATAATTAACAACCTTAAAGAAATTATTTATGCAAATGTTATGGATATAAAATAATAATGGTACGTTTATTCATATTTATAATACTTTTTATTGTTCATGGCAGCCATTTTGGGTTCATTATTATTAATCTTGTAACTGTGATATTAGATATATTATCTGCGACATAAAAAAACATACATACACGCATTTTAGCACAACTTGGTTTGAAACTGTAAGCGTTTTCTGCGTCTCAGTCGCTATATAATCAGAAACCGCCATTTTGAAGACGTCCGCCATTTTGAAACAAAGGTTTAATTGCAAAATCGGCTCCGACAACTTTGTTCGGAATTTAATAAGCTTCAATTTAAAATAAAAACCGGTCAAGTGCAAGTTGAACTTGCACAATTAGTGTTCCGTACGTTGATTCTTTTTAAAATAAAAATTTTTGTTAGGATGGTATAAAATGATCAGTGACTTCACAAAACACACCCCAAATGAGTTTTCAACAAAGTTTGTTTCCAATCTTTACTGAAAACTGGTGACCTCGAATTTTTTTTTTTTATATACCAAATAAATTATTAAAGGTAATGCACTCGTGATAATTTTCGTTCAATCTATACCCCGTGGAGAATATTCCAGAATTTTTTCAAAATTTTTTGATCAGTACTTTTCGAGATAAGGTAGGGGTCAGCGATTTTTTAAAAGTAATACGAAGAAAAGTGTGCGCAAGTATTACATTATATATATATTTTTTACTCGTGTTTTCACAAGCTTTCATTTGACAGCACACTCGATGACCTAGTAAAAAAAATTTTTTTTCAATTCCGATTTCACCCCTCAAAACGAACCCCTTAAGTCAAAATTTATGTTACGGTGGTATAAAATGATCGATAACTTCACAAAAACACACCCCAAATGAGTTTTCAACAAAGTTTGTTTCCAATCTTTACTGAAATCGGATGACCTTGAAATTTTTGTTTTTTTTTATATACCATATAAATTATTAAAGGTAATGCACTCGTGATAATTTTCGTTCAATCTACACCCCGTGGAGAATATTCCAGAATTTTTTCGAAATTTTTTGATAAGTACTTTTCGAGATAAGGCCCGGGACAGCGATTTTTCGCGAATTTTTAAAAATAATACAAAGAAAAGTGCGCGCAAGTATAATTATATATATATATTTTTTACTCGTGTTTTCACAAGCTTTCATTTGACACCACACTCGATGACCTAGTAAAAATTTTTTTTTTCACTTCCGATTTCACCCCCCAAAACTAACCCCTTAAGTCAAAATTTAATTCTCAAAACTACATGACTCTGATGAGGCCATCAATTCCTATATTGTTACAAAATTTCACCTTTCTATGTCAAATAGTTTCGGAGAAAATCGGGTGTGACAGACAGACAGACAGACAGACAGACAGACAGACACCGAAGTGATCTTATAAGTGTTCCGTACGGAACACTAAAAAGAATCGTCCAAATCGAACCAAAATTGAAGGCTCTAGACAATTTTGAAACACGATTTTTCGATTTTCCCCACTGTGCGGCGGTCCTATAACAGAGGTGTACTATCTATGTTATTCCTAGTTATTTTTCAAGTAACAATGCTCTCTTGTAACGAAGTTTTATTACTGATCAAATCATTATATTCACGTACCTTTCTGTTGCTTCAAGTATAAATACATATTGAGAGTAGCTTGCCTAAGTGTCAAGTCAATTAGTGACAAGTCAGTTAATCTGTTAACAAAATGTCTTTTCCAGCGAAACGCCAAAAGTTCGGGCAGCTAACTCATGATAAAAAGCTTACAGTTAAAGATGTACAGTAGAACCCCGATTAACCGAGTCGCGATTATAAGAGCTCCTGATTAACTGAGCGAATCTAAGAACCTGAATATCCGAGGTACGCGCGTCTATGCTGCGTATTAATCGAGCTTCTAAAATATGTATGTACATATTTCCATATAAAATTGTCGCGGCCTTCGGGGAATCCCCCTGGCCCGTGTGAGGGGTTCCCCTATTTATGTTTTTGAACTCTTTCAGCATGTAAATTTGCGTGAATGCAGTGCGTTATAGCGTTTACTACGGAGAAGTACGAGTATACTCACATAATTTATTTGGTTGGAGTTCTGGTAGTTAAGTATAATTAATATGAACTGCTTTGTTTGAATTTTTGTTTGTCGTATTATAATGGAGCAAAACAAGCGTAAAAGAATCGTCGTTTCTCTTGAAGAAAAATTAAAAGCCATCAGAAGAATTGAAGCAGGAGAGACCATTAAAGTTGTTGCACGAGATTATGGAGTAGGTGAGGTAACAGTTAGAGATTGGAAAAGAAACCGCACAAAAATAGAAGAGTGGTGTATAAATCAAGCCTCCTCGTCCTTAGAAAGAAAATCAATGAAAACCGGCGACTATGAAAAGGGTAATGAAGCTTTATTCATGTGATTTAACCAACAGAGATCAAAAGGTGTGCCTCTGTCAGGTCCAATTTTACAACAGAAAGCAATAATGATTAGTACACAATTCCCAGAGATAGATCAGTTTACCGCCAGTTCTGGATGGCTCGACCGCTAGAAAAAACGGTACGGTATACGACAACTGACTGTATGTGGTGAAAAACTTTCTGCTGATGTGTCATCAATTGAGAAGTTTAAGCAGAAATTTAAAAAGCAAATCGAAGATTCTGGATACACATGTAATCAAATTTACAACTGTGACGAAACTGGTCTAAATTATAAAATGTTTCCATCAAAAACATTGGCATGTCGACAGGAAAAATCAGCTCCTGGGCACAAACGAAGTAAGGAACAATTAACTATAATGATATGTTCCAATGCATCTGGCAAGCACAAAATCCCACTGATGGTGATTGGCAAGTCTGCACGTCCAAGAGCTTTAAAAGACATCTCACCCAAAACCCTACCAGTCTATTACAAAAGTCAGAAGAGCGCATGGATGGGTGCGACCTTATTTACTAACTGGTTTGAAGAAGAGTTCGTGCCATCTGTGACTAAATTTTTGAACAGAAACCGTCTTCCTATTAAAGCAATTTTGTTAATGGATAATGCCCCCTCTCACCCTGGAGAAGGACTTCATGTGGGCGAAATTGTTGTAAAATTTTTTCCTCCAAATGTAGCCACCATAATGCAACCAACGGATCAAGGCATTCTCGAAAACTTTAAAACAAATTATAGGCGTTTATATCTTGAACATCTGTTAGAATACACAGAAAAGGAGGATATTATCAATGGGATGAGAAAGGTTACACTAAAAAATGTTATTTACTGGGTAAGTCAAACTTGGGATTCTGTGCGTACTACCGTTATTCAAAAATCTTGCGTTGTTGATTTTGAGGACTATAATGGCAGTGAAGATGATACTGCATTAAATGAATTAGCTTTGAAATTGAGAAGCCATGGAGAAATATCCTGTTCAAATTTTAACAGCGAGATAGAAGAAAAAGAAAAAAGTTTATTTGAATTAATGCAAAAATTAAAAGTTTGCGAAAATGTAACAGGAGAAGTTGTTGTTGAATGGATTACAGCAGATGATTTAGAAGAAGAAATGAGTATTGAAGAAATAACGAATGCCTTTCACGAAACCGAAAAATCAGATGACGATGACGGTGACGAAGCGGCGGTGGATGAACAGTCTCCCACTAAGATCTCTCATCAAGAAGGTTTTGCTTCTTCGGAAAAAGCTTTGAGGTATATCGAACAACAACCAGAGGCAACCCCAGCTTGCTTTTTCTTAATAGATGGAGAAACATTGCAGCGAGAAAAAGAAGATGCAATATGAAACAGAAGCACATAGATACCTATTTCACTGTTTTATAATGTATGTACCTATTTATATGTTAAAAACGTATTAACGTATTGGTGTTTATTTTTTGAATGAATAAAAAATAAATCCGGATTATCCGAGTTTTCAGTTATCCGAAGAGGGTGCCCCCCCACGTTACCACGGATAACCGGAATTCTACTGTATTTGACTACGTTAAAAACGATCAAAATTGTGACTTAAGTATGAACGATTGTGTGACAAAATGTTTCCTAATGACCGGAGTTGGTAAAGCCACAGTCTACAGAAGAAAAGGAGAGGGGTACAGACTCTCCAAAAACGAGACCAGGCAGAAAAGAACTTCAGCTGACAGACAATACAAAACAAGCAATAAGGCGTATTGTTCATGACTTTTTTATGGAAAAAACAATTCCAACTTTGGATAATATTCTGCAAGCTACGACAAGCCACCCACAAATAGAGAAAAAGAGTAAAACTATGGAGTATTTTAAAAGGTATGAATTTTTAATGAAAAAAGTGATAGAAAGTGGAGAAATTGTACACTGGAGAAGAGACTATTTAAGAACAGTTAGAAAAGCACGATCCGAAGGAAAAAGGATATATTATTTAGATGAGACGTGGATAAATGAAAGGTGCACAGTCAAGAAATTTTAACAAGATGGGAATATCAAAAATGCTCGCCAAGCATTCAATGAAGGTCTCTACTGGTCTTAAAGCGCCATCTGTTAAGAGAGGTAGGTTAATTATTACGCATATTTGAAGCGAAAGTGGTTTTGTAGACGGAGGTCTTTTAACATTCGTATCCAAAACAGGAGATTATCACGAAGATGTGAATTCAGATTTATTTGAATATTACTTTTCGCAGATGACAGACTTAATACCAAACGGTTCTGGAACCAGACGAGTCATAAATTAGCAAACGTACAAAACCCTTTTCAGAATGCCATATCTAATATTTCCACAGATAATTGGCGAAAATGCGTCGAACATTTATTGAGGGTGGAAGAAAAAATGTGAAGAGTGGATATGGTAGTGGATGCCATTGTTGAACCTTTAATTATACATGTAAATTCAAGTGAGTCGGATAATAATAGTTTTTCAAGTAGGTCGGAGATAGAAGATCTGTTTTCATTGTTGTTTGACTTCCCCATTTGTACATTTTTTTAATAATCATGTTTCATTATAAAATGCTTTTTTATCTGATAAATGTTTAAACATTATAAAATTGTTTCATTCATACTATTCGCAAGTAATACTTACAGGGCCAGGCGCACCACCATTGGCCAGAACTATTTCAGACTTTCACACGTGTGGCAGGGAAGAAGTCCCTAAAGCGCTACAGGAGCGACACGTGTGCGAAGAAAGCGATTCACGTTGTTCTTGAATCGCTGTAAATAGTACTCGGTGGGAAACACAATTCTGGGAAAATTATTCCAAAGGGATGATATTCTCCATATAAAAAACTGCTTGAAAAGCGTTATACGAGTAACAAGCTGAACCTCCTACGGATGTGAAGTATTAGCGTAACGTGTACTTTTAACATGCATCGCTCTGGGAGGATTTAAGCGGGCCACATCCTTCGAACACTTTCCACGAAAATACTTGTAGAATAGGCTCAAGTCGCCAACCGTTCTTCGATGTTCCAGCGAATCAAGGCCGCCGATCAGTTCCGGGTCTCCAATCAGACGAACAGCTCTTCTCTGAATAGAATCCAACAAATGCAGTGTATGTTCGGAAGCGGAGCCCCAAACATGGGAGCAGTATTCCATAGTTCGTCGAATTTGAGCTTTGCAAAAAATTAACAGTTGTTGTGGAGTGTAAAGCTTTCTGGTAGCCAACAGCCTATCGTGCCAAACACGGTTGAATGCCTTGGATATGTCAAGAGCAACCGTTCGAAATTCTCCTAAGTGTTCAATTGCGTTGTTATTTGGCAAGGTCTTCTTGCCTTTTTTAGGTATCGGGTGAACTTTGGCACATTTCCAGCAGGAAGGAAATATTCCCTTTCTGTAGGATATGTTGAAAAGTCTACAGAAAACTGGTGTTTGATCCCTCGCACAGTTTTTGAGAACTATGGCAGGTATTCCGTCAGCGCCAAAAGCTTTTTTTGGTATATAGCTTCATTAAAACACGTTCTATAATACGCTGTCTGAAGACAATATCAGGCATCCTTGACTGCACTATAGGAATAGTAGGTGGTGTTTTTCCTTGGAAATCGACAGTAGAATGTGAAGCAAAGAGTTCAGCCAACAAGTTCGCTTCCTCAACAAGTGTCGTTGCTATAGAATTAACTGGCCGTGTGAGTGGTGGTATGGTGGATTTGGTGAAATTTTTACTAACTGCCTTAGCAATTGACCAAAAGGACCTGGAATTGTTGGGACAAGCGAGAAGTTTGTTTCTAATTAGTTGATTCTCTGACATTAATATCGTATCCTGCAGAGTATTGATGGTCAGCTGCAGCTGCTGTATCATGTGTTTCGTAGTTCCTAAGTAGTTTTCCAAATTTTTTCGCATACATCCCTTATCTAACCAGAAACTGGGCTGTTCGGAAACAGAAGGAAATAAGAACGTCCGCTTAACATCGGTAGCAACAACCTGACTGGTGTTATGTTCTATTAAATGTTTAGTTATAGTGGTGTATTTTCACGAACAGTGGAAAAAGGAGTTTGAAACAAAGAGGTGCAATTGACCTTTGTGGTCAAGCTGCATACCGAAATGCATCAAATACTCCAATGACGATACGGCGATGAATTTTTATCTTTTATTTAAGTGTATAAGGGGTCAAAGTGATTTGAAAGTGAGTGTGAGGCCCTTGAGGACAAAGAAAAATCAAAGCGCAGGATTGAACTATGTTAATATTCTGAAAGTTTATATTTTATCAAAAAAGACGCTAAAATCATCTGTATGATTGAAGAGAGTTCAATTGGGGACTGAAAAATCAACCATGCACCATATTTTAACTTAAAGTTTGGTCATTCGTAAGTTGGATTCGGGATTTGTTCCCCACGAGTTAACAAACTATCTGATCGAACCTTACTATTAGTTTAGCACATCGTCACTTTTTTCTCTTCCCCGAGTTCATTTATTGATAAAAGGAAAGCGCCACGACGCGAATGAAAATGTTTAAGCGATAGTGTTCAGAAAACTCATTTAGTGAAATAATTGAGTCGATTGAAGCTAAGGGAGTGTATTATTGTCTGTCTTTCATTTTCTATTAAAAATTCCAGAAGCTTCCGTAAGAAATAAGGTAACTGCAGAGAAAACTCTTCGGTATTAAATGGATGTAAAAATTATGGCAATAGATATGTAAATGAGAAAACATTAAGCGAACCGCAAAGCTAGAGATGTCAATAGAAATTCTCAGTAAATTATTAGTTGAATGGCTCTATATCCCAGCAGAAATGACAGTTGTAAAACGTCTTAAATATGAGACACAATTTACAATAATGTCGAAAAATATTATCTTTTCTTTTACTTTTTATGAATGTAGAGAAATTATATAAAGAGTAAAAAAAAATAAAAAAGTTTTTCTCTTGTACCTTTTTATGTTTTTATGCGGTAATACAATTCTAAGTAGCATTCGCCTTCATTTAGTTGACCCATTGCTTAATTTCTTATAACGTTAAAGAATTTTTCGCAATACTTAGAAAGAACTGGAAATAACATGGAGGTTCTATTTAAAGTGTCCTTCAGCGCTCATACGGATACTTGTTCTCAGTAGTGTCTGAGAAATCATTGTACAATGTTTGACACTTGATAAATGCTACCAAACTGTAAAAATTTATTTTGAAATGTTCTGCCAATGAAACTTTTCGTATGTTTCCAACGAGTCTCTGCATATTTGAATGAAAACACGACAAAGCGTCCCAACTTTCTATTAAAACTAATTGATTGCATCGGTTAGTAATAAATCAGTACAAATTATAGTGTAAAATTTTGGAAATTGAAAATTTGTTTGGTTAACCGACTCTAGATATATAATTAGTTATTAAAAAAAATATATAAGTGGTAACACCCCCTACGGTATCTGAAGCGACTCGTGCTACAAAACAGCTAGTTGCAGTTAAGTTTTTTTACATTACCATGGACGTCGAGTAAAGAAATTTTGCATGTCGTTAGGATGCGGTGAACACTGGACTTTGTTGCAATCCAATACGATCTAGCGTGCCAATCCTCATCTCACTAATTGAAATTTCAAATTGATGATGAATTTGGCAGGACAATATTATATGAATGATATGATTTGTCTTGATTATGGAAGTCTGTGGGTTCAACCACACAAATCTATAACATCATTCAGTATTTCTGCAGCAGTAGTTTCTGCTTAAACTGAAGAAAATATCGCTACTAATGAACAAGATATTGCTGATGATTTAAATGAAAATTGATAAGATTTCACGAGATTCTCAAGAATTAAATTTTCCTCTTCCTCTTCCAAAAATTTGGAGAAGTAAGCTTGGGTTACATCTATATAAAATTTAATTGATTTAGGAGCTTTAGGGCAATCGTAAACTGATCCTCTTATCAGAAAATTGTATCCAGTGAACAGGCTACGTTCGGTTAAATAGCTTTTTCAACCAGCAACATTGTAGAATTTGAAGCAACATAAATCTAAAAGAGGTTCACCAGTCCCTTGGATTGAATAAATTCTAAAGTTCTACTCTAATGGGCTGCCTCAAGTTCTGGTTCGTTCTTCCGAAAACTCCTTCATTAATTGTGGACTCTTCTTCCTCATATTAAATACGAAAAATTTCTTCACAGTCCCAGAAGAGATCGCCATCTGTTCTTCAGAAATTTCTTTCCTCGCCAGGTTCTATTTGGGTGCAAGAAGTTTATCGTGCAGAAAATTTTTTCATCCCTAAATCTTCATGTCTTATCTTAAATAAAATCGACCAAGTGTAAGTCGGATTTGCGCAATTAGTGTTCCGTACGTTAATTGCTTTTAAAATAAGCAGATATAAAATGATCAATGGCTTCACAAAACCAACCAACCCAAATAAGTTTTCAACAAAGTTTGTTTCCGATCTTTGTTGAAAACTGATGACCTCGAATTTTTTTTTTATATTATTAAAGACAATGCACCCGTGATAATTTTCATTCAATCTACACCCTGTGGAGAATATTCCAGAATTTTTCAAAATGTTTTGAGCAGTACTTTTCGAGATAAGGGGACAGCGATTTTTGGCAGTTTTTTAAAAATAATACAAAGAGAAGTGTGCGCAAGTATTACATTATATATGTTTTTGAACTTTCATTTGACACCCCACTAGATGACCTGGTAATTCTTTTTTTTTATTTACGATTTTACCCCCTAAAACCAATCCTTTAAGTGCAAAGTTTAACTTTCAAAACTACACGGCTCTGATGGGGTTATCAATTTCTATATTAGTGCTAAATTTCAACTTTCTATGTCAAATAGTTTCGGAGAAAATCGGGTGTGGCAGTCGGACAGACTGCCAGACACACAGTGCACCGAAGTGCTTCAGTTTCTTTAGCAAACAGTTTCCATAGTTTCTACCTTAACTATTCTTCCTGATTGCAGGTTAATTTGAATCGAGGGTCGGCCCCATCGACACTATTTAAACAAAACTTTTAACTGGAAATAAAATGAGCCATCAATACCGTACACTCAGAACATTTTTTCATAGGTAATTTTGGGTCATTTTTCTCTGTAGTAAGACACTTTATCACTGTACGATACCTAAAATTACATTCACTCATTTTTCGAGAGAACAAAAATCGTAGAAACTGTAAAGCGCAACAAACTCATACGAAATTTTGTCAAAGTATTTAGAAAAACGACAGTTATTTGGAATCTAAGACATAATTGCTAGGTGGATAACTTAAAAAAAACATTCTAGGGTATACAATTAAAGGTATAAATTTATAGAAAAATCAGTGAGAGAACCAAAATTATGTACATATACAGCATAAGACTCGTTTTTAGTTGTGGTAGGTAATGGATTACCTGAGGATAAATAGTCAGCTGAATATCTTAAAAGAAAAGATATTCCCGCTTTTCTTATAAGGGTTATAATTTCCCAATTTGCCACAAGAACTATTTTTATCAATAACATCCCACTGAAAAGATCTACAATTTAATCCGGATCTAGGTGTGACGGAATTTAAAACTTCTGTCTGTCCACTTTGCTTTTGTTGCTAATACTGTTATATTTCATAAATATCAGCAAAGCGAGACTTTTATAAGAAAAATTAAAATAAACGTCGAGAAATTAGACCTTGAAACAAATAGGCAAGTTTATTTTTTACAGTTTTTCTTCCTTTTACATTATGCTACGGGGTTATTATGAGTTTATAACATAAGTCGGGTAATAGCACGACCCACCTATTTCGGAGAAATATTCCCACCCGAAAGGATTCGTTCTTTTTAGCTTAAGTATTTTTTTAGAGTTTACTTATAGCACGTAATAGGGTGTAATAATTCCTTTTTATACTTCACTATAAAGTCAGTACATGTGTCTGGTTATAAATATTTTACCTCTTCAAGTTTTTCATTTCTGCTCGATTTTCAATGGTACTATATAATATATCCTGGTAAAGATTGGAGCCACTACGACGGTTGTTGGTAGGCAGGTCAACTGCAGCACGGAATCAGTTCTCGTTAGAGAGCTTCCAGTGATAGATATTTCATCTTAATTCTGGATACCTATTTTCTAAGACGCTGCATCCCAAAATACCAAATTTCACTGTCATTTTCGAGTTTTTTTTTTTTTTTTTTTAGGATTTTAATACCAATTTTATATTTTTATGACTTTTATGGTGCTACTATTCTTATTAATGTTACTGTTGCTTTTATCTTCCATAACTTTCCCTACCAGTTTGTATGCTGTATTATTTGTTTATGTTTTATGTTAATGTTATATTGTTATGTTGTTTTGTTTTATCTTAATTTCTTTGTTTTATTGTCTAGCCTAGTGACATCTCAATTTTGTATATTTTAACAACGTTTACAGGGCCTAGCGGTTGCTGAATAAAAATTGGCAGTGCCTAAAATAGATAAAAATAATCGACCAAGTGGAAGTCGGACTTGCACAATTAGTGTTTCGTACGTTGATTGCTTTTAAAATAATATAAATGATAAATGGCTTCACAAAACACACCCCAAATGAGTTTTTCATCAAAGTTTTTTTTTCCGATCTTCACTAAAAACTGATAATCTTAAAATTTTTCTTTATATAGACCAGATAAATTATTAAAGATAATGCACTCGCGATAATTTTCGTTGAAACTACACGCTGTGGAGAATATTCTGGAATTTTTTCAAAATATTTCATTTTGTTTTTTTTAAAAATAATACAAAGAAAATTGTCCGCAAGTATTATATTACATATTTTTAGATTCGTGTTTTTGCAAGCATTCATTTGACACCCCACTCGATGAGCTGGTAAAATTTTTTTTTTCACTTCTGATTTCTCCTCGAAGGAATCCTGGGTCGATTATCTAACAACACTTTATGAAAAGGATAAAGATACTATCGATCATAATGATGCACCAGAAATAGTCACCAACGAAAACATCTAAATAGAGAGCACAGACATAGAACTGGCACTTCGACAATTAAAAAACAGAAAGAACCCCGGTCTAGATAACATCCCAAATGAACTACTTAAGTATGGGGAGCAGCATCTCGTTCAGCAAATAACCCAATTGGCCAAGGACATCTTCGCGCACCAGACGAATGGCGGACGAGCATCACCATCCTCATGTTTAAAAAGGGAGACAAAAACTGCCAGAGAACTATAGAGCCATAAACTTACTCAATACCACACTGAAACTAATAACTAAAATAATTACCAATAAAATGAATAGTATCATCTCCCTGTCAGATGAACAACAAAGTTTTAGAACAGGAAGATCGTGCACCGATGCAGTTTTCGTTATGAGATAAATTGCAGAAAAATCCATCGAATATAATAAACCTGCATACATGTGTTTTATAGATCTCCAGAGGCGTTTGACCGAGTCAAGCTACAAGATGTTGTACACTTACTATATAACAGACAAGTACCCTACAACCTAATCAAGGTCATAGAAAACATATATATCGTCAACAAGGTACATTCCAGAATTGATGGAGAACTAACCAAAACAATACCCGTAGAAAAAGTAATCCGACGGGGTGACTCTCTGAGCCCACTACAATTCAACCTGGTGATGGATGAGATCATAAGACAAATCCACCAACTAAAAGGGTACAAGATGGGTAATCGAAATATCACAATCCTTTGTTACGCTGATGACGCAGTACTGGTGGCGGAGAACGAGGACGATCTACAACGGCTACTACACCACTTCAACTCTGCAGCCAAATCTCTTAATATAATAATATCTGCCTCTAAAACAAGAAGCTTGACGACATCTAAAACACCCATCAGATGTAAACTCGTTATTGACGACCAAATTATCCAGCAAAAAATGACATTCAAATACTTGGACATAGAGCTTTCTGGACACGGGGATGTCGAATCAGAAGTAAGACAACAAACAAACAAAGCATTGAAGGTAGCCGGATGCCTGAATGACACTATATGGAACAACAAACACCTGCAAATCGGGACCAAGTCAAGAATTTATAAAACTGTCATACACAGCAGAAACCCGGCCAGACCCAACAAAAACTAAAAGGATACTTGAAACATGCGAAATGAAAGTCTTACGAAAAATAGCCGGAAAGACTATGTTGGACAGGGAGTGAAATGACAACATTAGACGAGCATGTCAGGTAGGAAGAGGTTAACAAGTGGATCCTCGAAAGAAAACGCGAGTGGATCGCATATATAGACCGAATGGATCAAGAAAGAACGTGAGAATTGCACGCGATAAATCACCAGTGGGAAGAAGAAGTGCGGGAAGGCCACGGAAAAGGTGGAGCGATAACCTTACCATCGATTACGATTAGGCAAGCTACGAAGAAAGAACAGGCAACTGTGCCTACAATGAAGAAGGAAGAAGAAGAAGAAGACTTCACCCCAAAACTAACCAATTAAGTCAAAATTTAACTTTGAAAACTACACGGGCCATCAATTCCTATGTTAGTACCAAATTTTAACTTTGTATGTCAAATAGTTTCGGAGAGAATCGGGTGCGATAGACAGACACCAAAGTGCTCTTATAAGTGTTTCGTACAGAACACTAAAAAGGCATATTTAATAGCGTCTTTTCAGCTAGAACCCATTCTCTGCGACATAAAAGCAACTTTTTAGCACAGGTAAAATTCTATAAAAAGCAGCTGCCCCAAATTTAATAATTTTTAAGTTTTATTTAAATATTATTTAATTATATCCCTTTAATCTATAATATATATAAAATGCAACGTCTCTCTGTCTGTCTGTCTGTCTGTCCGTTAGTGCGCTTATCACTGGAGAACCACTTATCCGATTTACGTACTTTTTAGTGTTCCGTACGGAACACTTATAAGATCACTTCGGTGTCTGTCTGTCTGTCTGTCTGTCTGTCTGTCTGTCTGTCTGTCTGTCTGTCACACCCGATTTTCTCCGAAACTATTTGACATAGAAAGGTGAAATTTCGTAATAATATAGGAATTGATGGCCTCATCAGAGCCATGTAGTTTTTGAGAATTAAATTTTGACTTAAGGGGTTAGTTTTGGGGGGTGAAGTCGGAAGTGAAAAAAAAATTTTTTTACTAGGTCATCGAGTGTGGTGTCAAATGAAAGTTTGTGAAAACACGAGTAAAAAATATATATATAATATTATACTTGCGCGCACTTTTCTTTGTATTATTTTTAAAAATTCGCGAAAAATCGCTGTCCCGGGCCTTATCTCGAAAAGTACTTATCAAAAAAATTTCGAAAAAATTCTGGAATATTCTGCACGGGGTGTAGATTGAACGAAAATTATCACGAGTGCATTACCTTTAATAATTTATATGGTATATAAAAAAAAAACAAAAAATTTCAAGGTCATCAGATTTCAGTAAAGATTGGAAACAAAATTTATTGGAAACACATTTGGGGTGTGTTTTGTGAAGTCACTGATCATTTTATACCATAATTTTTGACTTAAGGGGTTCGTTTTGAGGGGTGAAATCGGAAGTGAAAAAATTTTTTTTTACTAGGTCATCGAGTGTGGTGTCAAATCGCTGTCCCCTACCTTATCTCGAAAAGTACTGATCAAAAAAATTTTGAAAAATTCTGGAATATTCTCCACGGTGTATAGATACAGAGTACATTACCTTTAATAATTTATCTGGTATATAAAAAAAAAAAAAAAAAATTTCAAGGTCACCAGTTTTCAGTAAAGATTGGAAACAAACTTTGTTGAAAACTCATTTGGGGTGTGTTTTGTGAAGTCACTGATCATTTTATACCACCCTAACAAAAATTTTTATTTTAAAAACAATCAACGTACGGAACACTAATTGTGCAAGTTCAACTTGCACTTGACCGGTTTTTTTAATTATTTTTTTAAAAGATACATAAGTTCTCTGGCCAGGTTATGGGCTATATTTAATTACGATAGGTAGCATAAGGAATGAGTAGTGACGTAAAATAGTGAATGATGTCGGAAAAAAGTTTGCCGCTAGCGCGTTGCCTTGCAATACACCGCCTAAACCATTAAATATGGAACAATATTATGTAGCAGAGAATATTTATAATCTATAATCTATAATATATATAAA
This sequence comes from Pachyrhynchus sulphureomaculatus, assembly GCA_019049505.1. NCBI lineage: Eukaryota > Metazoa > Arthropoda > Insecta > Coleoptera > Curculionidae > Pachyrhynchus > Pachyrhynchus sulphureomaculatus. The sequence goes on along the minus strand of CM032453.1, from coordinate 163,683,275 downwards.
ATGCAATGTCTCTCTGTCTGTCTGTCTGTCCATTAGTGTGTTTATCACGCGAAAACCACTTATCCGATTTATGTGTCTTTTTTTTTAAATTCATACATATATTTTTTGGCCAGTTTACATAATAATAATAATAATCTATATCTATAATATATATAAAATGCAACGTCTCTCTGTCTGTCCATTAGTGCGCTTATCCCTCGAGATCCACTTATCCGATTTACGTTATTTTTTAAATTCATGCATATGTTCTCTGACCAGGTTATAGATATATATTTTATTACATCTATAATAAATATAAAATGTAACGTATATCTGTCTGTTTGTCCGTTTGTGCGCTTATCACTTATCCGATTTACGTGCTTTTTTTTTAAACATGCTAAACCATTAAATATAGAACAATATCATGTAGCAAAGAATATCTATAATATATATAAAATGCAACGTCTCTCTGTCTGTCTGTCTGTCCGTTAGTGCGCTTATCACTGGAGAACCACTTATCCGATTTACGTGCTTTTTTGTTAAACATACATATGTTCTCTGGCCAGGTTATAGGATATATTTTATTACGTTAGGTAACATAAGGAATAAGCAGTGACGATAATAGTGAATCAAGTCGGAGAAAAGTTTGCCGCTAGCGCGTTCTCTTGCAATACACTACCTAAAGCATTAAATATGGAACAATATCATGTAGCAAAGAATATAATATATAAAATGCAACGTCTCTCTATCTGTGTGTCTGTCCGTTAGTGCGCTTATCACTCGAGGACCCCTTACCGATTTACGTGTTTTTTTTTAATTCATACATTTGTTCTCAGGCCAGGTTATCTATACTCTTCTATCTAGAATATATAAAATGCAACGACTTTCTGTCTGTCTGTCTGTCCGTTAGTGCGCTTATTACTTGAGAACCACTTGTCCGATTTACGTGTTTTTATAAATTTAAACATATGTTCTATATAATTCGATATAAGCCTAGATAATGGGAGATAAGGAGAAATAATGGGAGATAAGTCGAGATAAGGCTCGATAATGAGAGATAAGGTGAGTTAATGGGAAATAAATATAAATAATGGGAGATAAGGAGAAATAATGGGAGATAAGCAAAGATAAGTCTAGATAATGGGAGTTATGGTGAGATAATTGGAGATAAGGAGAAATAATGGGAGATAAGGAGAAATATTGAGAGATAAGTCGAGATAAGCCTAGATAATGGGAGATAAGGTGAGATAATGGGAGATAAGGAGAAATAATGGGAGCTAAGGAGAAATAATGGGAGATAAGGAGAAATAATTGGAGATGAGCAAAGTTAAGGCTAGATAATTGAAATTATGTAGAGATAATGGGCGATAAGGAGAAATATTGAGAGATAAGGGGAAATAATGGGAGATATTTTATTACGTTGGGTAAATTAAGGAATAAGCAGTGATGATAGTGGTGAATCAAGTCCCCGCGAGCGGAGCCGCGGGCCCGGCTAGTTATATATAAAAACTAATTTTCCGGGCTTCTATTACGCATCGTCATGACCTTGTTAGACTAGTTATAAAGTTACTTACATCTTTCCAGTAAATCAGACAGGAAAAGTTGATTTGAGATTTTTGTTTTGAGAACTTTTCTTCTTTTTAGTGTTCCGTACGGAACACTTATAAGATCACTTCGGTGTCTGTCTGTCTGTCTGTCTGTCACACCCGATTCTCTCCAAAACTATTTGACATAGAAAGTTGAAATTTGGTAATAATATAGGAATTGATGGCCTCATCAGAGCGTTGTAGTTTTGAGGGTTAAATTTTGACTTAAGGGTTTAGTTTTGGGGGGTGAAATCGGAAGTGAAAAAAAAAAATTTTACTAGGTCATCGAGTGTGGTGTCAAATGAAAGCTTGTGAAAACACGAGTAAAAAATGTATATATAATGTAATACTTGCGCACACTTTTCTTTGTATTATTTTTAAAAAATCGCGAAAAATCGCTGTCCCTCGCCTTAACTCGAAATGTACTTATCAAAAAATTTTGAAAAAAGTCCGGAATATTCTCCACGGGGTGTAGATTGAACGGAAATTATCACGAGTGCATTACCTTTAATAATTTTTCTGGTATTTAAAAAAAACAAAAATTTCAAGGTCATCAGATTTCAGTAAAGATTGGAAACAAACTTTGTTGAAAACTCATTTGGGGTGTGTTTTGTGAAGTCACTGATCATTTTATACTTCTGTAACAAAATTTTTTATTTTAAAAGCAATCAACGTACGGAACACTAATTGCGCAAGTTCAACTTGCAGTTGACCGGTTATTTTTCTTTTAAGCAGTAAAATCGACTTAGATATTTAAATAAAGGGGTATGTAAAAATAGATTTTACGATTACTATAATAATATACACACGTCGTACGTGAACAACATATTGATAGATATATTAAGGAATCAGTGGTTGTAACTAACACGATAACCCTTATGTTGGTAATCATAACTGAGCTGAGCGCCAAAAACAGAACAATAGATATTCGTTTTTTCCGCTGGAACAACTCTATATGAAATTAACAGAAATTCCCCTTGACACTTAAAAGCTCAAAATACAGTACATACATTGTATTTGTTACAGATATACATCTATTATGATACAATTCGGTCACAATATCATATTGTAGGAAGACAGACGTTATCGTTGAATTATATATACGAGGGTTATTAAAAATATAATCCGTTTTAGAATCTTGTTATTTACCTGGTTTTTATTTGATGCTCCTTCAATTTGCTGCTGCTATCGCTTATGTTTAAATAGATGCTATATTCACGATCAAGATAGACGAAATGGTAAAATATAACAGAACTGCAAATAAAATAAGCTTTTTATTCAACAAAAGCTTTCGAATTCACACTACAAAACTGATTAGTTAACAAAAGTTCCAGACGTAAGAAATTTCGGCATATTAAAATTTAGCTTGACCTATCTTGAAAACATGATACTTTATTACAGAGAAAATATATTATCAAATACTGTTTTTATCGGTAATCCAGGATGGTTCTCATTTGATTTGATTATCTATTTGCACTGTAATATATATGTATGTATGTATATATATATATATATATTATATATATATATATATATATATATATATATATATATATATGTTATATATATATATATATATATATATATATATATATATACATATATATATATATATATATATATATATATATATATATATATATATATATATATATATATATATATATATATATATATATATATGTTATATATATATATATATATATATATATATATATATATATATATATATATATATATATATATATATACATATATATATATTATATATATATATATATATATATATATATAATATATATATATATATATATATATATATACATATATATGGTATACGGTCACCGTAAATCCGCCGTTAGGTTCTTCCGACCATAGACTGCTTTCGACATCGAGTATCCTACCAATCAGTGACAGAGAGGCGCCTAAACCGCACAAGATTTGGCACTACAGATCTGCTAAATGGAAGATCTCATGGACTATTTTCGAACTTTCCCTACATTCCTTTTTCGAAAAAATCCCCTTCCAACGACAAGCCTTGGTTTGACTGAAAAAAGAAACTGTTGCTTCTAAATATCTTGCCTACCGACAATGGCGTGTAAATTCTAACACCATAAATCGTAACACCTTTGTTCAGGTTAGTTCAGGCCAGGAACAGATGCAAATAAATTATCGACCAAGCCAAGGAGGCACACAATCAACTAATTAGAAACAAACTTCTCGCTTGTCCCAACAATTCCAGGTCCTTTTGGTTAGTCGCTAAGGCAGTTAGTCAGAATTTCACCAAATCCACCATACCATCACTCACACGGCCAGATAATTCTATTGCAACGACACCTGTTGAAAAAGTGAACTTGTTGGCTGAACTCTTTGCTTCACATTCTACTGTCGATTTCCAAGGAAAAACACCACGTTACTATTCCCATAGTGCAGTCAAGGAGGCTCGATATTGTCTTCAGACAGCGTATCATTAAACGTATTTTAATGAAGCTAAACACCAAAAAAAGCTTCTGGCTCTGACAGAGTACCTGCCATAGTTCTCAAAAACTGTGCGAGGGAACTAACACCAGTTTTCTGTAAACTTTTCAACCTATCCTACAGAAAGGGGATATTTCCTTCCTGCTAGAAATGTGCCACAGTTCAGCCGATACCTAGAAAAGCAAATAAACACCGATCAGTCGTACTGCTTTCAATAATATAGAAAGTCATGGAAAAGGCTATCAATCAGCATCTTCTAAAATATCTTGAAGGATTCAACATTATTAGCGATCACCAATATGGCTTTCGTAAACATAGATCAACAGGAAATCGCCTGACTTATGTAACTCATGTTTGGAACAAAGCAATTGAACACTTTGGAGAATCTCGAGCGGCTGCTCTTGACATATCCAAAGCATTCGACCGTGTTTGGCACGACGGACTGTTGGCTGAGCTACGCTCTTATGCTATGTCTGAAAAATTCTGTTTGTAGCTCTCATGTTTCCTCAGAGAGCGTTCTTTACGAGTGTCAGTCGACGGATTTCTTTCTAATACCTTCACTATCAACGCTGGTGTGCCCCAAGTGTTCAAAGAATGTAGCCCGCTTAATTCCTCCCAGAGCAGTGCATGCTAGAAATACACGTCGCGCTAATACTTCGCATCCGTATGAGGTTCAGCTTGTTACTCCTCGTACAACGCTTTTCAAGCAATCTTTTATATGGAGAACATCATCCCTTTGGAATAATTTGCTCAGGACGGTGTTTCCCACCGAGTACAATTTACAACCCGATTCAAAAACAACACGTGTCGCTCCTATAACGTTTTAGGGACTTCCCTGCAGCACGTGTGCTAGACCCATAAATAAATATATATATATATATATAGATATATATATATATATATATATATATATATATATATATATATATATATATATAATACCTAGCAAGAGGATGAAGCTTACAGTTTTTGAGCGATATTACTCAAGGCGAAGGGGGTGGAAGTCGATAAATTTTGTATGGTTTATCCTGTTTTTTTTTTTGTTGAAGTAATAAAAGCATATTTTGAGCAAGTACTTATATTAAAACATAAAAGGGATGAAATTAATAAAGGTGGAGAATATAGAGGTTGTTTCATACATATAGCGTTATATGTCCTTTTCAAAGTTTTTGGAGTCGAGGAATTCGAAAATTAGGTTTTTTTTTCATTTCTTTAAATTTTAAACCAGAAAGGGAATAAAAAGGATGGGGATCATTAAATATTATATAGTTTTAAGAGTATTTTCAGAATTTTTTTAGCTTTTTGGTTGTTACTATAGAGGTTTTCACGAATGGTAGAATGTAATACATTAAAATTATAGCATAGCGCCGGAACCCGTAATTACCACCCAGCCGGCAAACATCGATGCTCGGACGAACACTTCCGACCCCCCCCACCTAAAATCAGCGTAGACGTCGACCTATAAAAGACGGAGATCGCACGTTGGTTTCTCAGTTAGCTAGTTTAGCTTCGAGCGGCACAGTATCGAGCAGCAGCAGCAGCAGCGGGAGCACTTGTAAATGCCAAATGACATTTTTGGCGAAACGTTAGACGAGCGGATTGAAACCCGGAATTTTAATGTATTGTATCATTTTGGATCTTACGTGATTTCGACGAAAGTTCGGAATCGACTGCTACTTTTACCAAAATGCGTAGTAGACAAAGGCTCCCTCTACCGATTTTTTGTTGAATCGGTAGAATGCATCTATCCCGGACACGTTTTTACTCGACTACTATATATATATATATATATATATATATATTATATATATATATATATATATATATATATATATATATATTTATATGCGCTTTCGCTGGGCCGATTTAAAATTAAGTAGGTGAATTCGGGAGTAACATAAATTTGTGATAACATAAAGATATCTACTAGTATGAGGTAGATATAGATTAAAATTTTAAAGTAACGACGTGATCATTTAAAATTGAAAAAATTGTCCATTATACACCGGTCCTTATATACGGCAGCCCATTGTCAATTTTGTATACAAATCGTTACTATATTTACAACACTAAAAGATATAAATAAAATGGCGAACCCTTCGACAAGGTACGAAGTCTGATTCTATTGTAACAAATCTTCTGGATTGGTTTAAATTTCTATATAGATCTGTAAAATTATTTCTTGCTATCCTATCTTGACTTTTTTACTTGTGATTCGACTGAAAATAGCATAATTTTGTTGTATATCACCCTAGTGTGAGTTTTAACCCGCATAAAGACAATCTCTTTATAACTTATCAATGGAAGAATCCCATCATCTATGGGCTGCAAATACAATTTCAACTAACCAATTCAATTGCTTCAATTATAACAGCACCATGATATTTTTTTAAATCTCCCTCGTAATACCAATATTTTATTGTTGCATTCCACCCTTTTACCCATTCTAATCTAGAAACAAGTAGTAGGGTTATGATGACGGTATGAATCTGGGATACTGATACCATCAGTGTTATGGTTTTCCCCATTATATTGTATGAGAGATCACGGGCCATATGATTTATTGCTCAATTGAATTAAGGATGCTTACGGATTACAAAGGCAATTTGTTATGGTACAGGGCACAGGGCTTCATATAGGATTCCCTTACGTGGGTTTGCGGTTTGTAGTAAGAAAGAATGTTGGGATACACTTAATTTCAAGATTTTAAATTATACGAGTTCCTCGAGAACAAAAGGATATAAGAATAAGAGGGGAGAAACAGCCTAATTGTGATATATTGTTAAAAAAACCGGTCAAGTGCAAGTTGAACTTGCACAATTAGTGTTCCGTACGTTGATTGTTTTTAAAATAAAAAATTTTGTTAAGGTTAATGATCAGTGACTTCACAAAACACACACCCCAAATAAGTTTTCAACAAAGTTTGTTTCCAATCTTTACTAAAAAACTGGTGACCTTGAAATTATGGTTTTTTTTCTATACCAGATAAATTATTAAAGGTAATGATAATTTTCGTTCAATCTATACCCCGTGGAGAATATTCCAGGATTTTTTTTTCAAAATTTTTTGATCAGTACTTTTCGAGATAAGGTAGGAGACAGCGATATTTCACGATTTTTTTTAAAAGTAATACGAAGAAAAGTGTGCGCAAGTATTACATTATATATATTTTTTTTATTCGTGTTTTCACAAGCTTTCATTTGACACCACACTCGATGACCTAGTAAAAAAATTTTTTTTTCACTTCCGATTTCACCCCTCAAAATGAATCCCTTAAGTCAAAATTTATGTTACGGTGATATAAAATGATCAGTGACTTTACAAAACACACCTCAAATAAGTTTTCAACAAAGTTTATTTCCAATCTTTACTGAAAATTGATGACCTTGAAGTTTCTGTTTTTTTTATATACCGGATAAATTATTACAGGTAATGCACTCGTGATAATTTTCGTTCAATCTACACCCCGTGGAGAATATTCCAGAATTTTTTCAAAATTTTTTGATAAGTACTTTCCGAGATAAGGCGGGTGGACAGCGATTTTTCGCGATTTTTTTGAAAATAATACAAAGAAAAGTGCGCGCAAGTATTACATTATATATATTTTTTTTACCCGTATTTTCACAAGCTTTCATTTGACACCACACTCGATTACCTAGTAAAAAATTTTTTTTTCACTTCCGATTTCACCCCCAAAACTAACCCCTTAAGTCAAAATTTAACTTTCAAAAACTACATGGCTCTGATGAGGCCATCAATTCCTATATTACTACCAAATTTCAACTTTCTATGACAAATAGTTTCGGAGAAAATCGGGTGTGACAGACGGACAGACGGACAGACACGAAGTGATCTTATAAGTGTTCTGTACGGAACACTAAAAATAACCGGTCAAGTGCAAGTTGAACTTGCACAATTAGTGTTCCGTACGTTGATTGCTTTTAAAATAAAAAATATTCTTACGGTGGTATAAAATGATCAGCGACTTCACAAAAACACACCCCAAATGAGTTTTCAACAAAGTTTGTTTCCAATCTTTCCTGAAAACTGATGACCTTGAAATTTCTGTTTTTTTTGTATATACCAGATAAATTATTAAAAGTAATGCACTCGTGATAATTTTCATTCAATCTACAACCCCGTGGAGAATATCCCAGAATTTTTTCAAAATTTTTTGATCAGTACTTTTCGAGATAAGGTAGGGGGACAGCGATTTTTTAAAAATAATACAAAGAAAAGTGTGCGCAAGTATTACATTATATATATATTTTTTACTCGTATTTTCACAAGCTTTCATTTGACAGCACACTCGATGACTTAGTAAAAAAAATTTTTTTTCACTTCCGATATCACCCCTCAAAACCAACCCCTTAAGTCAAAATTTAACTTTCAAAACTACACGGCTCTGATGAGGCCATCAATTCCTAAATTATTACCAAATTTCAACTTTGTATGACAAATAGTTTCGGAGAAAATCGGGTGTGACAGACTGACAGACGGACAGATAGACAGACAGACAGGCAATGAAGTCATCTTATAAGTGTTCCGTACTGAACACTAAAAACAGTATAATTAGTAAAAAGAAAATAAATATTTTAGGTGAATGTCCATAGAAACTCAACACAGACAAAGAAAATTAAACGAATATATCAAGATGCTCAAAGAAGAATTACTAAAGAAAAAAAACCGGTCAAGTGCAAGATGAACTTGCACAATTAGTGTTCCGTACGTTGATTGTTTTTAAAATAAAAATTTTTTTTGTTAGGGTGGTATAAAATGATTAGTGACTTCACAAAACACACCCCAATTGAGTTTTCAACAAAGTTTGTTTCCAATCTTTACTGAAAACTGGTGATCTTGAAATTTTGTTTTTTTTTATATACCAAATAAATTATTAAAGGTAATGCACTCGTGATAATTTTCGTTCAATTTATACCCCGTGGAGAATATTCCAGAATTTTTTCAAAATTTTTTGATCAGTACTTTTCGAGATAAGGTAGGGGACAGCGATATTTTAAAAGTAATACGAAGAAAAGTGTGCGAAAGTATTACATTATATATATATTTCTTACTCGTGTTTTTACAAGCTTTCATTTGACACCACACTCGATGACCTAGTAAAAAAAAAATTTTTCACTTCCGATATCACCCCTCAAAACGAACCCCTTAAGTCAAAATTTATGTTACGGTGGTATAAAACGATCAGCGACTTCACAAAACACACCCCAAATGAGTTTTCAACAAAGTTTGTTTCTAATCTTTACTGAAATCTGATGACCTTGAAATTTTTGTTTTTTTTTATATACCATATAAATTATTAAAGGTAATGCACTCGTGATAATTTTCGTTCAATCTACACCCCGTGGAGAATATTCCAGAATTTTTTTGAAATTTTTTGGTAAGTACTTTTCGAGATAACGCCCGGGACAGCGATTTTTCGCGAATTTTTAAAAATAATACAAAGAAAAGTGCGCGCAAGTATAATATTATATATATATTTTTTACTCGTGTTTTCACAAGCTTTCATTTGACACCACACTCGATGACCTAGTAAAAAATTTTTTTTTTCACTTCCGACTTCACCCCCCAAAACTAACCCCTTATGTCAAAATTTAATTCTTAAAACTACATGGCTCTGATGAGGCTATCAATTCCTATATTATTACCAAATTTCACCTTTCTATGTCAAATAATTTCGGAGAAAATCGGGTGTGACAGACAGACAGACAGACAGACACCGAAGTGATCTTATAAGTGTTCCGTACGGAACACTAAAAAGAAGCAATGCATAGACGTCGCAATATGGTCAAAATTGTTGGAAAAGTGGAAATAACCCATTATTTCAAACTGTTGAGCATACTCTACTGTTTTTTTAAAACCTAAGGTTCCATCGATGTCACCTAAAAGTAAATCTTTCACATTTTCCCTCTATTGGTAATTCCATCTGAAAGTTTCTCAGTGTTTGATAGATTTTTTTCACTATGTAGTTCCGCAAAATGGGTATTTTTAAACTCGTCTTGCAAAAGTTTTTTTTTGTAATGTTATGCAGATAATATTATCTAAAGGAGATTTATTTAAAAAGGATATCTCACTTTCCGACGAAGAAAATTTTATTAGTAAAATTGTTAAAAAAAAATTAGATCTTGAACATAAAATATTATCCGAAAGGTAAATAATGTTATAATTATTTATTTATTTTATTAGCGAATTATACGAGAATTTTTTCAAACTTCAATTTTGCTTTTAGTATATTGTTCTGAATGTAATTGACGTTCTGCTCATTATCAATAGACTAAATGATGGTTTTTTGATATTTTTTTTTTGCAAATTACCGACCGAAAGAACCTGAAATTATTGGAACGCGCAAGAAATTTATTATTAATTTCTTATTCGTGTACTTCCTTGGGTTTGTCGATTATTTGTTTTCATTTATTTCGGGAACAAATAAAGACACACAAGTTCCTTGCATTTTCGATCGAACAAATACCTGCGTTTCAACGGACATTTTTAGAAAAAGGAAATAGTCCAGTCAGAATATGACCAAAACTGGCCAAAAACAGAAATCGACGCATACTGCTTTTTAGTGTTCCGTACGGAACACTTATAAGATCACTTCGGTGTCTGTCTGTCTGTCTGTCTGTCTGTCTGTCTGTCACACCCGATTTTCTCCGAAACTATTTGACATCGAAAGGTGAAATTTGGTAATAATATAGGAATTGATGGCCTCATCAGAGCCATGTAGTTTTGAGAATTAAATTTTGACTTAAGGGTTAGTTTTGGGGGGTGAAGTCAGAAGTGAAAAAAAAATTTTCTTACTAGGTCATCGAGTGTGGTGTCAAATGAAAGCTTGTGAAAACACGAGTAAAAAATATATATATAATATTATACTTGCGCGCACTTTTCTTGGTATTATTTTTAAAAATTCGCTAAAAATCGCTGTCCCGGGCCTTATCTCGAAAAGTACTTATCGAAAAATTTCGAAAAAATTCTGGAATTTTCCCCACGGGGTGTAGATTGAACGAAAATTATCACGAGTGCATTACCTTTAATAATTTGTATGGTATATAAAAAAAAAACAAAAATTTCAAGGTCATCAGATTTCAGTAAAGATTGGAAACAAACTTTGTTGAAAACTCATTTGGAGTGTGTTTTGTAAAGTCACTGCTCATTTTATACCACCGTAACATAAATTTTGACTTAAGGGGTTCGTTTTGAGGGGTGAAATCGGAAGTGAAAAGAATTTTTTTTACTAGGTCATCGAGTGTGGTGTCAAATGAAAGCTTGTGAAAACACGAGTAATATATATATATATATATATATATATATATATATATTATATATATATAATGTAATACTTGAAAACTCATTTGGGGTGTGTTTTGTGAAGTCACTGATCATTTTATACCACCCTAACAAAAATTTTTATTTTAAAAACACTCAATGTACGGAACACTAATTGTGCAAGTTCAACTTGCACTTGACCGGTTTTTTAAATACTCATCCCGACCAGTAGATTAAGGAAAAAATAATGAGACCGCTGAAAAATTGGACTAACAACCTCAAAAATGGGAAAATTGGCCCGTTTCGGGGTTTTTTTAGCGTATTTTTGCAATTTTATCATAAATTTATGAATGATGAACTTACAATTTGTACAAATTTTGATTCTAAATAAAAACGAAAAATTTAAGAGGCTATGGATGTCATTTGAACCTTCTCGTCATGAGAAACTGGCCGTGTTTATCATTTTTTATGATTAAATAGGTGTACTTGCAAACTGTAGGTCAACTCTGGAAATGAATATTACTGTAATTAATCCAAACGAAATTTTAGCCATTTTTTTACATATTAGATATATTTCTCACTCTTACTTATATTGATAAATTTTACCGATTCATTCATTTTTTCTTCTGACGAATTTTTTTAAAAAACTTTTTAGTGTTCCGTACGGAACACTTATAAGATGACTTCGGTGTCTGTCTGCCCGTCTGTCTGTCCTTCTGTCTGTCCGTCTGTCTGTCCGTCTGTCTCTCCGTCTGTTACACCCGATTTTCTCTGAAACTATTTGTCATAGAAAGTTGAAATTTGGTAATAATATAGGAATTGATGGCCTCATCAGAGCCATATAGTTTTAAAAGTTAAATTTTGATTTAAGGGGTTAGTTTTGGGGCGTGAAATCAGACGTGAAAAAAAAAATTTTTTACTAGGTAATCGAGTGTAGTGTCAAATGAAAGCTTGTGAAAACACGAGTAAAAAATATGTATTTAATATAATACTTGCGCGCGCACTTTTCTTTGTATTATTTTTAACAAATCGCGAAAAAATCGCTGTCCACCGCCTTATCTCGAAAAGTACTTATCAAAAAATTTTGAAAAAATTCTGGAATCTGGAATTTCTTCACGGGGTGTAGATTGAACGGAAATTATCACGAGTGCATTACCTTTTAATAATTTATCTGTTATATAAAAAAAACAAAAATTTGAAGGTCATCAATTTTCAGTAAACATTGGAAACAAACTTTGTTGAAAACTCATTTGGGGTGTATTTTGTAAAGTCACTGATCATTTTATCATCACTTCGGTGTCTGTCTGTCTGTCACACCCGATTTTCTCCGAAACTATTTGACATAGAAAGTTGAAATTTTGTTATAATATAGGAATTGATGGCCTCATCAGAGCCATGTAGCTTTGAGAGTTAAATTTTGACTTAAGGGGTTAGTTCTGGGGGGTGAAATCGGAAGTGAAAAAAAAATTTTTTTACTAGGTCATCGAGTGTGCTGTCAAATGAAAGCTTGTGAAAACACGAGGGAAAATATATATATATATATATATATATATATATATATATAATGTAATACTTGCGCGCACTTTTCTTTGTATTATTTGTAAAAAATCGCGAAAAATCGCCGTCCCCCCGGCTTATCTCGAAAAGTACTTAATTCTGGAATATTCTCCACGGGGTATAGATTGAACGAAAATTATCACGAATGCATTACCTTTAATAATTTATCTGGTATTTAAAAAAAAAAAGGAAAATTTCAAGGTCATCAGATTTCAGTAAAACTTTGTTGAAAACTCATTTGGGGGTGTGTTTTTTGTGAAGTCACTGATCATTTTATACCTCTGTAACAAAATTTTTTATTTTAAAAGCAATCAAACGTACGGAACACTAATTGCGCAAGTTCAACTTGCACTTGACCGGTTATTTTCACTATACTGCTACCTTAATTAGCCATTTTATTATTAAATTTTATTTTTTTAATGCAAATTCTCTTTAAAAAAACTTCTCGAGTTTTATATTTTTAATAACCAAAATTATTTTTAATTATTATATAGAGGTTACTATACATGCTGAGTGGCTGAGGAAGCCATTTAGTCCATTTAGGCTGAAAAAACTGGCCAAAAACTTCTTGTTAGTAAAACTTGCAAGTTCAAATTGTCAGTTTTAAAAAGTTGTAGCTGCCACAATTCGCTGCGAAAAGTTATGTTTAAACTTGAAAATAGTTCATACACCATTGGGCGTTAGTAGTTCATTTTATTCAAACATGTCCGCATACATGTACAAGATAATTGATAAAATTGTTCTTGTTGTTTATTTAAAGGAGATTTATTGCAAAAGGATATCCCACTTTCCGAAGAAGAAAATTTTATTAGTAAAATTGCTAAGAAAAACTAAAATTTTGAATGCACAATATTGTCCGAAAGATACATATTACACATTACTTATCTTATTTACAAATTATAAGTCAGTTTTTTCAAACTTTAATTTTGTTTTCTTCTACTTTTATAAATACATGGTTAAAGTATTCAAATGATTATTTTTGCAGGTTTTTGTAAAATATACTGTTTTGAATGTAATTGACGTTCTGATCATTATCAATTGGCCAAATGATGGTTTTTTTGTTTTTTTTTTTTTTTTTTTAAATCAAAAGACCTGAAATTATTGAAACGCGTTAATTTTTAATTCTTTAATCGTGTACCTCCTTGGGATTTATAATAATAGTTTGCATCTATTCCAGGAACCACCAGAGATGTTTTGGTTTTTGACGTTAGCATTTAGATGTTGCGAAATAACAACTTACTTGCATTTTCGATCAAAACAAGGCTTGATGTTGAAGGGATATTGTTCGAAAAAGGGATGTAAGCTTCCATGCCAGCAAAAATGACATCAGAAACCTCCTTAGCGCAGTCAAATGTATCGTCATATCTTAACCAAACATCTAAGTAAGAGAAAAATTGTAAATATTCCATGAGTTCTTTCCATTTAGCAGATTGGCAGTGCCAAATCTTGGGAGGTTTAGGCAGCGTAACTGGTTAGTAGCATTCTCGATGTCGAAAACGGTTTATGGCCGGAAAAACCTAACAGCGAATTCACGGTGAGAGTGTAAATCTCTGGTGGTGGTCATAGCGTAGTGGCTAACTTCTACTCCAGCTGCCCGAGTTCGTATCTTGGCTCGGGAAATAACAATAAAAAAAAGATAAACAATTAATAAAATAAAATAAAAACTTTCTCGGAAAGGCAATGGCAAATCACCCGCAGTATCCTATATATATTTATAGGTATATAAATAGCTGCTAAAAGTGTGACTGTCTTAGTTAATTCCCTGATGATTGAATTTTTCGCAGATGAAAAACTATGCCTTGATTTTTTGATATTATTGATCTCGGTATTTTGTTCTGCGCAATGATAACCTTAAACATATTCTTTCTTAACACTTGGTTTGAGGTAAAGGTAATAAAAGCTATTTGGGTACTCTACGCTCTTATGGTATGTCTAAAAAGTTTTATTTATGGCTCTCGTATTTCCTCAGCGTTCTTTACGAATGGCAATCGATGAATTTATTTCGAACACCTTAACTATCAACGCCGCTCTACCTCAAGGCTTCATACTCTCTCCTACTATCTTTCTCATTTACATTAATAATCTGCTGGAAAGGACCAAGAATCCAATCTACAGTGCAGATGACAGTGCGCTTATATCTTCATTCACTTTTGGCGCTCGAACTTCGGCTATTCATGCAAATATTCGTAGACAGCAGGGAGTCGTTTAAGTTAGCAAATATATATATAATATATCCTAGTAAAATCGTCTCATTTTGGCCGTTTGGAACCAGCATTAAACTATAGATCCCCTTTGTCTATGCAATTACTTAAAAAGGCACCAACCATAGAGAAAGGCGAGTGGGTCGTCTACGTCCGTATCGGATATGGCAGTTCATGAAGAAAGTGGTTAAAACAGGTCAAGAAGATTGGAGAACTTTCCGTCACGAACAGGAATCGGTACTGAATCATCGATAAGTTTAGTAAAGTCATAATTAATTGAGATAAGTTCAGCTTTCCGTTCGTCGGTGGTATTGAAATTCTCCCAGTTGTTGATCTGAACATTAAAGTTGCCTAGAATGATCATTTCGGCATTTAGATGATTAGTCTGTAAATAGTCTACCATACCTGTACGATAAGTAGAAAGTATTCTAAAGCTAGTAAGTTATTATAATACGTAGAAACTTATTCTGGAGCAGTGAAACATTTAGCATCATGCAATGGCAGGGATAGAACAACCGTATTATGCTGATCATTTTGTAAATTGTCGACTTGTTTTTAGCTGATAATTTACTGAACTGGTTAATTTGCCGTTTTCGTAGAAGACTCGGCTTGGCTTTATCACACTAGTCGTTAAATCGTAGTGGAGGCTCAAGTATTTGATTTCGTTTGTCAGCGGAGAGCGGGACCCTTGAAGAGTAGGATGGCTTTAGGAGGTAATCTGCTAGATATATAAAAGATGATGACTTAGATTTTGGCTTAAAGAACAACTAATATCAGTATTATAAGTTATTTTAAATGAGGTACCTAATCGTGAGATATTAACCCCACAAAATAATAGAATACGTTTCAAAATATTTAAAAGTAAAACCCAACAATTTTTTATCGTATAAAACGATGCATTTCTGACCCTTTGACTTACCATTTTTAATTCAGAAAATTCAATTATTGATTCCTTCTCCGAAACCAACCAATCTTCTTCTTCATGTGCCCTGCCCTTTCAAAACGATGGTAATGATATGCATAATTCTAACTCACGTACCATTGGCGTAAATTCTGCATTTATCTCCAATCTTTCCTTGGATTAATAGATCCAACAGATTGTATTTGGTGTTGTTTCTCATCACATGCTCTAAATACTCCAATTTTCTCTTTTTGATTGTTTTGATGATCTCGATCTTTTTTTTCCTTTATTGTAACACATAAATATTGTTTTTTTTAGCTGCCCAAGGTAGTTTTTACATTCTTCTGTAAGTCCAAATCTCAACTGTCTCCAGTTTCTTACATATGGTTTCAGTAAAAGTCCATGCTTCAGCACCATAAAGAAAAATACTGAAAACATAGCATCTCAATAAGCGCACACAGAGTGGTACTTCGATATCACGGCTATCACTTTGTTAATTTTTTAAAAAGTTTTTAAATGCCTTGCTTGTACGATTCTATATTTGATGTCCTGCAAATTGTTCTAATTTCCAATAAGCGTATTTAGAAGTCTTGTGCCTATCCACAGTAACATTACCTAGTGTAAGTGGTCTTTGAATTGATTTGAGGAATTTTTTGCCGACCTCCACTCCTTTTGTCTTGTGACTAAATAATTTCAGTTCCTACTCTGCGCTTTTGGATGTAACCGTACTCGTTAATGCTTGTAAATCTTCTAGAAGAATAGCCAATAAAACTGTATCATCTTGTTAATATTGATTCCCTTAATTATTACATCAATATCTGTCTCTTTCAGGGACTCATCAAACATTTTTCCCTCCTATAATTTAAAAAGCATAGGTAAAAAGATGCAGCCCTTTCTGACTCCTTTTAAAATCTGTACCTATTCTCACACGGTATTTTCAAGATGAACTTTGGTTTCAATATAAATTTGCTATTATACGCTCTACCATCGAGTCTCAACCATTTTAGAATTTCCATAAGCTTGTCATGTTTTACTGTATCAAAGGCCTTTACATAATCCAATCCTTAATACTGAACAAGGCCTCCCGAGTACCGACACCATCTCTAAACCCGAACTGAGTATCGCTTATATTTTCTTCACCTTTGCTATAGACACGAATATTTAGAAATATTGTAAGGACATGATTCGTCAAACATATCAGTCCATGATCATGAAACAGTGTTGCATTTGGCATTTTGGGCAACGTTATAAAAACTAAGTTGGGAATGTGGAATCTTTGGCACAATGATACTACTCAGTATATATCACCACTACACCAAACACTTTATTTTTGCACTCGACGCGCGTTTCGCTAACCATGTTAGCTTCATCAGTCAATCATCGCTCCTGATGAAGCTAACATGGTTAGCGAAACGCGCGTCGAGTGCAAAAATAAAGTGTTTGGTGTAGTGGTGATATATACTGAGTAGTAACGTTATAAAAATTCGCTTGGAATCCTACCCGACTTATACATTAAACAATTCCACCAAGACTGAAAGCACATGCCTGAAAACCTTCAAAACGTCGGCATGGATGTTATCTGGGCAGACAGATTTCTCCATTTTTAGCCAACTACAACACATATCGACACCATCATTACAATGAATGCCCTGATTCACACTTCAGTTTTGATCATCAAAAAGAGATTGTATATATATTTCCCATTCTCTTCAGCAAAAATGACATCAGAAACCTTCTTAGCGCAGTCAAATGTATCGTTATATCTTAACCAAACATCTAAGTAAGAGAAAAATTCTAAATATTCCATGAGTTCTTTCCATTTAGCAGATTGGCAGTGCCAAATCTTGGGAGGTTTAGGCAGCGTAACTGGTTAGTAGCATTCTCGATGTCGAAAACGGTTTATGGCCGGAAAAACCTAACAGCAAATTCACGGTGAGAGTGTAAATCTCTGGTGGTGGTCATAGCATAGTGGCTAACTTCTACTCCGGCCGCCCGAGTTCGTATCTCGGCTCGGGAAATAACAATAAAAAAAGATAAATAATTAATAAAATAAAATAAAAACTTTCTCGGAAAGGCAATGGCAAACCACCCGCAGTATCCTGTCTAGTAAAACCGTCTCATTTTGGCCGTTTGGAACCAGCATTAAACTATAGATCCGCTTTCAGGGACTCATCAAACATTTTTTCCTCCTATAATTTAAAAAGCATAGGTAAAAAGATGCAGCCCTTTCTGACTCCTTTTAAAATCTGTTCCTATTCTCACACGGTATTTTCAAGATGAACTTTGGTTTCAATATAAATTTGCTATTATACGCTCTACTATCGAGTCAAAACCATTTTAGAATTTCCATAAGCTTGTCATATTTTACTGTATCAAAGGCCTTTACATAATCCAATCCTTAATACTGAACAAGGCCTCCCGAGTACCGACACCATCTCTAAATCCGAACTGAGTATCGCTTATATTTTCTTCACGTTTGCTATAGACACGAATATTTAGAAATATTGTAAGGACATGATTCGTGAAACATATCAGTCCATGATCATGAAACAGTGTTGCATTTGGCATTTTGGGCAACGTTATAAAAACTAAGTTGGGAATGTGGAATCTTTGGCACAATGATACTACTCAGTATATATCACCACTACACCAAACATTTTATTTTTGCACTCGACGCAAGTTTCGCTAACCATGTTAGCTTCAACAGGAGCGATGATTGTCAATCATCGACACCATCATTACAATGAATGCCCTGATTCACACTTCAGTTTTGATCATCAAAAAGAGATTGTATATATATTTCCCATTCTTTTGGTTCTTTTTTGGTTGTGAATATCTTACTAAGATAATATGTCAAGATCCCATTGCTTTTGTTTTTGTGTAATTCTGTTTCACTTTTTTATGTAAATCAACGAAGTCATATTTTGAATCCAATATTTCGATTTCTTTACATGCGGATGATAGCCATTCTTCTTTGACCTGTCTACTCTGATCTCACTTCGGAACCCACCAATACTGATTTTAATCTAGAGGAGTCAGAATTAAAAAAACCGTTACGACTTTAACCTGGCATTTTTAATTCGCCATTTGAATTAAAGGGACAAGGGCAAAATATACTTACATTTTAATTTTTTCACTATATCCAAATGTATTAATTTACTTGTAGAGCTTGATAATTTTCTGGGTAACAAGAAATTTTAAAACAAATAAAAAACTTAACACGGCAAAAGAAATAAAAGGCCCATACCTATCTTAGAAGACAATGACATACTATAGATGCTATAAATGATATATCTATCGCAAACAAAAATTCCAGTATCGTCGTAAGTCAACTGACGTCACGTGACATAGCTGCCATGTAGGGTGTCCGGTACGGTAATAAAGATGAAAAGATACCAGTCTGTAAGCTGATACAGAACAAATTGTAGAAGCTGTGCTGCCAACATGGCCCTGCTATCTGATGAGATATAAAACTTTATTACGAATGCAAATTACCTAGAGCGGAGTATTCCATTCATCATTTTGTGTAGTAGCATATATCTTGATAAGTCTTTATATGTTTTTATGTAGGTGTCTTATGGTCGTGAAGATTCTTACAGCTGTTCACGGTGAATAAATAGAAAATATTATGTAAATGATAGAGGGAATGATTCAGTCTCTTTTTGGGAAATGTTTTTTTAGCAATAATTTTGTATGTTTACCTTCATCTAATTTACAAGACACTCTTAAACATTAGGAATAAGAAGATATTGGAGACCTAAAAATGACACTAACAGATCGTTTGATATGAGTCTAAGAGCTCTAAATTTAATAAAAATTTTTGTTGATTCGTAATATAATGGCCGTCGCACAGTGATTCGGCAAGAACATGCTAACGGGACAATATTCATGACGTAATTTCCAGGAACCACTGATAACGACTTGTAAACAACCCCCCTCCCCATTTAACGAATTCCAAGAATTAATTTGTCTATCACCTCATAAAGGTATCTTATCAGGGGGTCAAAGTAACCCTTATAAGAGAGGTCATTTTCATTTGCAAATCAGTTACATTTTATGCACACTTGTGATAACATATTTTAAAATTGGTAGCAAAGTGAAACGAGTTTTTTGTGATGGAATATTCTGTTGAAGGTATGTACTCTATTATGACTTATATTTTTTATAAAAAATATGTATACTTTTGGTGTAATATCAATTTGTAAATGTATAGATAAATCTAGCAAATTTTACATTAATTGTAAACTTTAAAAGTAGCAACTTTTTTTATCCACATATATCCACCTAGATTTTTCTATATGTAATACCTACAACATTCAGGCACAGATTCATATATATTATAGACCCCGAAAAGGCCCGAAAGTAAAATTATTTTATTTTTTTCAGAACGAGTCGTGACTATGACGAAAATGGAGTTTTTTGAAGAATGGCTAAAACATGACAAAACTGAAAGAAACAGTGGCATTTTTTTATTATATAAGTGGAAAATTCAATATGTCTGATGTTTCTGACGATTCTCTAAAACGACTCAAAATGAAAATATCAAGCCTTTCAGCAAAATTCAATCAAAAGTGGACTTCTTTAAAGTGTAACAAAGAAATGTTTCTAATCAAACATAAAGATTGGTTAGAGAGATCCGGAATCGAAATAAAGATGTGTGTTAACCAGCCGTGCACTTCAACAATCAGCGGCTCTTTCCGTAGGGCGACCCAGAAAAATCATTTGAAGACTCATCAACGAAAACGAAGAGACGGAGAGTAGAAGATCTTTTGGAATCGCGAAGTGCAAGTGAGCTTATTACAGCAGCTGAGTTAGCTACTCGAAAAGAAGGGCATCGAAGTGTTGCTAAACAGATCCATAACGTCGCGGTCAGTGAAACTAGAGAAAAGAATAAGTGTTCTGAACAAAGTCGGCAGTTAACACCAGACGAAGCTTTAGCTTATTATGTGGACTCGAAATCGACTTCTCACTCATATAAACAAACAAGAAAATGGTCAATGAAAGCGGAACATCAAGTGTATCCATCGTTTTATAGTTTAGGTAAGTCCAAAGCTTCTTGCTGTCCTTCTGACGAATATATTTCTGTGACTGAATCTCGAGCTGAAATTAAACTTCACGCGATTTTGGATAAAACGGCTGAACGATTAGTTAAAGCTCAGACGGAAGTCATTAAAAGTGTGTTACCTCGTTCATATTATACGCTGGTAAGCAAATGGGGCTGTGATGGGAGTTCGGGGCATAGCACATATAAGCAGAAATTTGAGAATACTAACGTTACAGACGAATTTTTGTTCGTATACTCATTTGTCCCTTTGAGACTGCTTGATGGCGAAACTGTGATCTGGCAAAATCCAAGACCTTCCTCTACTTTATATTGCCATCCTATTAAGTTTATTTTTGCCAAGGAGACAAAAGAGTTTACGAAAGAAGAAACTTCTAAAATTTTAGATGAAGTAAGTCAGCTTCTTCCAACATTATGTAACTTGCTAGATCTCAAATCTCTGTTAAACACGATTTGTTGTTGACAATGACTGATGGCAAAGTGTGCAATGCCTTAATAGACACAAGTTCAACACAAAAGTGTTATATTTGCGGTGCCACCCCGTCTACTATGAACGAGGAGACAAAGAAATATCCCAGCAACGAAGAACGCCTTGCATTTGGTTTATCTACTTTACATGCATGGATCCGCACGTTTGAATGTTTGCTTCACATCAGCTATCGTTTAGAAATAAAAAAGTGGCAAGTCAGGGGAGATAACGACAAAGCTATTGTAAAGCAACGCTCACAAGAGATACAAAAAGTGTTTAAAGATCGTATGGGTCTCATTGTAGATAAACCAAAACCTGGGTATGGTAACACAAATGATGGAAACACAGCACGTAGATTTTTTTCCAAAGCTGAATTGAGCAGCGAAATTACAGGATTAGACGTAAACCTTATTCGTAGATTTCATGTAATTTTAAGAACTTTGTCATCGGGATATGACATAAATTATATAGAATTCGAAAAGTTTTATGTTGATACTAGAAAATTATACCTTGATCTGTATTCATGGTATTCCATGCCCGTTACTGTGTATAAAATTCTTGTACACAGCGCGGAAGTTATAAAGTCTTTTCTTCTTCCCATTGGACAACTCTCCGAAGAAGCCCAGGAGGCAAGAAATAAAGACTGTCGTAGATTCCGTGAACGGCACACCAGGAAGCGGTCACGTATTGCCACAAATACAGATCTTTTGAGAATGCTTTTAATTACGTCTGATCCTGTTATCAACTCGTATAGAGAATTACCGCGAAGAAAATTTACTCCTTTGCCATCGGAGGTTCTGCAGTTGATTATCCCACCTTCATTGCCATCCGAAAACACCATCAGTAAGTCATCATCACGAATTAAATGAGGAGGATTATTTACTCTCTGAATATTCTACTGAATGGGAGAGCGGTGATGACGACTCATCTGATGGTGATTAGTAGGTTTAAGTATTTTTTTATTGTAATTATTATTCTTATTTTATTGTGTGTTGTAGTTGCTTATAATTCATGCCTTAGTATATAAGTTATTTAATATTATATTTCTTTTACATACACCTTGTTATTGTAAATAATTGATATATAGATACTGTTATTGTACTAATTTATTTTAAAAGAAATAATATTTTGTAAATTAATAAATGTGGGTACTATCATTATGATTTTTATTTTTTTCCTAGAAATTTCTTTGTAAACAAACATGATTGTGCTTTTCACACATAATGAGTAGGTAGACGTATGAGACACATTAGTAAACCACTTCCGTCTTGCAGCTACATATTTCGATTAATACACATACAGTACACATTTTTCAACTTTTTTTTTTCTTAAAATAGCTTAAGATACCTGGAATATACATAAATAATTGAAATAAGTGAAGAAATAATATTGTCCCGCTAGCTTGTACTAGTCGAGACACTGTGCGTCGCTGAAAAATGACAATTTCGCAATTTTGGTTTAACAGTCTATAACTAACAGAAAATGAGGCAGTTGCCGCACTATACTGAGACAGGGAAACAAGGAAATTTTCTTTTATTCAATTTATGTACATACAATTTAAATCGATATTCCGAAATAAAATTTCGGAATATGGTTTTTTACTTTATTGGTCACTACAACAGAAAGTCGAAAAATCTGCACATGCAAAATGACCAACAAAGATCCCATGAATGCTATATTCCATGCCTTTCCTTCTACGACTATAGTTTCTGAGCCTATACTCTTCATCAGGTAGGCTTAAGGCAACGGTATCGATCGTGAGGATCAAGTTGGAATGACTCTCGCTGGCTTATAGCAATCATGGTACCTTAAATAAACAAAATACTACTCGTTGGGGAAGATACAGACCCTTACGCCATCTGTTGAGATTTTCGAACTTCGAAAAAATATAGTTGAGCAGGGCGATGCAACTAAGTAAGCGGAAATATGAAAATATTGCAAAAGACAGGGTCGCCGTTAGTTATAAAAACAATAAACCACTAAATGTTTCTCAAAATTCTCCATTAAAAAGTTTTGTCTTCTATCGTTGTATAAACATTTATAAATTGAGTTGTTGTTTTATCTCCTTGTTTTTGAATAATCGTTTAAGTTCTGTAAGGGACTGGGAAGATTCGTCTGATAATTCTGCAATTAGACCATCTAGTTGACAGAAGTTGTCGCAATAAAAAAATGTTGCTTTCAACCAAGTGCCCCATCTTGTAATAACAGGCTGAGGTGGAAGAGCAGTGTTTGGTAGTTTTTCTTTGTAGAAGTAAAGGCGCTTTAAGGAAGATTTTCTTCATGTTAGAAATTAAGCTATTCACAAGCGGAAAATGATTCCTAATTTCCTCAGCAACCCTATTTAAAGCATGAGCGAGACATGTTACATGTATTAAGTTTGGATAAAAAAAATTTCAAATTTTGCCCGGCCTTTATCATGTACGGTGCTGCATCTGATAAAATAATCAAAAAATTATCTCCTGGAACAGGCATAGGAAGAAAAAACTCCGATAGTTCCTCTTGAACAAATCTGGCCACTGTCAATGCATTTGTTTTTTCTAACTGTTTGGAAGCAATCAGATAAGATTTTGGCAAAATATGGTCGCTAAGAACTCCAATCAATAAATGCGCAATATACCGTCCTCTTGAATCGGTGGTTTCATCAATACATATGTAAACATGTTCGTTGCGAATTTTACCTTTAATTTCCTCAATTACCTGTGAATACAAGGAGCTTACGTCGTTTCTCCGTATTGTTGTTTCACCTGGGATATTAAATTTGCAATACTTCTGGAGGAAGGAAGTAAAGTTTTGATTACGTAGCTTCGATAACGGAATGTTTGATGTCATTATTGCACGGCATAGATCTCGGTTAAAGATGTCTTGTTCATTTAGCTCTTTATTTTTGTACGTTGGTTGGAAACATTGCATTAATGTGTGTTGTGGCCTGTCTTCAGGTACAAATCGACGTAACCACTTTAAAAGCACAACCAAAAATGAAATCTAATAAATTAATAATACAAGTATGCTCTGATGGCCGTCTGGGGTTTACTGACTGATTTTTACTGACCATAAAATAATAAAATTTATTTGGGGAACACCACTGGCGCGGCGGCGGCGGCCTAAACATTGACCTTTATTCCGAAAAATGAATGAAAACGCCTGCCAAAGACCTACATTATTATAAATTCCTTCAAATATGCACATATATGCAATTTTTAAAGCATTTATGCAAATATTTAGAAAAATGCATATAATATGCAACATATGCAATATATGCGCTTTGCATATTTGGGTATCCTTAGTGATAATATATGATCAGTGACTTCACAAAACACACCTCAAATGAGTTTTCAATAAGGTTTTTTTTCCGATCTTTACTGAAAACTGATGACCTAAAAATTTTGTTTTTTTTTTTATATGCCAGATAAATTATTAAAAGTAATGCATACGTGATAATTTTCATTTAATCTACATCCAGTGGGGAATATTTCAGATTTTTTTCAAAATTTTTTGATCAGTACTTTTCGAAATAAGGGGAGGGATAGCGATTTTTCGCAATTTTTTAAAAATAAAAAATAAAAGTGCGCCCAAGTATTACATTATATATATTTTTAAACTAATGTTTTTACAAGCTTTCATTTGACACCCCACTCGATCACCTGATAATTTTTTTTTCACTTCAGATTTCACCCCCCAAAACTAACCTCTTAAATCAAAATTTAAGTTTCAAAACTACACAGCTCTGATGAGGTCATCAATTCCTATATCAGTGCCAAATTTCAATTTTCTATGTCAAATAGTTTTAGGGAAAATCTGGTGTGATAGACGGATTGGCAGACGGACAGACGGAGTGGCAGACGGACAGACACCGAAGTGATCTTATGAGTGTTTCGTACGGAACACTAAAAATTGCTGATTCATCCAGATAAACTAAAAAATATATATAGTAAAATAGTCAGTTACTAAAATGTATCTTGCTACACTATCTGAATTATATTAACTGATTTTTTTTTAATCATAAATTGAAAAGGTTTAATTTTAGGAATTAATAAGGATTAAGAAGCGAGAATTACTTTACAGGCTGTTATCTTAGAAGATCTTAATAGCTCAGTTTTGGAATTCTAAATGTCACAACACGCAACAAATTATATTTTTATTATACCCACCGCACTCTTTACATTTTTAAAAACATCAAATCCTTATTCACTTTATCCCGTCATTAATCATATAGCTAAACGTGAAGAAGACACCACCATAAATTTAAGTTTATAGGAAAAGTAGTCAATCTGAAAAAAGAATCTGACTACAGAGAATAAAATACCTATAATTTTAAAATAAAACTTACATTCTCAGTGTAGAGCCAAAACCGAAAATAAACTGTTGATAGGATGTAGCCCCAATATTTTAAATGTAAATAACGACTTACACACACTTAACAGAATTAATTTTATTCTACTGAACCGCTGGCATTACTTATATCATCATCATCATTAGCTTATTTCATCCATAGTCGGATGTAAGCCTCCTCAAGTTGTCTCCACTGAGCTATGTTGTTTGCCTTTTGTATCCAATCGTGTCCCGTTAATCTTTTTATGTTGTCCGTCCATCTTGTTTGTGGTCTACTTCTGCATCTTTTATGTTCTGTAGGCCTCTATTCAACCATACAGCGTGTCCATCCGTTATCATTCATCCTTGCAATATGCTCAGCTCAATTCCACCTTTATATATATATATATATATATATATATATATATATATATATATATATATATATATATATATATATATATATTTTCGTTGTATTAAATCTGTGACTTTTGATCTTCTTCGCATCTCGATGTTAAGAATACGATTTTGGAGTCTAATATTTAGTTTTCTCCTCTCCATTGCTCTTTGGGTTCCCTGGAGTTTATATATTATACTTTTATTTAATGCCCACGTTTCAGTGCTTTCCGAACGCAGGCTAAGCTAACGACACTCTTCTATCCAAGTCAGCCTTTAAATTATTTTTTGATATTTCGATTTTTTGTCCTAAATATATGAATGCTGGTGAGTTGAGTTTCGGATCGCGAAGTGTGTGCATGTGAATCGAACGCTCGGCAATGTTCAATTCGTTCAACGAGCATTATTACGGTAGTGTTTCGATCTATTTAATTATTTTGTCGATTGCAAACGAGAGGACTAGAAATACAGCAGAGTGTAGTGTTAGAATCAAGACAAAAATTTGGAGGTTTATGAGAATAATTCTGTGAAATTGTATGAAGCTAACGAAATGATAAGCGACGACTTTGACCGTTTTACTGCGTATAAGGAACCACCGGAGAACGGTGAGAAGAAGCATAAACAACAGTTTTTTTCTTTTTCTCCCGTGTTTGAAAATGGAGTATACGAGGAGAACACGTAAAGTGTTTATAACAGAAAGAACAACGGATAGCGATGATTATACATCAGGAGACTCGAAAGGAGGAAAAGTCGAAGAAAAAGAAGAGCCAATGGGATTATTCAAGATGTGTAAAAAGCTGATAAGAACATTACAGAAAGAAAAAAACGAAAGAGTAGATAATTTGATAGAAATGATCAGAGAGCTAATGACACATATAAAGAATATAAAACAAAATCAGAAGAGACACCAAAAAGAGTTGAGAGATCTATGAAAGGAGAATGAAGTATTGAAAGAGAAAACTAAGATAATTAGAGAAAACATGAGAAGTATGGATTTAAAGATGAGTAGGTCGGAAAAAGACAACGTAAGGAATAATATTATAATATCGGGAATGAGATTTGAAGTGAATAGCCAACCAGATCTGAGAACGGGTATAGAACATTTTATGGAGAGGAGTATGGATACTAAAGATTAAAGATGTGATAAAAATAGGAGCCACTATATAAAACATAGAACTTGGAAACACGGGAGATAAAGAAGCTGTGATAAAAAATAAAAACAAACTGAGAAATCTAAGAGAGAGAGTTTACATAAACAACGATTTAACAAAGGATGAACGGGAAATTCAAAAGAAATTGAAGCATATAGCAGAGAACGAGAGAAAGAATGGAAAAAAGAGTGAAAATAGGATATCAAAAAATCATAATCGAAGGAAGAGAATATAAATAGGACATTAAGGAAGAAAAACTGAAAGAACAAACAAAGAACACTACGACCATCAGGTGAAAAAAAAACTGAGAAAAAGGAGAGAGATAAGTAGATTGGCGACGACCCTGGCAAAGATAAAGGATACAGAAGAGAGGACTAATGAAAGGAATACAAATAAGAAGATAGTCAAAGAAATAGATAGGAAGAAAGAAATGGAAAATAATTATCTAGTTATTAGATTGAGAATACGGAATAATAGGGGTATGAACGGAAAAGATGAGGAACTGACAGAAGAACAAGAAATGTATTATGGAGGAATCACAGAAACAGAAAGAAAAGGAAATGGAAGCAAAAAATTAGAAGGAAATGTCATAAAAGAAGAAGACAAAATTATGGAAAGATGGGGGGAATACTATAAAGAACTATCAGATGGGAATGACATAGCAAACAAAAATTAACATAGGGACATAATACCGGAACAAGATATAGAACTCACACAAACAGAAGAGACTAATACAGAAGAAGCAAAAGAGGCAATCGGTAATTTAACACAGGATAGAAAGATATAGAAGAAAATATGGAAAAAAGTATAGAATAACTCAACTCCACAGGCCTTAAACTCCTGAAAAAGGAGTAGAAAGTCATAAGGATTAAGTAAGGGAGTAAGTAAGTAAATATGTGAATGTTTGTACCTTTCCTATTCTTTCACCTTCTATTAACAGTTTCTGGCTGTTATCTTCAGTTTCGTTGTTTTACCTATATAGAAGAATAAAATATCACTTAAATGATCCGCTCAACTTTTTTCGGAATATTTCATTCTCTCGATTTACTGACTCAATGTCAACAATAACATGAACGATGTTTGTTGTCGATGCTTCAGAAGTTGTCGTTGCTTCAAAAATTGATTGATTGTTGCTGTAGACGAGAAACTTTACGTATCTCCACAACAAAAATCTAATTATGAGATATTAAGGTTTTCGAGTCAATTCACGAAATGATCGAATCGTTGAATTTTCAATAAATCAGTTATTCCATGAGATGTGTGACATGTTGTGTCGTCTTACTGAAACCACATCTCGTTCGGATCAAAATTTTACAAATTTGCAAACAAACATACATTAATCAAGGCTTTACAATAAATTGTAATGATTGCGTCTTGTTTCTTTACTGCATCTTCAAAAAATAACCACCAGTAACCTTCTGCATTTAACATATTTTTAAAAATGGAAATTAATTCTCAATTGCTTTAAAGCTGAGCTAGCAAACTTACAACGTAATTGATGGTCTTGTATCTTCTGTTTCTGAATCAATTAAATTTTTGTGGATATAAATTTAAGTTTTTATGCAAAATTTGCTAAGCTGATATCACCCAAAGTGTGTATGAGTATAAACTGCTCTTCCAGTTCTCAAGTTATCGTAAAAAATGTTGTCGTCATTCACTTAACCGATTGCACAGGGCAACAAAAAAATATTTTGTTTTGGTGCCTGGGATTTTAGAGCTGATTTTAACTATATTTGGGACGCTAAATCTATACATGCAATCCGTTTTTCTCTATCAGCTCTACTTTTTTAGATACATCAACTTATCTACCAATGTGGTTTTTATTCAGTATATTCATTTATGAGAGTTTTAAAATTATTATATATTCATTAATGTAGGTACAATGGTTTTATTGTCAGTCTGTAATTGAGTAAATTCCAGGTAAATCTATAAATAGTGGAACCATTGCCTATCAGGTACCTGAACTGACTCTTTTAATCACCTAACTCGGGTAAGTCTCGTCAGTTTGTGCGTTCTTACTAATGAGAGTAGATCGAATTCGGCGTGTTATTTTATGTTAAGAAAAGAGTGTTTTTGTGTTATTGAACAGAATTAAAATGAGTTCAGGTTCCAGTTCAAGAAGAAGTTGTGTAAATCAACCTGATGTGTTTTGCTATATATGCGGAGAATACATGTTTCAACAAAACAGACAAACTATTACTGACTTTGTAAAGCGAGCGTATCTTGGATACTTTGGAGTTAAGCTTGGTGATCAGGACAAAACGTGGGCCCCGCATCTCGTATGTAAAACTTGTACAGAGCATTTACGGCAGTGGACTACCGGGAAAAGAAAATGTCTAAAATTCGGCGTACCAATGGTTTGGAGAGAACCAAAAAACCACTTCAATGATTGTTATTTCTGTTTAGTAAATACTAATGGAATCAATCGAAATAACCGCAGTAAGTGGACTTATCCCAATTTAGACTCGGCAATACGCCCTATCCCGCACTCCGATGAAATACCGATTCCAACATTTCATCAGCTACCACATATCTCTGATGACGAATATTTTCCCTCTGATCGCTCTTCTGATGCTAATAAAAGTTCTGATGCTAATGAAACTAACAGTGACTATGAGGGGACGTCATCAGTTCCTCAACGCTTCAATCAAAATGAATTAAATGATCTCACTAGGGATCTCAATTTATCGAAAAAAGCTTCTGAAGTACTGGCTTCTAGGTTGAACGACAAAAATTTACTGGAACAAGGAACCAAAATTACCTTTTACCGTACAAGAGAAAAAGATCTGCTACCATTCTTTTCTCAAGAAGACAATCTTGTATTTTGTCACGAAATTAGGGGACTCATGAAAGAAATGGGACTTTCTGAATATATTCCAGATGATTGGCGCCTATTTATTGACAGTTCAAAGCGAAGTTTAAAATGTGTCCTTCTACATAATGGGAATAAATATGGTTCAATACCACTAGCTCACTCAACGAAACTGAAAGAAGAATATAATACCATAGCTTTGGTCTTGCAGAAGATAAAGTATTACGAACATCAATGGATGATTTGTGTAGACTTAAAAATGGTAAACTTTCTTCTTGGGCAGCAAAGTGGTTACACGAAATATCCGTGTTTCTTGTGCCTCTGGGATAGTAGGGACAAAACACACCACTGGGTTAGAAAAGATTGGCCTCAGAGAGAAAACATGGACGTTGAGGAAAAGAATGTCATTAACGACGCTTTGGTTGAAAGAGAAAAAATCATACTTCCTCCGTTACATATAAAGTTGGGCTTAATGAAGCAATTTGTAAAGGCTCTTGATAAGAATGGGTCTTGTTTTGCATATATAGGGGTAAAAATGCATCAGTTGAGCACAGAAAAACTCAAAGCAGGGATATTTGACGGCCCACAAATAAGACAATTAATTAAGGATCCTGCCTTCATAAATTCAATGAAGCAAGTTGAACGAGAAGCTTGGACATCATTTGTTGCAGTTGTAGAAAATTTTCTAGGCAAACATAAAGCTCAAAACTATGTTGAAATGGTTAACAAGATGCTTAATAGTTTCAAATCCTTAGGGTGCAATATGAGTATTAAAATACACTATTTACACAGCCACTTAGACCGTTTTTCCAGAAAATTTAGGAGTGAGGAACAAGATGAAAGATTTCACCAAGATATTAAAGTTATGGAGGACCGCTACCAAGGAAGATGTTACATGCACATGATGGCAGATTACTGCTGGAGTTTAAAAAGGGACTGTTTAAAAAAACATTAAAGAATGTCGCGGAAAAGAAGCTTTCCAAGTGTTGAGTGACTATTTCATTTCTTCAATGTATTTTTTTTTTTTGTTTGTAAGTACGACATAATATTGTATTTTGTATAACTAAAATAATAATTTCGTATCTACTTTTGTTTACTACACTTACGGATTTGAGTTACAATAATGTAACTTATATTTCTCTAAAATTGTATATCTTAAAAAGTTGAGCTCCTAGGTACAAATAAATACGTTATTTGAATTCAGGACATCAAATTGATATAGAATCAGCTCAAAAAACCTCGACACCAAAACAGCTGTTCCCCTGTGTTATAATTTCCATATATTGTTTGAAGCTCAAGAAATGTTTCTCTCACGTAACTATTTATTTTTTAAAATAATTTTTGATAATCTTGTAGCAATTTTCAAGCATTCAGGGTGACAGTAACCAAGTCGAATTTAACGCTACAAAAACCCAGGCGGCAATTTTTTCTAAAAAAGTTAACGTTGCTGAACCCGACATAGTTATGTCGGGGCACTCCATTCCCCTAACATCGTCACTCAGTGTGTTGGGCGTTGATTTGGGAGCAAATATGTCCTGGCATGAACATGTTGCAGGCATAGCAAGGAGGGCTTCTCAAAAGTTGGGAATATTATTTCGAACCAGAAAGGTTTACACTCCACAACAACTGTTAATTCTTTACAAAGCTCAAATTCGACCAACTATGGAATACTGCTCCCATGTTTGGGGCTCCGCTCCCAAACATACACTCCATTTGTTGGATTCTACTCAGAGAAGAGCTGTTCGTCTGATCGGAGACCCGGAACTGACCGGCGGCCTTGATTCGCTGGAACATCGAAGAACGGTTGGCGACTTGAGCCTATTCTACAAATATTTTCATGGAAGGTGTTCGAAGGATGTGTCCCGCTTAATTCCTCCCAGAGCGGTGCATGTTAGAAGTACACGTCGCGCTAATACTTCACATCTGTATGAGGTTCAGCTTGTTACTCCTCGTACAACGCTTTTCAAGCATATGGAGAACATCATCCCTTTGGAATAATTTGCCCAGGAGTGTGTTTCCCACCGAGTAAAATTTACAGCGATTCAAGAACAACGTGAATCGCTTTTTCCGCACACGTGTCGCTCCTGTAGCGTTTTAGGGACTTCTTCCCTGCAGCATGTGTGCTAGACCCATAAAACTGATCTCCAATACCTACGAAATCAATGAAGCCCCTAACGACCACCCATAGTTACTAAGAGATTCTACACTGCTCCTATAGTAGAGTGCAGATTGTAAATTTGCCGAATAACTAAATAACTAAAAAAAAAATACTCAGTGGCGTTTTACGCAATAAACGAGTGCGATTTCATTTTCGAGTGAAACCGAGAACGTGGTTCAATTTGCAATTGTTTTAAAAAATTGTTTATAACTTTAACAAATTAAACTTTTACAACAACCGCATGAATTCAGCTGAAAAGTATAAATATTTAGCTTCATTTAAAAAAAAAATTGACTTCTATAATCTATAATATATATGAAATGGAACGTCTCTCTCTCTGTCTGTCTGTCCGTTAGTGCGCGTATCACTGGAGAACCATTTATCCGATTTACGTACTTTTTTTTAAAAAACATACATATGTTCTCTGGTCAGGTTATAGGCTATATTTTATTACGATAGGTAGCATAGGGAATGAGCAGTGACGATAATAGTGAATGAAGTCGGAAAAAAGTTTGCCGCTAGCGCGTTCCCTTGCAGTACACAGCGTAAACCATTAAATTTGGAACAATATTATGTAGCAGAGAATATCTATAATCTATAATCTATAATATATATAAAATGCAATGTCTCTCTGTCTGTCTGTCTGTCCATTAGTGCGTTTATCAGGCGAGAACCACTTATCCGATTTACGTGTCTTTTTTAAATTCATACATATATTCTTTGGCCAGGTTATATAGTAATAATAATAATCTATATCTATAATATATGTAAAATACAACGTCTCTCTGTCTGCCTGTCTGTCCGTTAGTGCGCTTATCCCTCGAGAACCAATTATCCGATTTACGTGATTTTTTAAAATCATACATATGTTCTCTGACCAGGTTATATAATAATAATAATAATCTATATAATATATATTAAACGCAACGTTTCTCTGTCTGTCTGTCCGTTAGTGTGCTTATCATTCGAGAACCACTCATCCGATTTACGTGATTTTTTTAAAATTCCTAATTTAATATATGTCAAAAAAAAAATCTATAATATATATAAAACGTAACGTCTCTCTGTCTGTCTGTCTATCCATTAAAGCGCTTAGCACTCAAAAACCACTTATCCGATTTACGTGTTTTTTTTTTTATAAAATACAAAGGGAATAAACAGAGACAAAATGCTAATATGTAGGAAAAAAGATGGAAGTTTTGCAGTAAGCTTCGCAGAAAGACTGAATAGATGGGGGAATACTTTAAAGAAACACTAAATGGAGATGAAAATGAGTTGAATGAGAAATAGGAAGCAAAATTAACTAAAGAGCAGGAGGGGACAAATAAACCCTGCAAAGAAGAAATAAAAGCTGGAGGAGTAGATATCGAAAATGAAATATGCCGGTTGGTGCAAGAAATATGGGAAACAGAAAAGATGCCACTGATCTCGAGAGAGTCGCTCATTTGTCCAATATACAAAAAAAGGAGAAAAAACTAAATGTGCTAATTATAGGCCAATAGCCTTACTGGATGTCGTGTACAAGATAGTAGTGTTGACTATCAAAAACAGACTAGCAGAGAAAGCCGAGTCTATTCTGGGAGAGTACCAGTGTGGATTCAGGAAAAATAGATCGGTTACAGACCAGATATTTTCGATTAAGCAAATCTAAGATAATAGCTTAGAACAAAATTTGGCACTACACTTGGTCTTTGTGGATTTCAGAGAAGCATATGACTCTGTAAATAGAGAAGGACTCTACAAGATAATGGAAGAACTAAAAATTCCAAGTAAATTGATTCGCATGGTGAGAATGACCCTGAATGACACAGAAAATAGAGTGTTGGTTGAGGGCAAAGTATCAGACAAGTTTAAGGTGAAGAGAGGATTAAGACAGGGGGAACCAGTGTCGACATGTTTATTTAATTTGGTACTAGAGAAGATAATCCGGGAGTCAGAAATAAAAACAAAGGGAACGATATACCAACAAACCTGCCAATGCTTGGCCTATGCGGATGATGTAGCAGTGATTGCAAGAGCAAAAGAGAACCTCAAAAAAGCCATAAGTAGGATAAAACAAAAGGGGAAGGATGAGAGGACTAAAGATAAATAGGAAAAAATAAAATAGATGGAATTGCAAAGAAGAAGGATAATAAAAACAACAAAAGTTTAGATATAATAAACAATTTAGGGTAAAGATATATGTTTGAAAAAGTAGACAAATTTAATTATCTGGGAGTAACAATAACAGAGAGTGGACAAGAAAGGACGGAGATACAAGAAAGAATAGTGAAAGGACAGAGATGTTTGGGGGCAATGAATTCAATATTGAAATCAAAGAATGTATCAAGAAAAGCAAAAGAAAAAGTATATACAACAGTTGTCAGACCCACGGTGACATATGGATGCGAAACGTGGAAACTGAACGCAAGAGAAAAGGAGACGTTGGAGGTGTGGGAAAGGAAAGCTTTGAGAAGAATTTACGGAGGATGGAAAGAAGAGGGACTGTGGAGAAGAAGAACAAACTACGAATTAAAATGCCTATATACGAAACCCCTTATAAGCCAAATCATAATAAGCCAACGATTAATATGGTTGGGACACGTGGCAAGGATGAAGGAAGAAAGACAGGCAAAGCAAACCCTAATAAGAGGAGTGGTTGGAAGAAGAGGCAAGGGTAGACCTCGATCTACATGGATTCAGGCAGTAAAGCAAGATCCGGAGTTGATGGGAATCCCGCACTGGGAAAAGCTAACAGGAGACAAAAAGAAGTGGAGAAAAGTATGCAACCAAGCCATGAGCCTCTAAGGCCCCTTGAGCTATATAATAATATAAAGATAACGAATAAGCAGTGACGATAAAGGTGAATCAAGTCCACGCGAGCGGAGCTGCGGGCACGGCTAGTAAATAAATATGTTAGTCAATTAGGGATTATTCGCAAAATAATTGAAGTATTGAAAAAAAAAATTAGGGGTTAAAAAGTACTTATATCTCTATTGAAAAACATAGTTATCTTTGAAAAATACAAAAAAAAAACCAATAGGTATGCTCGAGTGGTTTTTCGTCAATACAAATGAGTAAAATAACTTCTACATTAAAAAATATCACAGTATATTAAAAACAACTTCAGTATAGCGTAAGAGATACCACCAGAAATTCGAAAAATGAAAAAAAAAAATGACTGAAAATAACCTGGCGACAGAAATTAAAATTGTCATAATTTAAAGATGAAGTTTACATTTCTAAATATTTATTGAGTCATAATAACTTGTCAAGATCATAAAATAGTTGAAATTATTTGGAAGCCGTAAAAATGTGACGAGTTAGTAACCATCGTAAAAGTCCTATAATAAAAGTGGTTTGGTGATTTTTATCTTTATTTTAGATGATATCGGAGGCATCGGAGGCATCAAAATAAACATATAAACTCGATCTTTGGAGAGGTTAGGATGAGAAAAATGGTCGTTAAGTCATTATGTGTAGGTCGAAGAGCTACTTGAAAATCTAATGGTATAAAAATAACCACGGGAGGCTTTAGGTTATAAAAATCGGAGGCCATGGCAATGTTTTTATTATTATTATTTTATTTTTAATAAATAAAAACATGAATCGTAGCTATATCTAATCGAATTGGTTTTAATGTGGAGAGTTAAAAATATCGTTTTTGTTACTTAAACTCTGGAAGTATAAAGAATATTTTTAAAATCTAGTACTAATTTCGGTAGAGTACAACAATAAGTTCTTTCCATACGACTTTATTTTCAATATCTTGAAGTTATCAGGATTCAAATCAAAGATATAACTAAGAGGAAACTAAGTATATTATTCGGAAGATCGTTGCACACGAAATGGGTCTTCATAAGTGCGGAAAGGAGAAGTAGGAAACAGTCGACTAAACCGCAACCCTTTGCTACTTTTAGCGTATTTAAAGATATGCAAAAGTTACCGCATACAACGGTCATGCAACGCGATAAAGAAAACTGGAACTGGTCCTCCTGTTTTGTATTCCCACCCTCTTATTTATTTTAATAGCTTATTATATATGGTTATACATAACGTATTACTTACTTTCCGAGCCAGTCACCATTATATTTTCCCTCTCCAGTTGGGTTATACGAATAGCATTCTCATTGGCCAGGAAAAGATCCTCCGATGTGCAAATAGTTCCAATATTTGCACATGGGAACATGGGCAATGGAGTAGATCGTGTTGATCTTGTATTGTGCCGCACTCACAACTCCTTTCTTCGTTGATATATCCCCAGTTTCTGAGGGTTTCCTTGCATCCACTTATACCTGTCCCAAGCTTGTTTAGGGTTCTCCATACAGGATAGTGTAAGTCATGCCTAGTGCTTATTTTTTCTATAGATTCTTTGACGTATGACTGTATTTTTCCACCTATCCAGCCGGGCCCTGCTTGAAGGTGCAAAGCTTGGTGGCTCATGGTAAGGAAACTTTTCCTAGATTTTAATCTGGTTCTTTTTGGGGCTTGTCCATACATTGGGTGTCGCGTGTCATTGTTTTGTTTTCCTCTTTCCAGTTTAGCTGCTATTTCTCTCCTGATTTTGTGAGGTGCAATTCCGGTAATGTGGTAAAGTTTCTCAGTTGCAGTTGGTTTCAGGCAACCGGTTATGACCCTGACAAAAGCCATGGTTGATGTTCTTAGCACCTTTGAGTGAGCACTCCACTTTGTATTTGTTAATTTCCTTAGCATATTATTCAGTACCACAACTTTCTATTTTGTATCCCGATAGTGAGTTTTGTAGCGTAGAGTTCTGTCTAATTTCACACTTAAGTATTTAGGGTTATTACAGTGTTGTAGTTGACTGCCTCTCCAGTCGATGTTCCGAGTTCTTTTGGCATATTGTAGCGTGTGAAAAAATGTTGCCCCAAGCTTGAGCACA
>CM032453.1:163406054-163641054 GCA_019049505.1 Pachyrhynchus sulphureomaculatus | reverse complement strand
AAATATATCTTAGAAACTGAAGTTGTTTTTATTAGAGGTACCCTATCGTAGAAAATGTTCAACCCTTGGTCACCGACTTTTAAATTGAATGTAAGTTTTTAAAGTTCCATCGACGGTAGGGGTCATCAAATTGAGCTTACTCTGTTGACAGGGATCAATGCTTTTAAAGTACAAGTTGGTATAGTTTTTTTTTTATGGGATTTCACTCCTTGATTGTTGTTTGACGAACCCTTGTTGTCGATTGGCATCCCCTCTCTATAAGCACCCCCGCCTGTTGAGCCTAGCTACCTCACTTGTATATAAGGAGTTATATTCCCAAAAAATATTCTAGTATTCTATTAAAAGATATTGACCTTATCGAGTTAATTTTTATAATTTCTAATTGATGTAATTCCTATGCTATTTTTTTAATATACGTATATATATATATATATATATATATATATATATATATATATATATATATATATATCGCCAATAATTTTTTGAAATTTTCAAGAGAAAACTATAAGATTAAAACAAAAACACACTATTAGTGAGTTGAAAAAATATGTCACGTGATAAAAAAATAACCGGTCAAGTGCAAGTTAAACTTGCGCAATTAGTGTTCCGTACGTTGATTGCGTTTAACTGTAACAAAAAAAATTTTGTTACAGAGGTATAAAATGATCAGTGACTTCACAAAATACACCCCAAATGAGTTTTCAACAAAGTTTGTTTCCAATCTTTACTGAAATCTGATGACCTTGAAATTTTTGTTTTTTTTATATACCATATACATTATTAAAGGTAATGCACTCGTGATAATTTTCGTTCGATATACACCTCGTGGAGAATATTCCAGAATTTTTTCGAAATTTTTTGATAAGTACTTTTCGAGATAAGGCCCGGGACAGCGATTTTTCGTGAATTTTAAAAAATAATACAAAGGAAAGTGCGCCCAAGTATAATATTATATATATATTTTTTACTCGTGTTTTCACAAGCTTTCATTTGACACCACTCTCGATGACCTAGTAAAAATTTTTTTTTTCATTTCCGACTTCACCCCCCAAAACTAACCCCTTAAGTCAAAATTTAATTCTCAAAACTACATGGCTCTGATGAGGCCATCGATTCCTATATTATTACCAAATTTCACCTTTCTATGTCAAATAGTTTCGGAGAAAATCGGGTGTGACAGACAGACAGACATACAGACAGACAGACAGACGGACGGACAGACAGACATACAGACAGACACCGAAGTGATCTTATAAGTGTTCCGTACGGAACACTAAAAACAAAAGAAAAAGAACCATATCTTCATTTGTGATTAAAAGTAAGTTGTACAAAGATGATACACTGATGATAACAGAACATAGTAAACATCTTCTTTACAATAGCGTTCAAGAACCAGTGAATTTGTTTAGGTTATGTGGATAATTTTTTTCCCTTTTTTTATTTTTTTCTTTTTCCTTTTTGGACATATATATATATATATATATATATATATATATATATATATATATATATATATATATATATATATATATATATATATATATATATATATATATATATATATATATATATATATATATATATATATAAATAAACATATATATATATATATATATATATATATATATATATATATATATATATATATATATATATATATATATATTATATATGTACAAATTTTTCCACCATTTTGTATATCTGTTTGAATTTTTCTGACGTGCGACCATATTCTAAATTTTCACCATTTTGAATTTATAATATTATCTGTTAACTCGTCTCCATTCACATACATATGTATGCATTGAATTGTCCCATATATTTAGGCACACCCTTTATGTGTGTCCATAGACAATGGACCATTGTATGGGAAAAATTTGCATAATGCCGTGAAGATTTCGACAGTCCTGTTTGGCTTGTTTCACATGAATTTATGGCTTTCTTGCAGCAAATGGGATTGCGCTCTCTCTGTTTCTTAGTCATATAGCCGTGTTATAGATTTTGGCTTCTTAATTCAACACAATTATTTAGTTTGTTCTCTAACTTTAGGGCCTTTTTCTAACAGGTTGTGGTACTTACCAAATTAAATCATATTGACTTATAAATTGTAAAATCGATTTGAATGCTTGTGAAGAATATATATATCTCGAAACTAACATAAATATAGACGGTAAAACCAAAAAAGGAATTGAGAGTATAATATGAGGCGTTGCGGATAGTAAGGGCGAACTCAACATTGGGTCAAATTTTTTTTTTATATAATTCTATTTTATAGTACTTTGCCTACATCACATACCGGTCTAATTGTTGAGTTCGCCCTTGCTTCGCCTTCAAATTTCAGTATCAAATAAATGAAAAATTTCGAACAGGCGATAGCCGGGCGGGTAGTAAGGGCGAACTCAACAATTTCGCGCGGAGCAACCGCCGGTATTGCGTCACTAAATGAGGTTTACTTGAAATTTTACGCTTTCTGCGTGTTAGTTCAAGTTAATTTTGAAGTTAATACGTTTATGTTTTGTTTGGTTTTGTTGCTTCTTTTTTTAAGAAAAGTATGGCGCAACCTGGACCTTCTAGTAGTGAAGTAAGTGTACAACATTTAGATGGTAGTGCTGTGTCGGGTTATTCGCGAAAGAGACCTGCTAAGATGAATGATTGGCAAAAAAACGAGTGTAAGTTGAAACGAAATTCAGGAAGTGCTTACATTTCAAGAAATAACAAAAGGCACGTTGTTGCCCGCAAAATTGGACCTCCTTGCAAGTGTGGATGTTTTGAGAAAATAGGCGCTGAACTGGTCACCAATATTTTTAACTCTTTTTGGCAAATTGGAAACTATGATCTACAGAATGCTTACTTATCAAAATTGTTGATCTGCAATGATGTAAAAAGATCTTACGTAAAGGGGCGTCCAAGTCGTACCCTGAGACGTATTCAATATAATGTGACTGTTGATCACGCTAATCGTGAAGTTTGTCGTACTGCGTTTTATAACATTCATGGCATCTCTGAAAAGCGCGTTCGAGTCGTACTTGACAAAACCAGCAGAACTGGAACTGTTACAACGGATCAAAGGGGGAGGTGTGAACCCGCGAAGAAAATAGGAAATGACGATCTTTCTAAAGTAAAAGAACACATCATGTCACTACCTACTGTCACCAGTCATTACAGTCGCGCCAAAAGCTCTCATCGAAAATACTTACCTGTTAGACTTAATATTAAAAAGCTCTATTCTCTTTACAATGAATGGCTTACGGAAAATTATCCTGGTTACAGCCGGGTAAATCAGCACTATTATCGTGATACGTTTAATATGCAGTTCAATATTGGTTTTGAGCCCCCAAAAAGTGACACCTGTAATTATTGCGATAAAGTAGACATAAAAATTAAAAGTAGTCAAATGCACGATTCCGAAAATGTTGCTGAAATCGAGAATCTTAAACAAGAGAAGGAGTTACATCTGACCCGTGCAAAAGCTGCTCAGTCTCTTCTTAAGGGATTAAGGAGTAATGCCGATGACTCTTTTCTGGTCATAGCTTTTGATCTGCAGCAGGCTTTGCCAACCCCAAAGCTGACTACTGGGATTCAGTATTACAAAAGGAAGCTATGGACCTATAACTTTTGTATCCATAATGTAAAAACCGGTTCTTCAACGATGTACCTTTGGGATGAAAGTACAGGGAGGCGTGGATCATGTGAGATTGCAAGTGCTTGTACGATTATTTGTGTAAAGTTGATGTTAATGTTAAAAAAGTTATTATGTTCAGTGATAACTGTTCTGGACAGAACAAGAATTTAAATCTTGTTTTGGCAAATCTATACTTTATACACAAAGACCAGTTCACTGAAATTAAACACTATTTTATGATACCTGGGCACTCATACCTTCCCTGTGATAGGGATTTTGGGAACATTGAGAGAGAAATACGGAATAGCACTGTGTATACCATGGATCACTATAAGTTAATGATTGAAAGCTGTCGCCGAAAAAACCAGTTTTGCGTTGTCCAACTTAGACAGGACATGATTTTCAATTTCTCTAATTTTCAAAAGAAAATTACTAAAATGCAGATGGCTGGTGCTAAGTTTAAAGATCTTTGAATTTACAAATAACTTTAAGCAAGGTTTCTACATTCATTCTGCTTACAATTTGGATGTCAAAACGGCAGTCAAACTACAAAAAGGCAAGGTGAAAAACTATGATCCTGATCATTTTCATTTGGCCAGTGAAACACTGACGAGACTTTACAGTGCTCCCATTAAAATACCAGTCCCCAAATTAAAGGACATTCAGGACTTGTTACCGTATGTTCCCCTACCTTGGAGTCGGTACTTTACTAACATTATAGCCTCTCAAGACGCAGCAACGAATAAGAGCACCGAAAATGAAGATGTTATGGACGATGACCAAATAGATTACAACTGAACTTGGCTAATTATTTGTTTCTTTTCTTTAGTTTTTTTTATGTTAGTTTCAATACCATATTTCCACTGTTTTGTATGTTGTATCAAGTAACTATTTTGTAATAACAAAACCTTTAATTAAAACAATAACCTTAAAATTAAATAAAATGTGTTCAAAATTTTTAATACCGGTCTAATTTTTTCCCAGGTATTGCCAATTTTAGGTGATAGTGTAGCATCAGAAACGAACAGTAAAATATGAAAAAAAAATACACATATAAATATTTAAAAAAACATTTAAAAATTCACGGAATACACTATTCTACTTAAGTAAATAATAAAAAGCTAATAAATTATAAATAAATAACAAAAATCTAATTTTGCCAATATTTTGTTGAGTTCGCCATTTAGATTTTTCTATAAATTCAATTTTTTCGAAACTTCATTTTGTTGAGTTCGCCCTTACTATCCGCAACGC
Organism: Pachyrhynchus sulphureomaculatus; assembly: GCA_019049505.1. Classification (NCBI taxonomy): domain Eukaryota; kingdom Metazoa; phylum Arthropoda; class Insecta; order Coleoptera; family Curculionidae; genus Pachyrhynchus; species Pachyrhynchus sulphureomaculatus. The sequence goes on along the minus strand of CM032453.1, from coordinate 163,636,175 downwards.
CTCATATGTAAAGGGAAGGCAGTGATAAGACACCTAAACTCTGTTCTGTGGTCGAAGAACATAACGTCACAGGGAATGTCAGTCAAATATGTTTATTACCTATTACAATATAGTTTTACAGAAGTGTTAAAAAAGTAGTTCATTGGTGATTACCTTGAGATGCTGATAATTAAATGTTTATGTAAATTTAGCCACCTAACTTTTTATGTCTAAGAGTCTATAAACTTTAATTTGAATAATAGGTTTTAAGTTTTTTTTTTGGTCATTTATTGTCTGTCACCTTTTTTATCGATTGTCATAAAATGTTCTGTTAGCTATTTATGTTCACACAAAATTTGCATGGGAAACAACAAAAACCAAAAAAAAAAGATACAAAAATATAAAATAACAAATATATGGTTATAAATATTTTAAATTTTGGGCGCAGGTAATTTCCACACCACTAATCCGTTTATGACCTAGACATATTTAACGGATTGTAATTGCAGAAGTAAATTCCCCACCAGTACTTTCAGGTAGAGGATGAGGGTTGATAAATGGGTGGTGGTACGCACCGGCCTGTTCAATTAAATCATTATTAAACCCTTCTACATATCAGTTTAGTACATATTATTAATTTGTGAATATTACTTGGTTGTGCGTATATTTTTTAACGTGTTGCTAATATGGAAGCAAAGTTAATAAAAAGTAATCAAGGAAAGGACATGTTATGTGTGAATTACTACACTTACTTTCGACAAAAGGTGCTAAAATGTGGCGAAACATTTTGGAGACGTTCAAAAAAAGATTGCAAATCAAAAGTCTTCACCGTTAGGCCCGAGAATATAGTTACCAGAAGTGAAGGACTCCATACACACGAAGCCGACACCAAGAAGCTGAATCGGCAAATAATTAGTAATTCCTGCAAAAGAAAACCCGGAGAGCATATGAGTGAAAGGCCATCTAAAATTATCCGACAAGAATTACAAAATACGCGGCCTGAAACAGTAACAGAAAAAGATGTCGAATATATTAGAAAAAAACATTTATAACCATAGACGAAAATTTTTGCCAGGACGTAATCCAAGAAGTGCTGAGGAGGTGCATAGTGTTTTAGAGACATTTGAAATCAAAACTAGCAAGGGTGAGAATTTTCTATATATCAATGAACTCGAAAGTGGCATTATTGTTTTTTCTTGCACTACAAATGTCCATATGTTGTGTAAAATATCCAATATATATATATGGACGGCACTTTTTCATACTGCACTAAATATTTTACACAGTTATTTACAGTGCATGGTTTTGCAAACGGTCATTACATTCCATTATTATTTCGCTTATTGCGTGATAAGAGAGCTGAAACATACAAAAACCTCTTCACATTATTAAAATGTAAGATTTATTCAACAGATACACTGTTTTTCAATCCAGAGAAAATTACTATTGACTTCGAAAAATCTATTCATAAGGCCGTATCTGAAGTTTGGCCAAATGCTAAAGTGTTAGGATGTAGATTTCATTTACACCAATCTTGGTTTCGCAAGATACAGAATTTAGGTCTAGCTAAAGAATATTGCGACAAAAATTCTGAAATTGGTCGTTGGTTAAAGTATTGTTTCGGGTTGTCCTATTTAGCACCCGAAGAATTAGGTGACAGTTTTGCATACGATTTATATTCTATAAAACCTGAGGATGAACGTTTAAATAAATTTTGTGATTACGTACTAGAAACGTATATAGAGGAAGGAGCCGATTTTCCAGTTGAAATATGGGCAGGATCGAGTCCATCTTTAACTCGAACGACTAACTGTTGTGAGTCCTCCATTCCCATCTAAATAATTCTTTTTATTCTACACATCGGTCTCTGTATACTTTTATCGATAGGCTGAAGGAATTTCAGATTAACGTATATATAAAAATACAAAGTGTCGACGAGTCTAAAATAAGTAATAATCATAATAATCAAATATTAAAACATTTAAAAAATCTTTATGAACAGAGCCAATTAGGAAATATTAATCGTTTCCATTTTTAAAATGTGTCTCCTATTTTTCTCAACCTGTTTTGTAAATATATCTAAATAGATATGTATAGGTTTGTAGCATTACCTAGTATATGTAAGGAAATTTGTCCAATTGTATTTTATGTATTTAGCAAAAACTTCATGTTTTATCAATATTATTCTACTATGAAATAAAAACATATATTTTTGCAAATATCTAAAATTTTCAATAAAAACTGATTTAAAAAAAATCCGTTCAATTTTATTTAGATGAATAAAGCATAATTATATTTGCTTGGTGTGGAAATTACCTGTAAGATTTGAGCACCCTTATAAGGTTAGTGTGGAATTTACCTGTTGTATTAAGGGCACAGGTAGTCTTGGTGTAAAATTTACTAACGCCGTAAATTTTTGGCAAGTTTAATTATGATAAACGGAAAATAAATAAATACGAAATTTGTGTTAATGTTTGTGAAAAATACTCAGAAATAAGTATATAGTGTAAAAGGACGGGAGTTCAAGATACTAACTGAGCCGAAGTATATAGCAGAATCTCTGAATATTTCATATAAATATGTTTTTTACATTTTTCTATCTGATTAGCGTATGAGGAAAGAATCAGCTAAACGGATCTTTAAATGTCTGAACGCCAACCAAAAATGACTAAGAGTCACAACATCCAAATTGATTGATTTGATTTTTGGTTTTGAATATAATTCATCTAAAGTTTTGGATCAGATAGTAACTACGGAAGAAATATGGATCTATCATTATGATTCAAGGACAAAGGAACAGGAATAGACACGTGCTGGCTTACCCCGTCTCAAGAAATTTCACTTACAGAAATCAGCAAAAGATTTTGCTTTAGTTTTTTGTTACAAGGTTGGGACCCGTCGTAGAGATTAGTTGAAACACTGTAAAACATTTACTGAAGAATATTATTTTTTAATAGCAATTAGAAATCTATACGAAAATACAAGATCACAAATAAAATTAGGAAACAAGTTATCCCTAGAATTTTACGTAAATAAGGGACTGCGGCAAGGCTGTTATATATCCCCCACACTTTTTAAAATACATACTCGAAAGGCATTAGAAAATTGAAAAAAAAATGTCATGTTTATATATCCTGCAATTTGCCCACGACCAAGGTATTATTGCCAATGATAAAGAAGATCTAGAATGTATTGCTCGGAAACTGCAGGAGGAATACCACAAATGGGGTCTAGAATTAAAGTTACAAAAATCGAAGTACTTACCAAATGAAGAAGAATTATCCCGCTATACAGCTAGAAAACAACGAAGAAATTGAATCATGTGAAGAATACACCTAGAGATTAAGAGTAAATACTTATTTAATTATACTACGTCAGGTAAATATGCATTACCTGACTTATTTTGAACAGATAGTAGGAGACAGTATGGATCCTGAGGCACACCGGCGTTGACAGTCAAGGTGTTGGAAAGAAACCCGTCCATTACTAATCGTAAAGAACGCTCTTTGAGAAAACTTGGGAGCCATAAACAGAAATTTTCAGATATATCAGAAAAGTGTAGCTTAGCTGACAGTCCATCGTGCCAAAGTCTGTCGAATGCCTCAGATATATCAAGAGCAACCGCTCGAGATTCTCCAAAGTGTTCAACTGCGTTGTTCCAAAAATGTGTTACATAAGTTAGAAGATCTCCCGTAGATCTGTGTTTACGAAAGCCATATTAATGGTCGCTAATAATATTGAATCCTTCAAGGTATTTTAGAAGATACTAATTGATAGCCATTTTCATGACTTTCGATATTATTGAAAGCAATGCGAATGGTTGGTAGTCGTTTGGCAAGGTCTTCTTGCCTTTTTTAGGTATCGGCTGAACTGTGACGCATTTCCAGCAGGAAGGAAATATTCTCTTTCTATAGGATAGGTTGAAAAGTCTACAGAAAACTGGCGTTTGTTCTCTCATACTGTTTTTAAAAGCCTTTTTGGTGTCTAGCTTCACTTAAACACGTTTTTTAATACGCTGTCTGAAAACAAAATTGGGCATCCTTGACTGCACTGCGGACGGATATATATATATATATATATATATATATATATATATATATATATATATATATATACGAGGCTGGTTTGAAAAGTCCGTGCAAAAATAAAAACTACTTATGTGTTTGGGGTAAACCTTTTTTATTTTTCGACATAGTCTCCTTTTAGGCTTATACACTTCGTCCAACGATATTCTAGTTTGTTGATCCCTTCCGAATAATAGGATTTGTCCAAGTCTGCAAAATATCCATTAGTGTCTGCAATCACCTCCTCGTTTGAATAAAATCTTTGTCCCGCCAGCCATTTCTTCAAATTGGGGAACAAATAGTTGTCCGAGGGAGCCAAGTCTGGAGAATAGAGGGGATGTGAAACGAGTTGGAATCCTATTTCCATTAATTTTGCGACCACAACTGCTGAGGTGTGTGCTGGTGCGTTGTCGTGATGGAAAAGGACTTTCTTGTGGGCCAATCGCGGGCGTTTTTCTTGCAGCTTAGTTTTCAAACGGTCCAATAACGATGAATAATATTCACCTGTAATAGTTTTACCCTTTTTCAGATAGTCGATGAGGGTTATCCCTTGCGAATCCCAAAAGACAGTCGCCATAACCTTTCCGGCCGAAGGAACGGTCTTCGCCTTTTTTGGTGCAGATTCCCCCTTGGTAACCCATTGTTTAGATTGTTGTTTGGTCTCAGGAGTATAGTAATGTATCCATGTTTCATCCACAGTGACGAAACGACGCTTAAAGTCCTCCGGATTCTTCTGGAACAGCTGCAAACCATCCTTGCAACACTTCACACGATTCCGTTTTTGGTCAAGCGTGAGCAATCGCGGCACCCATCTTGCGGATAGCTTTCTCATGTCCAAATGTTTATGCAAAATATTATCTACCCGTTCAGTCGAGATGCCCACAGCACTAGCAATCTCACGCACCTTAACTCTTCTGTCATCCATCACCATATCATGGATTTGATCAATGATTTCTGGAGTCGTAACCTCCACAGGCCGTCCAGAACGTTCAGCGTCACTTGTGCCCATATGGCCAGTCCGAAAATTTTGAAACCACTTATAAACTGTTCTAATCGAAGGTGCAGAGTCACCATAATGTTTATCAAGCTTCTCTTTAGTCTCCTGAGGCGTTTTGCCGTTTAATCACCACACGAAATTCTTTTTCGTCCATTTCTTGAAAATTACTCGACTTCCTTGATTCACACAAATGCCAAACACAAAGAAATAGACCAATATGGCTGAAACTTGGTGTGCGTTCATTCAAGAGATGCTACTAACTAAACATGACCTCGATACGCGCCGGTGGTGCCATCTCTCGGACTTTGCACGGACTTTTCAAACCAGCCTCGTATATATATATATATATATATATATATATATATATATATATATATATATATATATATATAGTGGTGAGCTCACTGCCTTGGTGCTCTTGGACTACTCGCAAGCTTTTGATCGAATAAATCATACTTTGCTCTTGGCCATTCTTGGTTTTCTTGATTTTGGGGGAGATGCTTGTGGGCTTATTAAGAGCTATCTCGAGAACAGAACACAGTGTGTAAAACTTAATCGTAAACAATCTAGTCAGGTAGTCGCTAAGTGTGGTGTGCCTCAGGGATCAATCCTTGGGCCTCTACTTTTCACAATGTACACTTCTCAACTTACTGTCAACCTGAAGAACGTCTCAACGCACCTATATGCAGATGATACCCAGATTTACATATCATTTCGACCCGAACACATTCTAGGGGTGAATGATAAACTTTCGAATGAGCATCTTCGGAAAGTTTCACTAAACTTCTTGAATTGAATCCTAAAAAAAGTCAATTACTTTTATTTGGACGGGAGCAATATCAGGATCTGATACATGTCAGTATAAATAATGACACAGTACAGGTTTCCAATGTTGCCAGGAACTTGGGATTATTGCTGGACGTTAAATTGAGATTCTCAGAACATATTAGCGGCTGTATCAAGAAAGCATTTGCAAATTTAAAACTTATTTTTAACCAACGACACCTTTTGAATGCCGCTCTGAAAAAATCCTTGTGCGAATCATTGGTGCTGTCGCACTTTGCTTTCTGCGACACTGTGTATGGACCCTGTCTTGTGGAGCGGGATGTCAGACGTATACAGCGTGTACAGAACTGTTGTGTGCGTCTAATTGGTGGCATAAGAAAGTATGAGAGGGGAGTGAGTGCTGCAATGAAAGACATTGGGTGGCTAATTATGAGCGAAAGAAGGCATTTACATAGTTTGGTTCTATTTAATAAAATAATTTTCAAAAAATTCCCAATTATTTGTATCAGAAAATTAAATTTAGATATGATGCTCATGCCTTAGATTTGAGGCATAAATTTACCATCACTCCTCCTTATCACAGAACAGCTTTATTTGAACGATCATTTAGCCATCAGATATCACTGTCTTACAATAAATTGCCTGCAGACTTAAGACAATTAGAACCCACCGCGTTTAAACATAGGGCACGCAACATGTTGATAACATTGCCGTCCCGTGCATGATTTGCCTTCTGTTCTGATCCGGTCTCTCATGTCACCGTTGCGTCGAAATGTAGTATTACTGTGCTTTTGCCAAGTCTCAAACAACATTTTTATGTCTTAGCTTTTATTTCATATATATAAATTTAGTTATTATTATTGAATCAACTGTATAGGTTAAATGAGGAAGCCTGGCTTCAATTTCGCCTTTTGTATCTTACCTTGTAAATTACAAAAAAGAAATTATTATTATTATTATTATAGCATATATATATATATATATATATATATATATATATATATATATATATATATATATATATAGTCGACACTGTTTATAGTGAAACTCTATATAGTGAAAAACCATTTATAGTGCAATTTTTTCAACACCTAGAATATTTTAATGAAATTTCATGTAAAAAGCCCTGCTTATAGTGAATCTGTAAAATAGTAACACTCTATATAATAAAATTTTTACCGAAATTTTATGTATAAATTTTTATGCATTTATTGAGATCTTGGCCATTTCGGGTTTCCCATTTTTATCTAACATTAGCACGAATTCCATTTTTATGACGCATTCTTTTGAAAAGGTTCTTAACGCGTTTATAACGCCTAATGGTTGGCAATAAATCAGGTAGATTTCTGTGAGAAACCCGGGGAATAACCCATTTTATAGAAATCCGGGGAAAAACCCTTTTTTTTAGTCGAGGCCTAGTAATTCGCAAATTCAGGTTCAGTTTCTTTTTGTTTAAGAATCAAGTAAGATGTCCAAGCGAGTGTGTTTAAGTTTAGCTGAGAAAATTAAAGTTTTGGAGGAAGTTGATAAAGGCTGCAAAAAAATCGATGTTGCTGCAAAATTTGGTGTTTCTCCAAGTTGCGTCTCTCTGATAATAAAAAGTCGCTATAGTATCATCAAGAAACCTAGTGTTCCTAGCAGTCCAAAACGAGTACGGGTGAGTACTTACGAGGATGTAAATGAAGCAGTTTTACGATGGTTTCAAGTGGCCCGTACGCATCAAAACATACCAATATAGGGAAATTTAATAAAGCAAAAGGCTCTACAATTTGCTAAAGAATTTAACTGAGTTAATTTTTAAGCTAGTGAAGGTTGGTTGAGTGCTTGGAGGATTCGCAGTTCAATTGTTTTCAAGACGGTGTCTGGCGAGAGTGCAAGCGTTAGTCAGGAGGACTGTGACATTTGGACTGAAACTGTTTTAAAAAGTGCATTGAAAAAGTACGAGCAAAAAAACGTTTTCAATTGTGATGAAACCGGTTCGTTTTTTAAAAGTTTGCCAAATAAAACTTTTGCTTTTAAAAGTGATAAATGTTTTGATGTTAAAACAAGTAAAGAAGGGGTGACACTTATGGTTGGAGCAAACATGGATGGCTCAGAAAAACTGAAATTACTGCTCATAGGTAAAAGCAAAAATCCCCGTTGTTTAAAAATCTCTGGAGTTAGATTACGCCAATAATAAAAAGGCATGGATGACTTCTGAGATTTTCGAAAGATGGATCAAAGAACTGGACATGAAAATAAAAAGCCAAAAGTGAAAGATTGTGATGTTTACAGACAATTGTCCTGAAAATGTTTCTCAGAAAACTATCAAAAACGCCTTTTCTAAAGTAGGTTTTACTGAAAAAATTGACGAATGGGAAGAAGAAGACGAAATGGATTTCGCTACCTTAAAAAGGCAATGGGGTATTCTACAAAAAACTGCTACCGTCGACGCAGATTTTTTACTTGAAGATTTCTTAGAAATCGACAATGATGTTGGCACGACAGATCTCCCAATTGACCAAGACATAATTGACGATATAAAAAGTATAGAAGATCATGAAGAAGAAACTGAAACCCGGGAATATCCTGCTAAATTTAGTGAAAATGAAATAAGAAATGCATTTGACATAGGGCGAACTACTCTCAAGGGCCAGGAAAGTGTACCTGATCAAATCTTTATGCATTTGAATAAATGCGAGAATTTTGTTGAGCAACAATTATTTTTCAAAAGGAAATAACTGATTATTTTTCCTAGTACGTATGTACGTAGTATGTACATATCTATTAACAGATTTTGTGTTATTATTTTTATTTCGTATGTAGTACATACATACATAAAGTCTGTACGTTATATCTTTACATGTGCGTCATAGTTTTCAGGCAATATCCCAGACGACTATTATATTTTTTGTCTCTTTTTACCAATACCTACGATTTATTGGTGAAAAGAGACAAATAATATAATAGTCGTCTGTTATATGGCCTGAAAACTATGGCGCACGGGTAAAGATATAACGTACGAACTTTATGTATGTATTTAGCCCTGTACATGCTATGTACTATTTAAACTTTCAAATGTTTAATAAAATCTTTTCTAATAATTCAATTTTGCAATTTTTTTGTTGCTTGTACCTTATAAAATACAAGTAAATGATTACCAATATAAAATACATACATAGCAATATATACGGATTTTTTCTTTATATAGTGAAAAACTTTCTATAGTGAAATTTCGGTCAACATTTTGGTCTTTCACTATATATATATATATATATATATATATATATATATATATATATATATATATATATATATATATATATATATATATATATATATATATATAACGTATGTATACGTATATGTAATTAAAATATATAAAATATTTCTATGCTGTATTAACAAATTATAAACTCCCAACAGATTTATACCGTAACATAATTAACTATAAATTTGCAATTTCTTAAAATATTTTATAACAATAACTGTTTAAGCATCTTACATAAATAGGTATTCAGTCAATGTTAGCTAATTACCACACTTCCATGTATAATGCGTAAAAAACCAAATTTGCCAGAAATTATTCAAAACGTCAATTAAATTTCATACAATTTTACATACTTGACGTAATCATCTAAAAACCTTTGAAGATAGATTTGTTCCGTTATAAACTAAAGTGCATTAAAAATTCAGTCGATACAGTATCGGACTCGGACTTACAGGCCCAAGCGTAATTCTCGAATTTTTTTTTGTGATGATTGGGCAAGTTACTGTAAGCATTATTGAAAAAGGAACTTATCAAAAGATAATATGTACAGGGTGAGTCAACGATAGAGTAAAGTTCATTATCTCATTTGTTTCGGGAATGAGGAGAAAATGTTAATTACAATAGTTTTAGGGAATGTTAAGGTGCATAATTCAAAATCATTTTTGAGTATACATTTTCCCAGGTAAATTCCATAATGAACAGTAGATCGCTAACCAAATAAAAAAACAAAAGTAATGAACATAACATAATTTTTACGAGAGCAGATAAAGGAAAAACTGTAATAGCTATAAAGAAACAAACCTACATTGGAAAAAACAATAGATTTCCTAACACTAGATGTATTCAAATCCATCAACTTCGATCCAACAATAACTTTCCAAAAATTAATTAAAGATGTGCTAAAATACATAAACATTTTCACAGAGAATGAAAAATTCAGACTCGTCTCGGTGAACCCTCAAGTTCCAAAACTAAATTCTTTTATTAAATTACATAAAAATAACTCACCAATTCGTCCAGTATTTTCATACATAACAGCGCCAGTTTTTTCTTCTATAATATATATAAAATGCAACGTCTCTCTGTCTGTCTGTCTGTCTGTCTGTCCGTTAGTGCGCCTATCAATAAAGAACCACTTATCCGATTTACGTACCTTTTTTTTTAAAAACATACATATGTTCTCTGGCCAGGTTATAGGCTATATTTTATTACGATAGGTAGCATAAGGAATGAGCAGTGAAGTAAAATAGTGAATGATGTCGGAAATAAGTTTGCCGCTAGCGCGTGCCTTTGCAATACACAGCCTAAACCATTAAATATGGAACAATATTATGTAGCAAAGAATATCTGTAATGTATAATCTATAATATATATAAAATGCAATGCCTTTCTGTCTGTCTGTCTCTCCATTAGTGCGTTTATCACGCGGGAACCACTTATCCGATTTACCTGTCTTTTTTTTAAATTCATACATATATTCTTTGGTCAGGTTAGTTCAGGTTAATAATAATAATAATAATCTATATCTATAATATGTATAAAATGCAATGTTTGTCTGTCTGTCTGTCCGTTAATGCGCTTATCCCTCGAGAACCACTTATCCGATTTACGTGATTTTTTAAATTCATACATATGTTTTCTGACCAGGTTATAGGTATATATTTTATTACATCTATAATATATATATAAAATGCAACGTCTGCCTGACTGTCTGTCCGTTAGTGCGCTTATCACTGGAGAACCACTTATCCGATATTCGTATTTTTTTTTAAAAACATATGTTCTCCGGCCAGGTTATAGGCTATACTTTATTACGATAGGTAGCATAAGGAATGAGCAGTGACAATAATAGTAAATGAAGTCGGACAAAGTTTGCAGCTAGCGCGTTCTCTTGCAATACACAGTCCAAGCCATTAAATATGGAACAATATTATGTATCAGAGAATATCTAAAATATATATAAAATGCAATGTATCTCTGTCCATCTGTCTGTCTGTCTGTCTGTCCGTCCGTTACTGTGCTTATCACTGGAAAACCACTTATCCGATTTACGTACTTTTTTTTTAAACATACGTATGTTCTCTTGCCAGGTTATAGGATATATTTTATTAGGTGACATAAGGAATAAGCAGTGACGATAAAAGTGAATCAAGTCGGAGAAAAGTTTGACGCTAGCGCGTTCTCTTGCAATATACTCCCTAAAGCATTAAATATGGAACAATATCATGTAGGAAAGAATACAATATATATAAAATGCAACGTATCTCTGTCTATCTGTCTGTCCGTTAGTGCGCTTATCACTCGAGAACCACTTATCCGATTTACGTGTTTTTATAAATTTATACATATGTTCTATATAATTCGATATAAGCCTAGATAATTGGAGATAAGGTGAGATAATGGGAGATAAGGAGAAATAATGGGAGATAAGTCGAGATAAGCCTCGATAATGGGAGATAAGGTGAGATAATGGGAGATAAGTATAAATAATGGGAGATAAGGAGAGATAATGGGAGATAAGCAGCGATAAGTCTAGATAATGCAAGTTATGGTGAGCTAATGGGAGATAAGGAGAAATAATGGGAGATAAGAAGAAATAATGGGAGATAAGTCGAGATAAGCCCAGATAATGGGATATAAGGTGAGATAATGGGAGATAAGGAGAAATAATGGGAGATAAGGAGAAATAATGGGAGATAAGGAGAAATAATGGGAGATGAGTAGAGATAAGCCTAGATAATGGAAATAATGTAGAGATAATGAGAAATAAGGAGAAATATTGGGAGATAAGGAGAAATAATGGGAGATATTTTATTACGTTGGGTCACATAAGGAATAAGCAGTGACGATAGTAGTGAATCAAGTCCACGCGAGCGGAGCCGCGGGCCCGGCTAGTTATCAAATAAATTGATTGAGGTTTTGACAAAATATTGCAAATTCACATCTAAATATAGTATTAAAAATAGTAATGAATTGATAGCAAAAATTCGTCCGTTAATTATACCAAGTAACTCCAGATTTATATCGTTTGATGTACAAAATCTTTTTCCTAGTATACCACCATCAGACGCTCTAATTTTGGTTCAAAGATTACTCAATAAAAATAATGTTAAACCAATAATTAAACAAGAAATATTAGACATCTTAACATTGTATTTAAACCAGAATTATTTCGAATTTAACGTTAAAATTTAAATAAGTAAGAAAGGTTTAATAATGGGAAACCCTCTTAGTCCAATTTTATCTGAAATTTTTATGGACGATTTAGAAGAACAAATCAGTAATTCTCATCTTTTTAAAAATTTCTTTTATTGGTACCGGTATGTAGATGACATATTGACTTGCTGGCACAGATCAACAATTAAAACTATTTCTAGATTATATTAACCAACTTCATAATAATAATACTTTTACAACAGAAATAGAAACAAATAAATCGATTAATTTCCTAGATTTAAAAATATCAAACAAAATTAATAAACACGATTTTGATATCTTCCATAAACCAACATACTCAGATATAACTATACACGCTAATTCTAAGCACCCACCATTAACGGAAGAAAATTTTCAGAAAGAATTAAATATTATGAAACAAATTAGTGTAAACAATGGGTACAGGAGGATATTTTAATGCAAAAACAATTTAAAAAAGCAATAGGACTGGTGTACCCGTACAAACAACTAAACAAAGAAAAATTTCATTCACTCACTTATACCGGAAAATTGACTAATAAAATTCAAATTTTTTTCCATAAAAATCATGTAAACATCGCTTTCCGTACAAATAACACATTAGCTCGACATATTAAAAATAATAAAAGTAAAACAAGAAAAGAAAATAAAACGGGGGTTTACGAATTATGCCTTGGCACTTGCAATAAAACGTATGGTGTATATGACAAAGAGGCAGATCTTTTTATAAAAGAATAAAGGAACATAAACAAAGCCACAGAATGAAAAATAACAAATTTCATTACGCTAAATATTTAACAGATGAAAATCATTTCAATGAAGATTTCAAAATTTTGCATAATGGAAAGAAAGGAAAATTACTGAATTGTTTAGAACAGGTAGAAATTAACCAGAAAAAATCCCCAGGTTTATTACTCAACGACCAATTAGATGGGGGAGGGTCTCCTTTATTGAACTTGTTCTAGGTATTAAGGTAAATATTGTTAATGAATTTAGTACTTGTAATTAGGTAAACTATATATTCTGGAACATACTTTGTTAGTTAATTTACATCGTGCTCCAGAAGAAGACACAGTGTGTCGAAACAATTGTCAGCAATAATATAATAAACATAAGTAGTGATCTTAAACAGTTGTTTAAATTTTTTATTCCTAACCACTGTATATGTATATATATACATATATATATATATATATATATATATATATATATATATATATATATATATATATATATATATACATACAGTCCCTGGCCAAATTATTAGACGCACTGTATTTTTTTTAGTAATTTTATGTTTCTTAACAGTCTTTATGCAATAATGGTATATTTAAACTACAATATTATTGATTTTTATTTAAAAGAATTGTTGTAGACTACATATTTGTATTTATTTTTAACATATGGCAACACTGTGTTGACAAAGTGATACATGAACGTAAACAAGTACAAACCTGTATCAGTCGCGATCGGAATCGAGTCAGGTACGGACGTGTTTCTGTGGCTTTATGGACTGTGATTGTTTGTTTAATAGTTTTATACTACTCAGTTATTAGTTTATTTTGTATGCAGTGTTTTAAAAAAGTAATTGGACTATTTTCATTATGGGTAGAAAAGGCGATCTTTCACCACATAAAAAAGCTGAAGTGAAGGCCCTTGTGATTGCGAAAACATTTACAAACCGAGAAATATCACGAAGATTGGAGGTTTCTGAAGGTAGTGTACGGCGCATAAAAAAGAAAATTGAGTCAGGGAAGGAATTAAGCCCGAAAAGAAAGAAAAGATGCGGTAGAAAACCAATTTTCACTCCACGGTCAGAGAGATGTTTGAAGAAAATTTGTGTAGAAAACAGATTTGCTACCACAAAGGTAATAAAATCACAACTCCAGGATGCTAGCGTAAATGCTTCTGAGCGCACTGTTCGAAGAAAATTGAAAGAATTAGATTTTAAGGCCTGTCGCCCCGCCAGGAAGCCCAAGTTAACAGCTGCAATGAAAGCAAAGCGCCTGAAGTGAGCCAAACAATGGCAAGACAAAGATGTGGACTTCTGGAGATCGGTAAGATACAGCAATTTAATCAATAATTGATACATTATTATCATTTTCAGTTAAATAAAGCAAATAAACATGGAAGTTTATATATTTTTCCTATTTTTGACAGGTCTGCTTCAGTGACGAAAGCACATTCGAAATTTTGCAGAATAAAGCTCAGTATGTGTGTCGTCGTCATGGAGAAAAGTTTCATCCTGATTGTGTCGTCCCGACGATTAAACATCCCACCAAAGTGATGATTTGGTCAGTCATCAGCGGCAAGGGCACTGGACGTCTGTACGTCGTCAAAGGAATAATGAGGCAAGATCAGTACAAAGAAGTATTACAAAATCGGTTGATTCCGCAGCTCAGAGAATGGTTTCCAAATGGGGATCCATTCACTTTCATGCAAGATGGAGCTCCCTGCCACACTGCTCGGTCTGTTAAAGCTTTTTTGGCAGAAAAAAATATCCCTCTGTTGGATTGGCCGGGTTGAAAATGTGTGGGAGCTGATGAAAAGAGAAGTGGCTAAAGATGTGATTACCAACAAAACCCAGCTCCTAGAAAAGATTATTCATGTGTGGAATCATCATCCTCAAATGCAGGAGACAGTACAATCTTGCATTGATAGCATGCCGCGCAGAATTAAAGCTTTGATAGCGGCTAAAGGTGGCTCAACTAAATATTGACTTTTACTAACATTAATTTCACTTTTGTTTAAAACTTAATAAACTTATGCTTTTCTAAATTAATGCTGTTTTATTTATGTCAAATAAATAGGTAATTGATTGGATAATATAAAAATAAAAAACAAATCAATTTAAAATAATAAAACGGTACAATATCACTCGGTAATTAATATTTTACATGAAATCTTGCAGTGCGTCTAATAATTTGGCCAGGGACTGTGTATATATATATATATATATATATATATATATATATATATATATATATATATATATATATATGTATATATATATATATATATATATATATATATATATATATATATATATATATATGTAGTAGTGGTTTTACGGGTATCCCGTGTTAGCTTGAAGTCCCTTGATGGACGGTTTCGCTGACGTTTCGATGGAATCTCATCCATCTTTTTCAAAGCGTTGATAAAGTTCCATACGAAGACCAGCAAGTTAAACAAAATATTGAACAACGCCAGCTATGCTATCATCCGAGAACGAATCTATGACATCAAGAAGAGAGTGAACACTAACGACCACCAACTATACAAATTTCGTCTCCGCCTTAGCAACGTCATTCACCCATCACTTTGGTCTGTTATAGATACTCTAGCCGAATTCAGATCAGAAACAAACTTCTCCATTAGAACTGAAAGGCAAAAGGCCAAGGTCTCTGTGCTACTACGGAAACAACAAAACACACTAGCAGAAAGACACCAAGATGGTCCTACCATAGTACACAACCTGTCAGACAAACTGCTCACTCCAGCAGCTGAAAAAGCACTAGCCAAGGGTTTTAACTTCGCTATTGCTCCGTCACGCATCCCAGTTGAGAACATAATCTGTGGAGTTGAGAAGGCAATCACCGAATTAATTGCAGATACTGCGGAAATTCTTCGTCAAGAAACAACTAGCATTCTACGCAGATCCAAGCCGCCCAAGAAAAACATATCCGGTGAAGAACTCCGAGCCCTGCGCGATCTGCGCAAAGACCGATCAATTATTGTCTTACCAGCCGACAAGGGCAATGCCACCGTGGTTCTCAACTCTGACGATTACCACCAAAAGATGCTCAGCTTTTTAAATGATCCTTCGTATAAAGCCATCACAAGTGATCCGACAACATACCTAGAGAAAATCACTAAATCCGCAATCAAGGCCTCCTCTCTTAGTGAAGAAACAAAAAAGAAACTTATCCCTAGAGAGAAATCATTAAGATGCCCAAAAATGTATGGATTACCGAAAGTCCACAAACAAGGAGCACCCTTAAGACCAGTAGTCAGTTCGTTTGGTTCCCCGACACAAGCTTTAGCCAAGCACCTAGCCATGACTCTGCAACCTCATGTGGAAAAAGCCGCATCTTACGTGAAAAATTCACAATATTTTATTCAAATCATAAAAAACATGCAGTTAGACAAAAATGATTTACTTGTCAGTTTTGATATCGTATCCCTTTTCACGCAAGTACCAGTTACCGAAGCACTGTCTATTATAGAGACAAAATACAACCTGCCCGAATACGTCTATCAAAACACTGCCTCGCTAATACATACTTCGTCTATTCAGGCCAAAGATACAAACAAATAGAAGGTGCACCGATGGGCTCTCCACTGTCACCAGCACTAGCTAATCTATACATAGAGCATTTCGAAACACGAGCTCTAGAAACTGCTCCACATAAATCAAAAACATGGCTACGATACGCAGATGACACTTTTGTGGTATGAAAACACGGTGAAGACAATTTAAACAAGTTCCTGGAACACCTTAACAATACACATCCAAACATTAAATTTACAATGGAGAGAGAAGTAGCCGAACAATTACCATTCCTAGATGTCTTGCTTCAAATAAAATTAGATGGTTCTTTGTCTCACTCAGTATATAGAAAACCGACACATACAAACAGATACTTAAATGCCAGCTCACATCATCACCCAGCCCAACTCTTCTATATATATATATATATATATATATATATATATATATATATATATATATACATATATATATATATATATATATATATATATATATATATATATATATATATATATATACACATACACATACATTATATATACAATTCGAATGATTTTTAAAGAAAATTTTCATAAAATTACGGTTTGCGCAAAATTTATTTCATATGATTTAACAATGTTATTCATTCCAGGAAAATCGTTGGAGTCTCTAGAGGGAATCCATACTTCCCGAAATTAATTGTAATTGATAAAAAGACATGGTAATTTCAATGTGATCCACAAACTAAACCTAAATAATTTGGAACCGCGAAATTCAAAAACGGTATGGCAAACCAAAAAAAAAAAACAGAAAAAGTTACACCAAAAATCACAAACAGTATTGTTTATGGTGAATTTGTTGTAGCTCCCCTTGAACTTTCTTCCCCTTTTCCTAAAAACTATAAATTTCCTTCATACTTCAAAAGTTTTATGTAGGTTCCAAATTTGAAATCAATATTTAGTTTTGTTCAAGAGTTATCGAGCCACCATGCCAGACCGTCAAAGAAACTGACAGTGAGATAGACCGACGACAGATCGATAAAAATAAAGACCGGCAGACAGACAAACTGACGGAAAATGGCTAAAAAAGTAAAAATCACGGAGAATGATCTTTTCACAAATACACTTCCCTCTGGGTGTATAACAAAAGAGCTGAAAAGTGAAAAGGTAATGTAATATCAGTAGCCCAATCCGACACTGAACCAACAGACATACAAAATTTTTCTCACAACCAGTATAAAATTCCGTTAATGCTAAAACGAACTGGGCTTTTCTCACGAAGAGAATTGTTGTATAAATCTTCTAATCTCAAGCATCTTGTTATAACTTATGTATTTAAATACAGCATTTATTTAAACAAATTATACTTTATGCATTATTTAAATTCTAAATCCTTAGAAAGAGCCAGTGATTTTTAATTAACGATAATGATTTGTATGACCAAACTGAACTTTGCTCACTTCTGGTGGTAAAATTAACAACTTGATTTTAAGAAGTGTTTCTCATAGACCTATTTACTGATATAAACAATTTAAAGTTAATAATAATTACATAAAATTTAAAGAAGCTACTTTGATAGTTCACACGAAGATTAAGATTTAAAACTAATTGTTTTACGGGCAAATTAAAATAGACAAAATATCTTATTACCAGCGGCGTAGGTACCGCTTCTTTAAACATTAGCACTGGGTCCCAACAATTAAGTACGTGAATATTTATACATTCTGGTTATTGATTACACATGGATCACATCTTTAACTCGCTTACTTGAAGAGTTAGGCAGTAATGTTAAATAAAGTTGCAGTGTTTTTAATTTTTTTACGGAGTTACCATACAATCGTGCATCCCGTTTTTGAAAAATGATAGAAATTTTGTACTTTTAAAATGGAACACCCTGTATAATATTTTTCAGTTTAAAAATATATATATATATATATATATATATATATATATATATATATATATCTATATATATATATATATATATATATATATATATATATATATATATATATATATCTATATATATATATATATATATATATATATATATATATATGGGTTACAGGGAAAGTCGTCCTAGATAATTAAAGACGTTATAGTTTAGGTCGTCTCTGACCGATTTGACTCTATGACATGATGTCCTAAACTTAACCGTTTTCGAGATATTGAAGTTTAAAGATTTTCTAAAAAAATCATATTTTTTTTGCTTTTATATCGATTTTTTTATTAGAGGTTCTCGAGTGCGATTTTTTGGTTATTTTTAGTTAGTCTGTATGTCAAGTATCAAAAATCATCAAAAAAATTTGAACTAGTTACTAACAGTTTCCAATGGCGGCTTGTTAATGTTTCTAAATTACGAATTTTTAGCAAGTGTTTACCTACTTTAAATCAATAAAGAGAAAAAAATGTATGGAAGTTATTCTGCAAATTATTTTAAAAACTTTTACGTCTTTTTAGCTATCTAAAACGGTATAATATCTACTAGATCTATTGAAAATTCTAAGAAAATGAGATTTCAATAGGCCCAAATGTAGAGTAACATAATAATAGAATTTAGATACTACCAATTACCGGTTAACTACCTGTACCTTCAAACAATAAAAAGGGTTGGGTAAGCATTTTTTCCCGTCGGGGTACTCTCTGTGCGAGTGACATTTTCTGTTCACTAAACATTATTGAATGATTTTTTAGTCTGCTCATGCGATTCGTCCGTGGTAGATGTGCTATACCGTGCTTTTCAAAAATATCTGTGTTTCATCTTCTGACTGTGTGAATTGGCTCGTAACTGGATTTTGATCTCTGCTTGTGAATATGGCAACGTATACCAACGAGGAATATGCTGACATCCTAATGTGTTACGGATTTTGCGAAGGAGTGTCGTCGCGTGTACGTGATGAATACATACTGCGATATCCTACTCGTCGTGTACCTGATGTTACTGTATTTGATGGAACTTATCGAAGACTACGAGGTTCCGTACAAAGACGGCGGACTGACATGGGACGACCACGTATCTTTGACGAAGACGAAGAAAACGAAATACGACGTCTCTTTGAGCTGGACCCAACCACATCTACAAATGTTGTCGCACAACAGCTTGGTATTTCGCAGTGGAAGGTATGGTTTGTAATGCATACTGTAGAAGGGGATCCGTTGCGACGATTAGAATTCTGCAGATTTATGCTCAATACCGATGTCGAAGATGAATCTTTTTTTAAGAAAATACTATGGACTGACGAGTCGAAATTCGACAAAGACGGTCTTACAAACTACCACAATGCCGACTATTGGGCTTCTAAAGAGGAAGGCAACCCAAACAAAACAAGAACGAAAGGATCACAAACAAGATTCAGCTTAAATGTGTGGATGGGTATAATTTCAAATTATTTGGTTGGGCCATTCTTCCTGCCAGATAATTTGAATGGCGAGGAATACGACAATTTTTTTGCGGAACGATTTACCTAATTTGATGGAAGACCTACCTATTGGTTTGAGACAAAACATGTACTTTCAACACGATGGCTGCCCAGCTGACTACAGAGGAAGTGTTCGTGCATGGCTCAATGACAATTATCCCAACAAATGGATTGGAAGAGGCGGACCCATACCTTGGCCGGCGAGAAGCCCAGACCTAACACCGATGGATTTTTATGTGTGGGGTCACATGAAAAGTCTCGTATACGACCAGATGACTCCTATCGAAAACGTGGATGTCCTAAGACAAAAAATAATTGATGCGGCTGACGAAATGAGGCGGCACCTCACAACCCGCGTTGTGAAAAGTAATTTAAGAAAAAGAATGAGAATTTGTGTTAGAAATAGGGGCGACCATATAGAACATGAATTATAATTAATAAAAAATATTAAATTGCAAGGTTTTTTGTTTCATTTGTGTATTTTTCGTATTTTCACCTAGAACTAAAAATTTACCTTTTGCTACCCGAGCCCGCTTTAGGTGTCATTCTGTGTACAGTTTTCCTATTAAACTCCTAGTATTATACCTTTTTTGATAGCTAAAAAGACGTAAAAGTTTTTAAAATAATTTGCAGAATAACTTCCATACATTTTTTTTCTCTTTATTGATTTAAAGTAGGAAACACTTGGTAAAAATTCGTAATTTAGAAACATTAACAAGCCGCCATTTGAAACTGTTAGTAACTAGTTCAAATTTTTTTGATGATTTTTGATACTTGACATACAGACTAACTAAAAATAACCAAAAAAATCGCACTCGAGAACCTCTAATAAAAAAAATTGATATAAAAGCAAAAAAAAACATGTTTTTTTTTTTAAAAAATTTTAAACTTCAATATCTCGAAAACGGTTAAGTTTAGGACATCATGTCATAGAGTCAAATCGGTCAGGAACGACCTAAGCTATAACGTCCTTAATTATCTAGGACGACTTTCCCTGTAACCCTATCCGCACTTGTGCCGCTCCTGGAGCGCTTTAGGGACTTCCCTTCAGCACGTGTGCTAGACAAATAAAAAAAAGAAAAAAAAATCTATATAATTTTCTTGGGTTTAATGTTCATAAACCTCAGAGATTTGTTTTATATCATAGTACATATTTTTGACAAAATGTTTCGACCATACATTCTGGTCTTCATCAGTTTTTTAATCTACAGTAAAAATCTACAAAATTCTTTATGTATGATATGTTTCCCACGACTATATTATCATAAATACATTGCTATTCCTAATAAATAAAAAAATAAAACGAAAGAACGATAATATAAATAAAAAAACTAAGGGAAAGGAAAAAAGGAAACATCACATATAAACAATTTTATATTAACCTAAAGCTAATACCAAATTCAAATGTAACTGCCCATGCAAAATGTTCCATATAATGTCCTTAGTTTATGTTTAATTTTGTATGTATATAGTAGTTGAAAATAAATGACAGGTAAGCCATAATCGATAATATTATGTAGGATAAATACAATATAATAACAAAGCCTGGAGACATTCCGGGAAATGGCAGTAAAAACAAAAAAAGCAAATATTTTTCAGTTAATGTTAATTCCCAGGAAATTCTTGGAAAGATTTCATGGCATTTTGTTTATTAGTTTGTAAGTTACAGCTGTTTAAGTGATACTACTTTTGATTCTTGTCAAACGATGGAAAAAAAAGAATTTCGTTTGTTAATAAACATCGCTCTGTATTGAAAAGGAATACAGCCACAACTCAAGAATGGCTTGAGAAGTATTATCGTACATCTGCTCCGTCAAAAGCAACTATATGTCGATGGTTTAGTGAGGCAGTCATTACAAAAAATACAAAAGAATCCACCATATTGTTCTGAATGACCGCAAAGTGAAAGTAAGATAAATAGCTGACATCGAGAAGATATCAACAGAACGCGTAAAGCATATTTTGCATGAATATTTGCATATAAAAAAGCTATGGTCCGATGGGTGCCACGCACACTCATGATTGATTAAGAACAGCAACGTGTCGACCATTCAGAACGTTGTTTTGCACGATTTGCGTCGATTCGTAACAATGGACGAAACATGGATCCACTTCTGCATGTTTGAGTCAAACAGTCAGTCCGCATAGTGGATAAAACCAACAAAAAGAGGATGTATGAAATTATAGTGAAAAGTATCTCATCATATACCTGTGAAGTATGGCCCCTAACGGAAACAGCATTAGCCACGCCGAGAGTAACGGAAATGAACTTCTGAAGAAAAGCAGCAGGAATATCCAGAAGACAAAACAAACGTATTAAAGAAATCATGATAATCAAACACAATATTACAGACGACAATCTAACCAAACAACTTATCTGGTTTAGGCACATTCAAAGAATGGACGAGGATAGCATCCCAAAACAAATAATAAAATTGCAACCAGTAGGCCAAAAAAGCGAGGTAGTTCGAGATTGGAAGTCAGAAAACATCGGAGAATGTTGTAAACCGATATATATATACATATATATATATATATATATATATATATATATATATATATATATATATATATATATATAAATTATGCGTCATAAAACCAATAAAATCATTAAAATTTAATAACCCGCCCTTCAATATGCATAGCCATTTTACATTAAAGTATTGTTTTACATCAAGGTGTAGTGAAAAAAACATTAATCTCATACTCCAAAAAAGTCAGTTTTATATATCAATAAGACGTAGTTCAAATATTTCTGAAAACTTTTACGGTTTTGCGACTGCATGTTCAATTTAAACCATTAATTTTTTTGGCTAAAATAAAAAATTCAAATTGAACATGCAACCGTAAAACCATAAAATTTTTCAGAAATATTTGAACTAGGTCTTATTAACATATTAAACTGACTTTTTCATTTTATGAAAAAAAAAAATACTCCACCCTAATGTACATGTAGGGTGCTACAGAATCTATAATTATCGATAGTTCAAATTGTTAATTTAGGTGTAAAAATATATGCATAAAAATTGTTAACATTTTTTTATAGATGATGATAAATGATTAATAACTTGTATATCATTCCATTAAAATTATTGAGTTTATTTAACCTTAAAAATTGATTTTCGGTACTCATTCGCTTGAACTGGAAGTTATAATTTTGTGGCGTCAATTCCTCGAATAAAAGCACAAATTCCAGTATTATTTTGTTTATATCTTTAATTGTTTTCTGTAAAAAATACAATATTTACGCATTATTTGACATTTACAACCACTATTTTTTAAAAAAAACTATCAAAAAGAAGGAGATGCTACATGTGGATTAGTACTTTTCGCAAAATTAAAAATGATATAATATCAACACCAAAAAAGCTTCTGGTGCTAACAGAATACCTGCCATAGTTCTCAAAAACTGTGCAAGGGAACTAACACCAGTTTCCTGTAGACTTTTTAACCTATCCTACAAAAAGGGAATATTTCCGTTCTGCTGGAAATGTGCCACGGTTCAGCCGATACCTAAAAAAGGCAAGAAGACCTTGCCAAATAACTACCGACCAGTCGCACTGCTTTCAATAATATCGAAAGTCATGGAAAAGGTTATCAATCAGCATCTCCTAAAATATCTTGAACAATTCAATATTATTAGCGATCACCAATATGGCTTTCGTAAACATAGATCAACAGGAGATCTTCTGACTTATGTAACACATGTTTGAAACAACGCAATTGAATCTCGAGCGGTTGCTCTTGGCATATCCAAGGCATTCGACCGTGTTTGGCACGATGGACTGTTGGCTAAGTTACGCTCTTGTGGTATGTCTGAAAAGCTCCGTTTGTGGCTCTCATGTTTCCTCAGAGAGCGTTCTTTACGAGTGGCGGTCGACGGATTTCTTTCTAACACCTTCACAATCAACGCCGGTGTGCCCCAAGGCTCCATACTGTCTCCTACTCTCTTTCTCATTTACATTAACGACCTGCTAGAAAAGACCGGGAATCCAATTTATAGCTTTGCAGACGACAGTACGCTTATCTCTTCATTCCCTTTAAACGCTCGGACATCGGCTGTTCGGGCGAATATCCGCAGACAGCAGAAGGTCGTTCAACTTAACAAAGACCTGGAAGAAATTCTATCTTGGGGTGACAGTAACCAAGTGGAATTTAACGCTACAAAAACCCAGGCCGCAGTTTTTTCTAAAAAAGTTAACGTTACTGAACCCGACATGGTTATGTCGGGGCACTCCATACCCCTAGCATCGTCGCTCAACTTGTTGGGCGTTAGTTTGGGAGCAAATATGTCCTAGCATGAACATGTTGCAGGCATAGCAAGGAGAGCTTCTCAAAACTTAGGAATATTATACACGTCGCGCTGGTGCTTCACATCGGTATGAGGTTCAGCTTGTTACTCCACGTACAACGCTTTTCAAGCAGTCTTTTATATGGAGAACATCATCCCTTTGGAATAATTTGCCCAGCGTTGTGTTTCCCAGCGAGTACAATTTACAGCGATTCAAGAACAACATAAATCGCTCCTGGAGCGCTTTAGGGACTTCCCAGCAGCACGTGTGCCAGAACCATAAAAAAAAGAATATTCTATAAGAATTAATGAAGTTGATTAAAGTGATAGTCACTTGCTTTTCCTGTTAGGTTCTACACTTATACGAACTATTTAAGTCGTTAAAGTTTGAACTTCTTTTCGGTAGACCTTCAGACATAAATATTACGGCCCTTGAACAATATTCGAAGATTTTGCCATTCATTACATAAATTCTTTATTTACTAAAATTGATACGACTCTGATTTACAAATTGGTAAAAACTTTCCGGTGGACAATTTACTCCAAAATTCTCGACGACATTTTTATAGCATAATAACAATAAAAACAAAGTATGGATTAATTTTAAATATGTCAATTTTCAAAGTTAAAAATGCCATGTTTTGATAATTAGCATCGAAAACCGATTCTAAACCATCAATTTATCTAGTTGATTATTTTTAATCTGTCAAAAACGATCTTATGCATATTCAAGAATTAATTAATACGACTGGACGAGATCCTGTTATGCTATTACCATTATATAGTAAAATTATACCTGTATTAATGTTAAATTAATTTAAAATAATAGCAACGTAGCAAATTGCTAAAAGTGACATTAAGATAAATGGGAGTACGGCAATAAATTAAATGAATCGAAATACAAATTTGATTTATTTTTATATTTTATGTATTTAAAACCTATACTTACCTACATAACAGGTTAGCCCACTGTTAACGCCGAATATAATTAAAATAACATAATCTTATTTAATAATAAATTACTACAACATTATTCCAAAAATTTCTTATAAATCAGGTGCTTTTTCCTCAAAGTATCAGGGGAATACAAGAAATTGTATACTCGGCTATATTCTGTTATTTTTGGAAAGGTATACATCCAGGTGACTCCTGGAGGTACTTGGACACACAGCCAATATTTATTTTTAATATGTTTGAATATAGTTGAAAATTTACAAAGTCACTGGGACTATGCAGATTCAGCTCATCGCTCCGCCCACATCAGAGCTAAGTTAATCATAGCTGAAAGACAGGGTGAATTTTTGATCAGGGTTGAAGGAAAACGGTACACCGCTGTCAGCCACAATCTAACATTCAAATACACAAAAACAATATGGCTTGTTTTTGTACTGACACTTATTATAAGAAAAATTATGTGTGTTCGTAACCTATACCTGATGTGTTTAATGCATTTCTTAGCAGGAAATTTGTGACTGATGACAGGAAATACCTTATTTTACTTATTTTGAACTCTAGGGTAATGATAGGTAAATTAATTGCACTGGTAAAATAAATATTAGTGGGTAATTAATATATTATTTCCATATAAATTTCCTCAGGCAGTGGGGCGTTGTTTTTAAATCCGGGGTCTGAGACTTCAGTCAGTTTCATGCGTTAGTGTAGAGGGGCACTATTAATCAGTATTTTTCTACAATTGCTTTTGCTATAGAGATATACCAGTTTCAATATATTGAATTTCATATATATATATATATATATATATATATATATATATATATATATATATATATATATATATATAACACATGGGCTGAAAAGTCCCGGGCCTAACAAAGAAAACACGGTTTTTTTGGTTCAAAATTAGCTTTATTCATCAACGTAATCTCCATCAAGAGCAACGCAATCATTCCAGCGCCGCTCTAACATTTGAATACCACTTTTGTAGAACGATTTATCTTTTGCCTCAAAATAGGCCTCAGTTTCAGCGATAACCTCTTCATTCGTGCGAAATTTCTTACCGGCGAGCATTTTTTCAGGTCTGCGAACAGCCAGTAGTCGCTGGGAGCCAAATCTGGCGAATACGGTGGATGTGGGAGCAATTCGAAGTTCAATTCATGTAGTTTTGCCATTGTTTTGATTGACTTGTGACACGGTGCGTTGTCTTGATGAAACAAAATTTTTTTCTTTGCCATATGCGGTCGTTTCTTTGCAATTTCGGCCTTCAAACGCTCCAATAACGCTATATAATATTCACTGTTGATGGTATTTCCTTTCTCAAGGTAGTCGATGAATATTACACCACGCACATCCCAAAATACCGAGGCCATAACCTTTCCAGCCGATTGTTGTGCTTTCGGGCGCTTTGGACGAGGTTCACCAGTTGCTGTCCACTCAGATGACGATCGTTTTGATTCCGGAGTGAAGTGATGGATCCATGTTTCATCCATTGTCACATATCGACGCAAAAATTCCGGTTTGTTACGTTTAAACATGGCCAAACACTGCTCAGAATCATCAACACGTTCTTGTTTTTGATCAACAGTGAGCAAACGCGGCACCCACTTTGAACAGAGCTTTCTCATAGTCAAATGCTCATGCAATATAAAGCCAACACGTTCTTTTGATATCTTTACGATGTCAGCTAACTCACGCAACTTCACTTTTCGATCATTCAAAACGATTTTATGGATTTTTTTGATGTTTTCTGGTGTTACCGCCTCATTTGGACGTCCACTGCGTTCTGCATCATCGGTGTCTCTACGACCACGTTTGAAGTCAGCAAACCAACGTTTTATTGTTGTTTCTGATGGAGCGGAGTCCCCATAACACTTTTCAAGCCATTGCTTCGCTTGAACGGTATTTTTTCCCATCAAGAAGCAGTGTAAAATTAAAACACGAAATTGTTTTTGATCCATTGTTTTGAAAATAACAAAAGTAGCGTCACTCTTAGCACAATAACTCACAAACTAATGAATAGGATATCATGAAATTTTAACAGCTGTCTTTTGAAGGTTAGTATTAACTGAAAAAAAGGTGACTGCAATAAAACTAGCGCCATCTATGTGTTAGGCCCGGGACTTTTCAGCCCATGTGTTATATATATATATATATATATATATATATATATATATATATATATATATATATATATATATGTGTGTGTGTGTGTGTGTATGTATGAGTGTGTGTGTGGTATTAAATCTATTAAATATTAAATATAATCAATTTTGGTTAAGTGTATTGATAGAATTTTGGAAATTCTAAAATGAAAAGGGTAAATAACACTGTAATGTCTGTAAATGAATTCTGTTGGGCAAATAAAATAATATAAAGAAACTATAATAAAACAAATGGGTTAAACTAATGGCAGCTAAAATGGGCCATTTTCAAAGAAGTGTTAGTGTATTAGGAACAGGAAGAAATCCAGAAGCCAGTTTCTGGAGGCGGGGCTAGCATAAGTTTATAGGGAATTTCTTCAAGAAAAAAAATACTAAAAGCAAAGCTGCCTATAGAGGGGAGATACTAATAGACAAACATGACAGGAACTTTACGAAGAGAAAAAAAGTTTTTTGTTGAATTTTTAAAAGCTTAGTCCTTTAATACAATAAATCCAAAGTCGATATCCAGAAGGGAGGAATTTTTACAAAAAAGTACTGTTGCATGCAGTAAAACTTTAAAAACCAATTTAAAAAGCGATGACCGGCGAGAGAAAATTTATCAAAAAAAAGAGCACTTTTGAAAATGATCTATATCTAAGAGGGAGCTCTTTTCAACATCTATATGGACCATTATTTTGTTTAGGTCAAGGAAACAAAATATCGAAAATGACGCCACGATGGAGTTTACGCAATGATATTAGAGCTCATAGTTTGCGATCTTCTCTGTAAAGTCGCTGCAAAATCTCAAGTGATTTTACAGGTCCGGTATTTAATTTTCTTGTTGGTGATTCATTCATTATTTTGTGGTGATGGATTTACGGTCAACCTTTTAGTGAATATCAGGTGTACAAGTATGAAATGCGGATTTCAGACAACAGATAGTGCACCAATGCAGTTTGTGCTATAAAGATTTGACACTACGCCATTTTGTTGTGTCATTAACAAGTGCCAGACGCGGACGAGTGCTAAATTGGAAGAGTGTGTGCATAGTGTTGTGTTCAATATGTCGAAATTTATACCGGACAAAGAGCATTCGTGGACAGCATTAATTTTTTGTTCTCATTTGAAGAAAACTGCTGTTGAATCATACCGATTACTTCGAGAAGCTTATGGTAAACATGCTCCATCGCAAGATACGTGTGAAGGATGGTTTCGGCGTTTCAAAAGTAGTGATTTCGATGTTGCAGACAAGGAACGTGAAAACCGCCAAAAAAATACGAAGATGTGGATGTGCAAGCATTGTTGGACGAAGATGATTCGCAAACACAAAAACAACTCGCCGAGCAACTGGGCGTTAGTTAACAAGCTGTTTCCAATCGACTACGAGAGATGAGAACGATTCAGAAGACCGGTAGATGAGTACCACATGAGTTGAACGACAAGCAAATGGAAAAGCGCAAAAACACCTGTGATATTTTGCTCGCTCGGTACAAAAGGACGTCGTTTTTGCATCGTATAGTTACAGAGGATGAAAAGTGAATTTATTTTGGAAATTCCAAGCGCAAAAAATCATGGGTATACCCAGGCGCACCATCCACATCGACCGCAAGACCGAATCGCTTTGGCAGAAAGACGATGGGACCAAAGGGGCGTGGTCTATTATGAGCTGTTAAAACCTGGGGAAACGGTTAATACTAAACGTTACCAACAACAATTGACCGATTTGAACCCTTCGCTGCTTGAAAAAAGGCCAGAATACCGAAAGAGACAACACAAAGTCATTTTTCTTTATGACAATGCTCCATCACATACGGCAAAACTAGTTCGCGACACGTTGGAAGCACTCAGCTAGGAAGTTCTACCCTATGCGGCTTACTCACCAGACTTGGCTCCTTCCGATTACCGCTTGTTTGCATCGATGGGTCACGCACTTGCTGAGCAGCGCTTTGGTTCGTACGACGTTGTGAAAAAATGGCTCGATGAATGGTTCGCAGCAAAAGGGGAAGATTTTTACTGGCGTGGTATTCACAAATTGACCGAAAGATGGGAAAAATGTATAACAAGAGATGGAGCATACAATAATACCCCGCTTAGCGCGACCCCGTTACGCGCGGTTTCACTATAACGCGAATTTCAAATTTCGCGCTCATGTAGTCATTAACTTCTCTATGGTCGCGGGGGGATCCCCGCTTTCTCTGAATATTCTCTTTGAAGAATTGGGAATTCCCTGTCCTTCGACTTTGTTCTATGGGGATTTCCTCGTTCGTTTCGTGTGTTCATTTGTTCCGTAATGTTAGTTCGGTCGGCTGGCAGTTTTGTTTTAATATTTATTGGAGATACATACATACATAATTTAACCCTACGTTAAAAATGCCGCCTGTAAAGAAAAAAGAGCGTAAAAGCGTCACTTTGGAATTGAAGATGAAAGTGTTAAGAAGAATGGAAAATGGAGGCAAAGCAACAATTGTTGGGAGAGATTTTGGACTCTCAGAATCGACTGTGAGAACGATTTATAAAAATCGGGAAAAAATTTAAATCTCCAGCGAAGGTTCAACACCTATAAGTGCAACAAAACTTTCTCGTTCGAGATCATCTATCTT
Organism: Pachyrhynchus sulphureomaculatus; assembly: GCA_019049505.1. Taxonomy (NCBI): domain Eukaryota; kingdom Metazoa; phylum Arthropoda; class Insecta; order Coleoptera; family Curculionidae; genus Pachyrhynchus; species Pachyrhynchus sulphureomaculatus. The sequence goes on along the minus strand of CM032453.1, from coordinate 163,606,245 downwards.
AGAAAGAATGGAGAAATTACTGTCAGTCTGGATCGAAGATTTGAATAAGAAGAACACACCACTAAGTCAAGATCTCATATGCACAAAAGCAAAATCTTTGTATGAGATGCTGAAAACAAAAGAAGGAGAAGGGAGTGCCACTCCGACTTTTGCTGCCAGCAGAGGCTGGTTCCATCGGTTCAAGCAGCGTTCTAATCTTCACAATATCCACATAACAGGCGAGGCGGCCAGCGCGGACATTCAAGCTGCAGCTGAGTTTCCAGACAAGTTTCAAGACTTCGTTAGACGAGAGAAAATTCCTGCTTGTCTCATCTTCAATGTTGATGAGACCGCACTTTACTGGAAAAAAATGCCATCTCGAACATTCATTTCTAAGGAAGAACGTCAAGCCAGTGGTTTCAAAGCTGCGAAAGATCGACTAACACTTCTGCTGGGTGGTAATGCCACTGGTGATTTCAAACTGAAACCTTTACTAGTGTACCATTCAGAAACACCCCGTGCAATGCGAGGCACAGACAAGACAAGTCTACCAGTTGTGTGGCGATCAAACAGAAAGGCGTGGGTTACACGGGAAATTTTTCAAGAATGGTATTCTAATAGTTTTTGCCCATCAGTCAAATCATACTGTGACAGAAATGGGCTTGAACCTAAAGTTATATTACTCTTAGACAATGCCCCAGGACATCCAACCTCACTTGATACGCCCAGAGACTTAAAAGTGTACGTAAAGTTCCTTCCACCAAACACTACGTCAATATTACAACCTATGGACCAGGGAGCAATAGCAAACTTCAAAGCTTATTACCATCGCCGCACTTTTAGCCAACTAATTCATGAAACTGGCGGGGAAGGAAGACAGTCTATGCGAGAGTGGTGGAAGTCATACAACATTATGAAGTCTATTCACAACATAGAAGAGGCTTGGAAGGAAGTTAAAATGAGTTGTATGAATGGGGTGTGGCGTAATCTTTGGCCAGATGTAGTGGAAGCACCTAGAAGAATTGTCCAGATGCAGAGACAAGTGCTTGAAGACATTGCTGCAATGATTGAGGGGTCTGAACTTGAAGATGTCACGGTAGAAGATCTCGTAGAACTTGTAGCAACGCACGACGATCCTATTAGCAATGAAGATCTGATCGAGTTACAGAATAATCCTATCTACGATGAGGAAGAACAAGTAGAAGAGAAAGTTTTATCTTCAGGGGAAATACAAAATGCACTTTCAAAAATTTATTCAGGTTTGGACATATTGCAGAGTATAGACAATAATGATGACCGTGTCTTGACCGTGTGTCAAACAATTAAAAACAGTGTTGGGTGTTATGAACGTATTTTACAAGAACGTAAACAAAACGTTACCCAAAAGACAATAGATGTATTTTTCCGTAAAAAATAAGAGTATGTATTGCATAAAGTGTTCTTAGAATTAAAGTGATTGATTAAAATGATTTGTATTTTTTTGTATTAAATTTTGACTATGTTTAATCATAAACCTCGATATACGCGAATTTCAGTTAACGCGATTTTTTTCGGAACGTATCCCTCGCGTAAAGCGGGGTATTACTGTACTTTGAATAAAGTACTTTTTATTACTCTTCCGAATTTAACATGTTTTTTTAGAAAAAAATCCGCATTTCATACTTGTACATCGGGTATGTTATTCTTCAAGTAAAATATTTTCAAGTCATTCTTTGGAGATGCCCATGGCCTCAGCTATTTCACGCCCTTTCACTCGTCGATCATCTAACACCATATCATGGACTTATTGAATGATTTGTGATGTTGTAACAGTTCTTGCACGACCTTCGCGTGGATCATCTTCGAAGCTTGTACGACCAGATTTAAAAAGAGCAGCACATTTTTTCACAGTGCTGCTCTTTTTAAATCTGTGTGTTAAGTGATTTTTAACAATTTCGAATGAATTTCTATTGGTGTTAAACCATCAAAAGAAAGAATTTAATCACTGCACGATATTCAGTTTTTTCCATTTTAAAAACATAAACATCAATAACACGTCAATATTAAACAGCTGCTTCTACTCGAAGGAACTGCAAAATCGACATAAAATTTTATATGCGTTTATATAAAGGATGGAACTTTCAAATACAATTATGGTTCCACAGTTTATAATGCAATCTGCTTTTCAGCCTAGTCATGTTAGTATCATCAAGAATGATGATCAACAGTCAATCTTCGCTCCTGATGATGCGCACGTCGAGCGCAAAAATAAAGTATTTGGTGTAATGATGTTAATTAACTAATATGTAGCACATGATTCAGTATGTTTTGTACTCCAATACCAAGCCCTGGTCTCAAATTCAAGTAGTTGTAACTAATGTTTGTGGCTCTCATGTTTCCTCAGAGAGTGTTCTTTACGAGTGGCGGTCGACGGATTTCTTTCCAAAACCTTCACTATCAACACCGGTATGCCCTAGGGCTCTATACTGTCTGCTACTCTCTTTCTCATTTACATTAACGATCTGCTGGAAAAGACCGGGGATCCAATCTACAGCTTTGTAGATGACAGTAGGCTTGTCTCTTCATTCACCTTGAACGCTCGGACATCGGCTGCTCAGGCTAATATTCACAGACAGCAGGAGGTCGTTCAACTTAACAAAGACCTGGAAGAAATTCTATCTTGGGGTGACAGTAACCAAGTGGAATTTAACGCTACAAAAACCCAGGCGGCAGTTTTTCTAAAAAAGTTAACTTTGCTGAAGCCGACATAGTTATGTCAGGGCACTCCATTCCCCTAGCATCGTCGCTCAATTTGTTAAGCGTTAGTTTGAGAGCAAATATGTCCTGGCATGAACATGTTGCGGGCATAGCAAGGAGAGCTTCTCAAAAGTTGGGAATATTATTTCGAACCAGAAAGCTTTACACTCCACAACAACTGTTAATTCTTTACAAGGCTCAAATTCGACCAACTATGGAATACTGCTCCCATGTTTGGGTCTCCGCTCCCAAACATACACTGCATTTGTTGGATTCTGTTCAGAGAAGAGCTGTCCGTCTGATTGGAGACCCGGAACTGACCGGCGGGCTTGATTCGCTGGAACATCGAAGAACGGTTGGCGACTTGAATCTGTTCTACAAGTATTTTCATGGAAAGTCTTCGAAGGATATAGCCCGCTTAATTCCTCCCAAAGCGGTGCATGTTAGAAATACACGTCGCGCTGGTGCTTCACACCCGTATGAGGTTCAGCTTGTTACTCCACGTACAACGCTTTTCAAGCAGTCTTTTATATGGAGAACATCATCCCTTAGAAATAATTTGCCCAGCGCTGTGTTTCCCACCGAGTACAATTTACAGCGATTCAAGAACAACGTGAATCGCTTTTTCCGCACACATGCCGCTCCTGGAGCGTTTTAGGGACTTCTCTGTAGCACGTGTGCTAGACCCATAAAAAAAATGCGTTAATGTTCGAAACTTTAAACTATTGCAGGACTTAATCCACGAAGTTGCAACACTGTTTTCTCTTGAAAGATTGATGAACTGATGTAGACTTGAAACCTAAATGACCCCTATTCAGTAGGAAATAAAGCTCTCTAAAAGGGGTAAGAAATTCAAGTACACCTATAACACATCATCTGATGAAATCTGAATACTACCGAAATATGGCGTACCACCTGATGTCTGCGTGACCTCTGTTGTTGCTTCTCATCCACTGTTCCACACTATATTTCGTAAAATTATCATTATAAATACTGTATTGTCCAGAATATCGCCATCATTTTGAACGTCTGCCGAGGTTTTTATCATAACGATTTCTACAAGAGTCTGTAGATATATAAACAACCAAGAAAAAAAAATACATCTGCACGTGTTCCGTCTAAAGTATCACGTAAGATCATAAGAAATCGTAAGTATTTGAATTTACATAAAAGGTGCGTAAAAATCCCATAAATTTATAAATAAATATAAAAAGCGGTTTAAAACACATATCTATATGTAAATCGGGTCACTCCATACTTCATCTGCATACTGAGTGTTGCATGTTCACTATTATTACGATTATTATTAACAGCTTGGAAAAAATTGCTAAGAGCAAGGTTTTTTTGTTAATATATTTAAATTCATATATAGAGACAGTTTAAATTAATCTTTGTAAATATTACAGGTGATTTAAAAAAAAAAAACGATTTTAATGATTTAAAACCAATTGTTTAGTTGGTTGCGTAACACAGTATTTTTTTTTTATTTGTCCTATTTAAAAATACGTGGTGCGATCCAAAAGTTCAGCAGAAATATGAAGCAGTATTGACTCGTTCTCAAAGTGGCGGTGTGTACAGGGTGATCATTTTGAGACGCCCGGCCCTGATTTATGGAAAATTGTTGGATAGTGCATGTCAAGGAGTATACTGACGTATTTGACATTTGGTAGTGAAACTAACGCTAGGCGCCGCGACAACGGGAGCCGTGATGCCAATCAACTTTTTTTCAATCGACATACCTTTTGTAAAACGGCATTAGAAAGCCCTATTTTTTTTTCAACATTTCAACATATACATCATTACTCCTTTCCTTATCTAAAAGAAATTTCCACTAAAATTACTAAACTTTTCAATTTAAAAATTTCCTTCAAACGTAAAAAAATAATTAATATTATTTTTACCAATTTAAAAGATAAGGATGAAACTATAAAAGTCTCAGAAGTAGTATACAGCATCCGTTGCTCTCAGTGTGAAAAAGTCTACATAGGACAAACATCAAGGGTCCTAAAAGACAGTCATTTCTCATAAAAGTAATTGCAGACTTAAGAAAAACTCTTGCCCACTTGCTTCACATAGTAATTAAATCTCACTTGAATTTAATTTTAAAGAAACCAAAATTATGTGCAGAGAAGGAAATTACAATAAGAGAATCTTTAGGGAAATGGTAGAAATTCACCTTGAACCGAATTCTGTTAATAAAAAAAACTGATATTGATGATATAAGCTCAATTCTCTCGAACCTATTGCAGATCGGTTGGCAAAATAAAAATTCACAAAATATATCAGACACATCTCTATAATAATGACGTAATGTCAAATTTAACAAAACTTTGGCAAATTTAAACAAAATATCAACGTTATTGTATTCTCTGGTATAAATAAACCACGACTTGACCAGAGGTTAGAAGACGCTGGACTTACAAAACACACACACACAGTTGTTTGTACCATACATAACAAAATGGAGTAAACGATTTTTGTCGAAATTTTCTCATGTTTTCCTAATTAATGTAATGTGGTTTTTTCTTCAAAGGAATTATCCAAAAAGCATCAGTAAGTAGTAAGTAGTTTGACGTTAATAATTTTGGGTTGCTTTTTTATTATAAACCTCAGAATACTGATAATCTACTGTATTTGTAGCCCTGAAGAAGAAAATAAAATATTTTCGAAACCTCAACGTAGCTAAAAAGGTGTGTGTCATTTTGTGTCCCATATGGCGGTGGCCACTGGTGGTTGTCTCAGGTGAAGTAATTAACAATGTTTTCAACATCCAAGGTTCTCAATCACATTCCTGTTTTTTGTAATTTTATCTACTGTGTTATAGTGTGTATTTTTATGGATTAACCAACGTTTTTATGTATAAGCTACCTACGGCCATTCAGGCTAACTCAACTTCACACTACTCATTTCTTGCCCTGAAGAAGGTCCCAATCTAAGACCGAATTATTGGCTTAATGAGAATTGTGTGATCTCTTATCACGCCCCTTTTGCCGAGTTCCCCAAGTAATATTATATTTATATATATATATATATATATATATATATATATATATATATATATATATATATATATGTATACAAGAAAAAATCTAACGGTGTGAGACCTTCTAATAAAACTGGTAGAGTATTCGAAGAAATTAAGGTATCTATTTCCCACACCGGTACACTAACGCCATAATAGCCTTGATTCTGAATCTGATTAACGTTGTATGGATTCCCGTCAGCTCAGTAATGATAATTTTTTCTGTTAGGTATGCCGTTGCTTACAAAATGACTTTCATCTATCCATAATATACGATGAAATGACGTTCTTCCCTAGTTCTGTTCTCTCCTTAAAGTCTCTGGGTAATCTTAGCGCTTAAATTTTTCTCCACCAAGCTTGGCTGAGATAAAACTACAGCCTATAATTATTCCAAACCTCTTTAACGGCCTTATGGATTAATGTTTCAAAATCTATCACTACTTCTGTCGGTTGGAATACCAAGTTAAACTCTCTACATTTATTTAAAATATAGGTTAAATAATTTATATGTGAGTTTGTCGATTTGTCCTTTAATAGACAAAATACAAGCGGAATATAATGTCCATTGCAGCATTAAATTTATAATTATTTACAATTAAAAAAACTTTACCTCGTTTAGACACACTTGTTTGGACGTTTATACCTTCCATGTCCATTATTTATTCAATAATTCGATAAATTGAAGTGAAATGAAACAAACCTCTAGGAATATTGAGTTATGGTTAAACCACCCCTAAAAGCCTAAATATTTCATAATTATTTTTATTACCTGGGTTTTTTCAAATTACGGTCAGGATCATCCGTCTGTTTACTTGCGTTACCCTGGACGAAAGTGTATATTTCAAATTTAAAACGCCGGCCGGACGAACTTGTATGTCTTAGTTTATGCAAAAAAGGATTACGGACAAAACTGTAATTTCCGCTTTTGAGTTTATCCCACATGTGCTCGATTTGATTGAGCTCAGGATTCCGCGCAGGCCAGTCTAATGTGGGTATTCCCACTTCCGCCAGGTATTGCCGCACCTATGCAGCAGCATGTGGCCTCACATTGTCCTGCATTAGCATGAAGTTATCGCCAACAAACCCAGCTTAAGGAACGACGTGTTTCTGTAAGATTTCCTCGATGTACCGGTGAGCAGTTAATCCACCGCTACGTGTCTCATCAGTCACGACATCTAAATCGGTTTTCGCATCCAGCGAAATGCTTCCCAACACCATGACAGAATCTCTTACGTAGGCGACAGTTTCAGTAATACAGCACGGCGCATAACGCTACCCAGGCCTCCTATAGACCCGTCTTCCTCCATCATTGCCATGTAGGCATATTTAGGACTCGTCGGAGAATAAAACGGAGCGCCATTGCTCTAAGGTCTAGTCGACATATTCTCGGGAAAATCTGAGTCGCTCTTATCGGTGGGCTGCTGTCAATTTGGGTCCGTTAGCTAGTCTCTTCGGATTTAGGTTAGCTTCTTTAAGTCTTCTTCTGACTGTCCAATGACTGACAGCTCCACCACGAACTTGTCGGAGCTCCTCAACGTCGGTCAAGTGACTACTTCTTAAAGTTGTGTTGACAATAAAGGGGTCGTCTCGCCCCGAGATACACCTTCTTCTTCTTGATCCTGGTCTCCGTGCAAAGGTGCCAGCCTCTCGGTAATGTCTGTAGACTCTGGAGACAGCGGACTGGCTTAGGTGCAGTTGCGCAGTGGCTACACATTGGCTTATGCCCTACTTGCAATAGACGTGTGCCGTTTCTTCCGGGATGGTATTCATTTTTCCGATGACGTAACTAGTAAGCAGAGAGGAGTAGCAGAGATGTTGGCGGTTCAAGTTCCATTAAAAGACAGTTGCATGTGTTTTTATAGGGATGAATTGCGCGAGTAAGTTGCTGAGCGAGCAAAAATAGTTCTGTTGAGTAAAACCGTTTTAATCAGTAAAACTTTTCAGAAATTAAAATGTTTTTGGTATTATTGAAAAGAATAGAAAATCAGCGGTCTAATGATACCAAAAATAAAACAACAGTTTAGAAATTAAATTCAAGGATCGATGTTAAATGAAGCAAAATCGTTTGAGTCGATTTTTTTACTCACCAGTATAGGTGTATGTAATTGCATATACCAAATTAAACAACAACGTTTGGTATTCCAAAGAATTTAAAATCATAGACAAACACTTAAAGAAGATTTTAACGGCCACCAAGCATTAAATTCAAAACTTTAATAACTCCAGTCTCTAATAAAATAATCTAAAAAGTTAACGATAACATGTTACGACAGATATTAGACATAATTTAAAATACTTCCCTAATAAAACGTATATCATTATAAACCACGGATATTAAATATTATTTTACTCTTCGAGAATCTGCGATTGTGATTAGTACATGAAGATACAAGTTACTGTGAGAAAACATCTTTTGAGACATTCCTTGATAAGATCTTACAAACGGACTATCACGAGGCACCCAGACATATCTAATAAAAATTCTTTCGTATTCAAGATGAAAAAAGTAATATGCTGATCGTGATATGTAAAATTCTTTACAGGGTGGTCGAGGAAAACTTTGAATTTTTTAAAAACTAATATACGTTGCTGTAATTAAATATCTTCCTGAACATATCTTGCTCCAACGTTAAAAATATAATATGGCAGCTTTTTTTACAGAAATTTAAGTGGGCTAAACGGCCGTTCTTATGTCGTAGAGAATGGGGTCTAGCTACAAAGATGATATTAAATATGTATTGCAATCGTGTATAAACTGTGATTTAGAATTAAAAGATACTAGATATACAATTCAACTATTACTGGCCTGTATAGGCCGGTGGCATGTCTTAGTATTACGCTTCCGAAAAGGCCTAGCAGAGACATTAGAAAGACGAAGAAACTGGTAGCAAAAAACATTGAAAACCTATTGGTGGTAAAAATTCTTAAAAACACAGCAATGAAACCCTGAAAAAAACCGTCGTATAATCCACAAATATCTTTTCAAATAAGTTTACTTTATCGCCGCGGCAACATGTGACCAAGGATATTGTGGTAGTTCAAGATGGCGTAGCCCGCGTTTTGTAAAAAAGGTTATTGTTTACTGAGAATTCCAGAGGAAGGGACAAAATAGCCAAAAGAAGAAAACAGAAACTTACCTCTACGAGAGCTTGCTAAACCAAAAGATAGAGAAAATTTCGTTTTTGGGATACAGCGTTTAAGGTGAATAGAATTTAAAGTAAAACACCTATCATTCTTTATTGAAAACTGATCCCGCGCTACTGCCAACCTGTCGAAAAGTCATCTTACTTGTTCCAGCATTTATCGGGGTATGTTCTATAGTACCATTGAAAAATGGAGCAGAAATAGAAAACTAACAAATATAACTATACAAATTATATTAATATATAGAAATTTTACGTTCTTTTCTGGGGGAATAAAGAAATTGGAATTTCGCTGGACCAAATGTATTAAACTCAATGTTGAGACATAAATTTTTGCCTTTACACAAAATATTATCTACCTTGTTTTTTGCAAGATTTAAATCCACACTCATGTATATATATATATATATATATATATATATATATATATATATATATATATATAATATATATCTATATATATATATATATATATATATATATATATATATATATATATATATATATATATATATATATATATGTATATAACATGCAACCGTCTCTCTGTCTGTCTGTCCGTTAGTGCGCTTATCACTGGAGAACCACTCATCCGATTTACGTACTTTTCTTTAATAGTGAATGTAAAAAAAGTTTGCCGCTAGCGCGTTCCCTTGCAATACACAGGCCTAACTATTAAATATGGAACAATATTGTGTAGCAGAGGATATCTATAATCTATAATATACAATATATATATATATATATATATATACATATATATATATATATATATATATATATATATATATATATATATAATGCAATGGAACTTTGTCTGTCTGTCTGTCTGTTAGTGCGCTTATCCCTCGAGAACCACTTATCCGATTTACGTGATTTTTTAAATTCATACATATGTTCTCTGACCAGGTTATAGATATATATTTTATTACATCTAGAATATATATAAAATGCAACGTATCTCTGTCTGTCCGTCCGTTCGTTAGTGCGCTTATCATGGGGAACCATTTATCCGATCCACGTACTGTTTTTTTTTTTAAACATACATACGTTCTCTGGCCAGGTTATAGACTATACTTTATTAGGATAGGTAGCATAAGGAAGGAGCAGTGACGATAATAGGGAATGAAGTTGGAAAAAAGTTTGTTGCTAGCGCGTTCTCTTACAATACACAGCCTAAGCCATTAAATATGAAACAATATTATATAGCAGAGAATATCTATAATCTATAATATAAATAAAATGCAATGTCTCTCTGTCTGTCTATTTGTCCGTTAGTACGTTTATCACGCGAGAACCACTTATCCGATTTACGTGTTTTTTTTTTTAATTCATACATTTGTTCTCTGGCAAGGTTATCTATAATCTTCTATCTATTATATATAAAACACAACGTCTCTCTGTCTGTCTGTCTACCTGTCTCTCTGCCTGTCTGTCCGTTTGTTCGTTAGCGCGCTTATCACTGGAGAACCACTTATCTGATTTACGTGCTTTTTTTTAAAACATACATATGTTCTCTGGCCAGGTTATCTATCTATAATATATATAAAATGCAACGTCTCTCTGTCTGTCTGCTTGTCTGTCTGTCCGTCAGTGCGTTACGTGCTTTTTTTAAAACACACATATGTTTTCTGGCCAGGTTATAGGATATATTTTATTGCGTTAGGTAACATAAAGAATAAGCAGCCTAAACCATTAAATATGGAACAATATCATGTTGCAAAGAATGTAATATATATAAAGTGTAACGTCTCTCTGTCTGTCTGTCTGTCTGTCCATTAGTACGCTTATCACTTGAGAACCACTTATCCGATTTACGTGTTTTTATAAATTTATACATATGTTCTATATAATTCGATATAAGCCTAGATAATAGGAGATAAGGGGAGATAATGGGAGATAAGTATAAATAATGGGAGATAAGGAGAAATAACGGGAGATAAGGAGAAATAACGGGAGATAAGCAGAGATAAGTCTAGATAATGGGGTTAATGGGAGACAAGGAGAAATAATAGGAGATAAGGAAAATATTGCAAGATAAGTCGAGGTAAGCCTAGATAAGGGGAGATAAGGGGAAAATAATGGGAGATAAGGGGAAATAATGGGAGATAAGGAGAAATAATGGGAGATGAGCAGAGATAAGTCTAGATAATAGTATGTAGAGGTAATGGGAGATAAGAAGAAATATTGGGGGATGAGGGGAAATAATGGCAGGTATTTTATTACGTTAGGTAACATAAGGAATAAGCAGTGACGATAATAGTGAATCAAGTCCAAGCGAGCGGAGCCGCGGGCACTACTAGTGTATATATATATATATTATATATTATATATATATATATATATATATATATATATATATATAGTATATATATATATATATATATATATATATATATATATATATATATATATATATTATATATATATATATATATATATATATATTATATTGGCGGTTTTCCTGTTTTATTGTAATTATACATATTTTTTCTTTTGGTTATTCTGTCTGTAACTTTTCAGAAGTACTATCCTTACGATAAGAATTCCAATCCGGTTTGTCTGATTCGTAACTTTGTTATTGTTAAGTTATAAAAATGGTGCAATCTTTTATTAAAGTAAATGAATACATAAGGTGAAAAAAACTAAAGTGCAGATCAATTTTTATATTTTTTTTTACATGGGGCGAGAAAAATTTGATAATTTTTTAACAGTTAATATAAATTACTGTAATGAAACATCTTTCTATACACCTCTTATACTATCGTTGAAAAGATCTCCAAAACGAATTTCCCTAAAAATATTATGAGGCATACAGACATATCTAATAAAAATTCTTTCGGATTCAAGACGAAAAAACTAAAGTCATCTTGACATATAAGATTTTTTACACGATAATGGAAAAAAATGTTTTTAAGTGGTTGCTACAAGGTATTATAATAAAGCATAACTCTAAACATTTTTTACCCTATCGTAGATTACGGTGACTACAATCAATTAGAGTTCCCTAGCGTAAAATTATGAAAAGATGACTAATACAAGGTGTGTCATTTAAAAAAAATGCATATTTAATTAGCTACAATTTTTGGAGCTACACAGTGTAAACGAAAACTTTTTGAATTATTGGTCTCTACGAACGTTACAAGTCTTTAGAAAAGATATTTTATATCTAATGCAGATAGATATTCTCCGTCAATACACTATTAGACAATTTTGTAAATATTGTTCTGGAAACAATGATCCAGATACCAGGTGTGCAGGTATGAAATGCGGATTTCAGACAACAGATGTTTGTGCTCTAAAGATTTGACACTGCGCCATTTTGTTGTGTCATCAACAAGTGTCAGACGCACACGAGTGATAAATTCGAAAAGTGTGTGCATAGTGTTGTGTTGTTGTGTTCAATATGTCGAAATTTATACCGAACAAATAGCATTCGCGGACAGCATTAATTTTTTGTTTTCATTACTTCGAGAAGCTTATGGTGAACATGCTCCATCGCAAGATACGTGTGAACGATGGTTTCGGCGTTTCAAGAGTGGTGACTTCGATGTTACAGACAAGGAACGTGTAAAACCGCCAAAAAAATACGGCAGCATTATTGGACGAAGATGATTCGCAAATACAAAAATAAATCGCCGAGCAATTGGGCGTTAGTCAACAAGCTGTTTCCAATCGGCTACGAGAGATGGGAAAGATTCAGAAGATGGGGGGTACCACATGAGTTGAACGACAGGCAAATGGAAAGGCGCAAAAACACGTGTCACATTTTGCTCGCTCGGTACAAAAGGAAGTCGTTTTTGCATCGTACAGTTACAGGGGATAAAAGGTGGATTTATTTTGAGAATTCCAAGCACAAAAAATCATGGGTAGACCCAGGCGCACCATCCACTTCGACTGCAAGACCGAATCGCTTTGGCAGAAAAAACGATGCTCTGTGTTTGGTGGGACCAGAGGGGCGTGGTCTATTATGAGCTGTTAAAACCTGGGGAAGCGGTTAATACTAAACGTTTTCAACAACAATTGACCGATTTGAACCGTTCGCTGCTTGAAAAAATGTCAGAATACCGAAAGAGGCAACACAAAGTCATTTTTCTTCATGACAATGTTCCATCACATACGGCAAAACTAGTTCGCGACACGTTGGAAGCACTCAGCTGGGAAGTTCTACCCCATGCGGCTTACTCACCAGACTTGGCTCCTTCCGATTACCACTTGTTTGCGTCGATGGGTCACGCACTTGCTGAGCAGCGCTTTCGTTCGTACGAAGATGTGAAAAAATGGCTCGATGAATGGTTCGCAGCAAAAGGGGAAGATTTTTACTGGCGGGGTATTTACAAATTGCCCGAAAGATGGGAAAAATGTATAACAAGCGATGGAGCATACTTTGAATAAAGCACAGCATTTCATACTTCTTTTTTTTTTTTTTTAAAAAAAAAAAGGGGCGAGCCCCTTTTATGGCACTGGCATGAACCAAATGACCAACATCTCTCTTTATTTATAGAACCATATACATTTTCTTAAAACTAAACTTATACCTAAAGACACACACAACACCCAGCCCAGACACGGAATCGAACCGCGGACCTCTCGGACAACAGCAGGCAAGGCTAACGCCTTAACCCACTGCGCCAATCGGCCGGGCTTTCATACTTCTACACCTGGTAATTCAAGTTTATAAAACCGACGCCGTTGCAGATATTATCTTACCTGACAATGAGTAAGTAAATCCAAGAAATTTCTAGTTGTCTTACCTAAAACAAAACAACGAGGTATTAATGTAAAAATTAACCAACAATAACATGAAGTTATATAGTCGGTCAAGTAAGAACGTGACTGCAGGTTTTCTTGAAAAAATGTGTTTCGAGAAAATTTTTTACCATCAATGTATTCTTTGGTGTACTAACAGTAGCGCAATTATCTTCGTAAGTAGTCCAGTAGCCTCCTGCATCAATAATCTGGCATCTTCGAGGCACGCTGTCGACGAGATTTTCAGCATATTCGTGAGTCAATGATCTCCAAATTTTCCGAATCTCACGACACAACTGAATTAAAGTTCTCAGAGTATTTCCTCTGAGCTTTCTCTCTACAAGGGACCAAACGTTTTCAATAGGTTTGGCGTCCGGCGATTGCGAGGGCCACTCCAGTATCTTATCGTGGACCCAAGCGAGCTGCTTCTCGACTTGATTTTCGCCCAGCAAAGGTTTCTTCAACGTGCTTCATCATGAGCACGAAGATGTTGTCGAATGGTCTCTCGAAACACATTCAAACCCGATTTTCTTAATTCTATCTTGCTCCTTGATGCAGCGTCAATTTCGAGTCCAGAACAAAGAAAGACTGCCTCGAATCTACGCGCAAACAGTTAGCTCATTTTGGATTTTATGTGGTTTCAACGAAATATCGGAATCAACTTGTACTACAATGAACGCTAGAATCGCATGTAGCACAAATGAATTGTCACGGAAACGTTCTAACTTGACCAACTATATTAAAAACATAAAAAAGCATGTTTTGTTTTAAATTTTTACTTGAAACAACTCACTGCAAGCGGTCCAGAAATATTTATTCGTACCAAAATATAAAGTCACTCTGTCTTCTACAGCAAGAAATTTTTATAAGGAGCCGCTCAAAATAAGGTATCACATTTTATAACGCAAAAAAAAGGCTCTATAATGTGTTTATACAAAGTCTCTCATAGGTAAGTCTAAATTTTTCGGCTTACCGAGCGAATACAAAGAGGCGGAAGCATAAGGTAGTAGTATATAGCCTTAATCGGGTCCTTGGACATTTAGTTGCAATAATATGTTTCTGTCTGATGCAGACATTTGAGGAAACTGGTTCGACTGTAAGTAAAACTCAGGTTGGACGCGGACATAAACGACCAAGTGGCGTAAATATGTCCAGAAGTTCCTTAAAATGTACTCTTCGCAAAGATTTTTGTCTGTTTACCTACAAGGTACAGCTGGTAGAAAAAGTAAAGCGAACTCCTTCTGTTCATAGGTTCAACTTCGTTAATTAAGTGCTACTATTCGACATTTAAACTATATTATTGAACATTTAAATACATGCTCTAACTGCTCAGTTAGTAAACATAATTTCCGTTATTGGAGTCAGGAAATATCTGAAATTAAAGCATTGAAACCCTTTATATTCCACTACTTGGTCATAAGGTCTGGACGTGGAATAATAGGCTCACACGTCTTTGAAGTAAACAGAAACTGCACAAAAACTATTAACTTAAAATAATGTGTGGAGAAGATTAAGAACTTTTTCATACTTTTCTAAAATTTTTCTAGTTATAACCAGAGAATTGGAGGATGCAGAGTCATCACATATTTAAAACACACCCTCGAAAATAAGTAGGAAAATTTTCCCCTAAAAACAATTTTCAAAATACGTCATTCCTCTACATAGCTCCGCCCCGATTTGACGTTGATGGATTTTTTTTTCTTATAGTAATGTCTCAAGATTAAAGTTTACGATAATATTACTTGCTACCTAGTATTGCTGAGAGAAAATATCTTGTAAGAAACAACACTGATCACGTAAACGGCATGATGCCGAATGTAGTTAATAATTACGCTGCTCACTTAGAAGAATGTCGGAAATTTAACAGTTCATATTTAAAAGACATTATTCTTAATAAATAATTTTGCACGAACTATAATTAGATATACGAGTGTTTTTTAAGTTATGTACCTACCAATGAAAATAAGTAATTGAGAATAGTGAAGTGATATAGTTTTTTACTAGAGGGAGACAAGTAAATTTTTAATCTAAAGATCAAAATAGTGTCAATGGGGTCGAAATTCAATTCAAGATGTCTTCTGAAGAAAACATCAGGCTTGTTAAAGATGTGTGGATGTTAGATTAACCAATGAAGATCCCCGGACTTGCTCGAGAGCCTAGAGTATATATAGTTTTGATGATTGTTCAAGAAAATTGGGGGTTGAAAAAAGTTTCTACACTCCTTACACGTTTCCGTTTTACATGGTTTTCGAGAAATAATTTGCAACCACCCACCAATATCTATTTTCTACTAAACTTTATATGGACACCCTGTATTATCTGAATGCAAAATGTTTGTACATGTCAAAAGTGGCAGTATTATAGTACATCTTGCATCCTTTCAGGTTGACCCATAGATAGAAAAAGGTTGATGACAAATCAGAGTTCTTAGGATATAACAGTACGAAATGGGAGCGATTTTCGGACGTCTCGCTTACGACTGATCAAGACATCTTTAGGTAAGAGAGCAGTTAATTTGAAAATACACTAAGAAGATAAAACATTTGTGCGCCCATGTTTACATTTTACCTGCACTAAAATTATCCAAGGCTTACAAGTTTTTACGTAAAATTTTAAAATGAGTATCCCAGCCAAGCTGCTAACAACTTCTATATTTTAGTGACGTGTTGTCACGTCCAGAGACTTCTGTGCACGTTGCAGAAACCCCGCTGCGAGTCTCACGTTTACATCCATGCACGGACTGTCATAAACTATATCTCTGTGATTTCTAATTACTACACTGAGATGTGAAGGCTTAAATATTCTTTATACGAAGTGATAAATTTTAAAAGTTATATTGTAAGATTATCTGAGATGGAGATCTTATATTTATAATATAAGTTGACCGAAAGTAGTTAACTCTGACTTTAATATTTGATTGTGGAGATAATTTTACTGTGCATATGTAATTTTATTTTTATTATTGTCTGTCATTGATAGAAATAAATTACTAAAATAATATTATAAACTGCTCTACAGATGTTCCTCACCGACTTTTTAGTTAATTGAAAATTTTATCGGTGGCTATTAATTAATTTTAGTTATATAGGCTACAACAGAATTACTACAAGATATTAAGGATAATACAATCATCGAAACAATAGATATAAAAGCTGAAGAACTAACATGCATAATTAAAGCAGCCTCCACTGCAGTAGCCACGAAAATTGGAAAAGAAAAGGACAAAATAAGTGACAACACGAGACAACTTATAGAAAGAAAAAGAAATATGAACGGAGATGAGCACAAAATAGAGTGGATTGAGCTTAGCAAGTTAATCGGAAAAGATACAAGAACGCACCAGCATAAAGTAATTTTGGAAAGCACTGAAGGAAATAAAAGCCCGAAAATAATAAGCAAGAAACTGAATAACGGAAGAAAAGAGATTATTAAATTGCAAAATAATGAGGGACAATTAATAACGAATAGGGACAAAGTAAATTCAGAAATAAATACCTACAATAAAGAACTCTACATGTCTAAAACAACACCTAATACAAAATATAGGTTCAGAAGAACTACCAGAAGTTAATGTAGAGGAGGTCAATAATGCACTGAAGGAAATGAAACGTAACAAACCAGCAGGCCCTGATAATATTTGATCAGAAGTACTATTGGAAGCAGGAGAGGACTTAAAACAAGGATTGATCAAACTTTTCAACATGTGTCTAGAAACTGGCAAAATACCAATATTATGGCATATGTTAGAAGTAATGCTTCTACACAAAAAGGAAGATATCAGAAAGTTAGACAATTACCGCCCGCAGAGCTTACTATCTCAAATTTATAAACTTTTGACTAAAATCATCTCCAGTAGATTAGAAGTCAGATTCTTACACGGCTACAGCACATGCGACCACTTATAGAAAATGAAAATTATCCTAGAGAAGAGCAATGAATAAAATTTTGAACTCTGCATAGCCTTCATAGACTATGAGAAGGCTTTTGATTCTGTCGAAATGTGGGCAGTCATCAACGGCTTGAACAACTGCAGAATTAATTCTAGAGTCACTACCCTAATCAAAGATATATATAAAAATGCAAGGATGTACATAACACCTACTAGAGAACAAATACGTATAGGAAGAGATGTATGACAGAGAGATACAGTCTGTTATTTACTACAGCTCGAGAAGACGTATTTCGCCAACTAGAAGGTATAAAGATATATGGTGTGTATCTAAGTCATTTAAGGTTCTCAGATGAAATTGTAGTTATCAGTATTAATCCACATAAGTTACAAGAAATGATGAATGAGTTAAATTATCAGAGACAATTGGCCTTAAGAAGAATAAAAGTATGAGAAAAATGTTAACCAACACTAATAACAACATATATATTTAAAAAGAACAGCTCTCGAGATTGTTAAGAATTATGTGTAATTGAGGCAAAAAATTACTACGATGAGCAACAGTGTCCCGGATGAAATTTCAAGAAGAATCAGGCTTGGATGGTGTGCACTTGGGCACTGAATTTTTCAGTTTCTTCTTCATGATCTTCTATACTTTTTATATCGTCAATTATATCTTGGTCAGTTGGGAGATCTGTCGTGCCAACATCATTGTCGATTTCTAAGAAATCTTCAAGTAAAAAATCTGAGTCGACAGTAGCAGTTTTTTGTAGAATACCCCATTGCCTTTTTAAGGTAGCGAGATCCATTTCGTCTTCTTCTTCCTATTCGTCAATTTTTTCAGTAAAATCTGCTTTAGAAAAGCAGTTTTTGATAGTTTTCTGAGAAAAATTTTCACTCCATGCTTTAGCGACTTCGGTTATACACTCTTTAAGGGTAATCAATTTTTGGACTGGAAGGTTGTTATCAATCGCATTAACAATTTTGTGAACAATTCTGTTTCGATAATGATGTTTTATGTTTTTTATAATACCCTGGTCCATAGGTTGCAATTTGGAGGTCATGTTTGGTGGAAAAAAGATCAATTCAACATTCCTTAATTTTTTACTTACAGTAACGGGATGTGCAGGACAATTGTCTATAAACATCACAATCTTTCGCTTTTGGCTTTTCATTTTCGTGTACAGTTCTTTGATCCATCTTTCGAAAATCTCAGAAGTCATCCATGCCTTTTTATTATTGGCGTAATCTAACTCCAGAGATTTAACTCCTTTTAAGCAACTGGGATTTTTGCTTTTACCTATGAGCAGTAATTTCAGTTTTTCTGAGCCATCCATGTTTGCTCCAACCATAAGTGTCACCCTTTCTTTACTTGTTTTAACACCAAAACATTTATCACTTTTAAGTAAGTTTTATTTGGAAAACATTTAAAAAACAAACCGGTTTTATCACAATTGAAAACGTTTTTTGGCTCGTACTTTTTCAATGCATTTTTTAAAACAGTTTCAGTCCAAATGTCACAGTCCTCCTGACTAACGCTTGCACTCTAGCCAGACACTGTCTTGAAAACAATTGAATTGCGAGTCTTCCAGGCACTCAACCACCCTTCACTAGCTTGAAAATTAAAGCAGTTAAATTCTTTAGCAAATTGTAGAGCCTTTTGCTTTATTAAATTTCCCGATATTGGTACGTTTTGATGCGTACGGGCCACTTGAAACCATCGTAAAACTGCTTCATTTATATCCTCGTAAGTACTCACCGGTACTCGTTTTCGATTGTTTGGAACACTAGGTTTCTTGATGATACTGTCGCGACTTTTTATTATCAGAGAGACGCAACTTGGAGAAACACCAAATTTTGCAGCAACATCAATTTTTTTGCAGCCTTTATCAACTTCCTCCAAAACTTTAATTTTCTCAGCTAAACTTAAAACACACTCGCTTGGACATCTTACTTGATTCTTAAACAAAAAGAAACTGAACCTGAATTTGCGAATTACTTGGTCTCGACTATAAAATGGGTTTTTCCCCGGGTTTCTATAAAATGGGTTATTTCCCGGGTTTCTCACAGAAATCTACCTGATTTATTGCCAACCATTAGGCGTTATAAACGGGTTAAGAACCTTTTCAAAAGAATTCGTCATAAAAATGGAATTCGTGCTAATGTTAGATAAAAATGGGAAACTCGAAATGGCCAAGATCTCAATAAATGCGTAAAACTTTATACATAAAATTCCGGCAAAAATTTTATTATATAGAATGTTACTATTTTACAGATTCACTATATGCAGGGCTTTTTACATGAAATTTCATTAAAATATTCTAGGTCTTGAAAAAATTGCACTATAAAGAGTTTTTCACTATATAGAGTTTCACTATAAACAGTGTCGACTGTATATATATATATATATATATATATATATATATATATATATATATATATATATATATATATATATATATACATATATATCTCAAGCTTTTAAACATGGGTAATCTACACTCTATGTCTCAAATTGACTTCACCAAGTGTAAAACTGCACCATTATCTCATAGAATTGCTCTGTTAATATGTTATACATGAGAGTTAAATCAGTAAAACGGAACATTACAACTCTTACAACTATAAAAAAGAAGTTAAATGAAAACCGAACTTTTTATAACACCCAAATTGATACAATAAAAACTAAAAAGGTGATTCGTAGCTACACATTTATTTTCCCATCAACGAAATGACATGATAAAAACACGACGTAGTTTGTTGAATGCTTTAATCAAATCATTAAAGACCCGTGAGACTAACCAAATGGCATCTAATTTCTTTATAGGCTTATTTTGTTTTACACCGGTTTTTATAGTGTTTTTTTGACTAATTTGCTTGTGAACATAGTCCGAGTATCACATGTCACAAATTCCTAAATACTTCCTTTATGAGAGGTTTATTATATCTTAAAAACATGCAATTTTTCTAAAAAAAAAGGAGTTCTAGACCATTGTTGTGCGCTTAGAGTGCTAATTAAATTATTGTTAGTGTTTTTATCAAGGTTTTCGTTCAGTACAAATAAAGTCATAAGCAACGTCCGGTCGGGTTTTTAATTTTTTAATAACCTTTCCCATCAAAGTGGATATCCAAGCTTGTGTAACCATTTTTTTTTATAATGATAAAGTAAGTGGGTAATAATTTTCGCTTTCTGATGAATAAAGTCATTATTTTTCCGGTGGATTATCAATAAAAACACTATAATGTTTTTTGTGAGTGGTATTGTTATGTGGTTGTAACGACACCTAAAAATTTTGTAACGGAAATACATGCTCTGTTGTTAATTAATTTTGTTTTGGTTAGTTTAATGTGACTGTGACCAAGTATGTCACAATTAATTTTCAAAATATATGTGTACGGCACGGAGCGTGAGTTTATGGCTTTTTTAGTGCCAAATAAATTTAAATAAATATTTATTTCACCTGTGGTATCAAGGACTATTCCGTAAAGTCTTGCACGGTTAGGCTTAAGCTCTATTGGGTGATTTCCAAAGTTCGTGCTCGATTTTCATAGATGGCAGAAGTATGCACTTTTGATTGTACCTTTCTAATCGTTTTATAAACTGATAATTATCTAAATGCGTCTTGAGTTAACATAACCTTAAAAAAAGTTTACCCACTTTGGGTATTTCCATATCAATACCGCATATGAGAATAAAAGAATTAAAATCTAATGATGTACGCTATAATTTCCGCAAAGCGGACTATTTGTCTTTATATCATATGTTACATGCCACGGATTGGACATTTCTTGAATCTTATGATAATGTTAATCTAGCCCTCAGCGGACGAAGATTGGGCGAACACATTATTGGTGATTTTGGAACCCCTGAATATAAAGAAATACATCAATCTCGAAGGATAATTTGTTTCACCAGCCACAGAATCAAGATGCAATAATTGTTGGAGTCCTAGCTCGGTGGTATAGCCTTTGGTAACGCTGCCGAGGGTCTCGGATTCATATATCGGCGGGTCGGTGCAAGGACTTGTTAATTTATATATATCTGAGGTATCTAGAACCAGCGTTTGGTATACCAAAACTGGTGATAAAAACATCAATTAACAGATGGTCATATCAGCATCTAGATTGTTGGCTTTCAACATCTGGCCAAAGACAGATGAGACACGTAATTGGCGGTCCCACAAAAGAAACTAACTGACTAGACTTAGACCAAACTAGCAGTGGGACTGATCAGCGGTCACTGCCACCTGAGAAACATTTACAGAAAATGGGTATACAGGATGGTCTCACAACATGCAGACTATGTGGAGAAGAGGAAGAAATCGCTATTCACACCCTATATGAATGTGCGGCTTTACCTCGGAACAGACATAAACTGTCCCGAGATCTACGTCGTGGCTATAAATTATCACATAAAAGGCTTGGAGGGAAGCTAACAAACTTTCTTAAAGGGATGATGCTCTTTTAACCAAGAGAGGGGAGCCCAATAAGCAAAGAGGCTGCAGTGCACAAACCAGCACGAACGCCACGTATGTTCGGCCTAACCACATACATAGGTAGTAGTTGTTGCGGAAATGTAATAACGCTGACAACACTATTGCATTGTATCAAAAGTGTCATGAAATGAAAATATATGTTTCGACACTTGGACAATGTTAACGAATATTACGAAACCTCGCCGATATTCAAAAAATATGCAAAAAAAAACAAATCCATATTCAGGGCGAGAAGTGAACGACAAAAAAGATTAATTTAAAAATACTTTAATTAGTTATCTGCAACAACAAAAAAGGATTAAGCTCTTCGTCAATATAAAAAAGAAGAAAGCCCGCGACCGACATACTGCTTTAACGAAGCTTTCGAAAATTTTTGCTCAAGAAACGAAATATTTTATTTATTTTCATCCATTAGATAGTACGACGGCGTCATGTTTAAAGTAATTTTAAACATCTAAAAATAAATTATTCACATTTTAGTATCCATATTCGCTCCTCCCATTGCCGGAACAGCATCATCAGTGTGGGTGACACTTTGGCCTATTAGTTCCGGTTCAGACGCTTGCAGCGCCTCCATCGCAGGGACTTTTATTTGTTCCGGTAGTTTAACTGGAAGTTAAGTGTCATAATCAACAAATTAAATTTAGGGTTAAGGTGACACGTGATGTGCGCCTACTAATAATTGTTAAGAGCACGCAATAAAGTGAACAATGCATGGGTGGATAACAATCTCTGTATTTTATGTTTAGAGATATGAAAATTTATTTAGCGGTCTCAGAGTTTGCATAACTGTAGCTTAACTTTTGAATTTTAGAGGAGCGTTAATTCAATTAGCTAGCTAGTTACTTTTGTCTTGACACTTTTTCAAAATTTTTTGATAAGTACTTTTCGAGATAAGGCGGGTGGACAGCGATTTTTCGCGATTTTTTAAAAATAATACAAAGAAAAGTGCGCGCAAGTATTACATTATATATATATATATATATATATATATATATATATATATATATATATACAGTCCCTGGCCAAATTATTAGACGCGCTGTATTTTTTTTAGTAATTTTATGTTTCTTAAGAGTTTTTATGCAATAATGGTATATTTAAACTACAATATTATTGATTTTTATTTAAAAGAATTGTTGTAGACTACATATTTGTATTTATTTTTAACATATGGCAACACTGTGTTGACAAAGTGATACATGAACGTAAACAAGTACAAACCTGTATCAGTCGCGATCGGAATCGAGTCAGGTACGGACGTGTTTCTGTGGCTTTATGGACTGTGATTGTTTGTTTAACAGTTTTATACTACTCAGTTATTAGTTTATTTTGTATGCAGTGTTTTAAAAAAGTAATTGGACTATTTTCATTATGGGTAGAAAAGACGATCTTTCACCACGTAAAAAAGCTGAAGTGAAGGCCCTTGTGATTGCGAAAACATTTACAAACCGAGAAATATCACGAAGATTGGAGGTTTCTGAAGCTAGCGTACGACGCATAAAAAAAGAAAATTGAGTCAGGGAAGGAATTAAGCCCGAAAAGAAAGAAAAGATGCGGTAGAAAACCAATTTTCACTCCATGGTCAGAGAGATGTTTGAAGAAAATTTGTGTAGAAAACAGATTTGCTACCACAAAGGTAATAAAATCACAACTCCAGGATGCTAGCGTAAATGCTTCTGAGCGCACTGTTCGAAGAAAAATTGAAAGAATTAGATTTTAAGGCCTGTCGCCCCGCCAGGAAGCCCAAGTTAACAGCTGCAATGAAAGCAAAGCGCCTGAAGTGGGCCAAACAATGGCAAGCCAAAGATGTGGACTTCTGGAGATCGGTAAGATACAGCAATTTAATCAATAATTGATACATTATTATCATTTTCAGTTAAATAAAGCAAATAAACATGGAAGTTTTTATATATTTTTCCTATTTTTGACAGGTCTGCTTCAGTGACGAAAGCACATTCGAAATTTTGCAGAATAAAGCTCAGTATGTGCGTCGTCGTCATGGAGAAAAGTTTCATCCTGATTGTGTCGTCCCGACGGTTAAACACCCCACCAAAGTGATGATTTGGTCAGTCATCAGCGGCAAGGGCACTGGACGTCTGTACGTCGTCAAAGGAATAATGAGGCAACATCAGTCCAAAGAAGTATTACAAAATCGGTTGATTCCGCAGCTCAGAGAATGGTTTCCAAATGGAGAACCATTCACTTTCATGCAAGATGGAGCTCCCTGCCACACTGCTCGGTCTGTTAAAGCTTTTTTGGCAGAAAAAAATATCCCTCTGTTGGATTGGCCCCATTGAAAATGTGTGGGAGCTGATGACAAGAGAAGTGGCTAAAGATGTGATTACCAACAAAACCCAGCTCCTAGAAAAGATTATTCATGTGTGGAATCATCATCCTCAAATGCAGGAGACAGTACAATCTTGCATTGATAGCATGCCGCGCAGAATTAAAGCTTTGATAGCGGCTAAAGGTGGCTCAACTAAATATTGACTTTTACTAACATTAATTTCACTTTTCTTTAAAACTTAATAAACTTATGCTTTTCTAAATTAATGCTGTTTTATTTATGTCAAATAAATAGGTAATTGATTGGATAATATAAAAAATAAAAAACAAATCAATTTAAAATAATAAAATGGTACAATATCACTCGGTAATTAATATTTTACATGAAATCTTGCAGTGCGTCTAATAATTTGGCCAGGGACTGTATATATATATATATATATATATATATATATATATATATATATATATATATATATATATATATATATATATATATATACTAGCCGTGCCCGCGG
This sequence comes from Pachyrhynchus sulphureomaculatus, assembly GCA_019049505.1. Lineage (NCBI taxonomy): Eukaryota > Metazoa > Arthropoda > Insecta > Coleoptera > Curculionidae > Pachyrhynchus > Pachyrhynchus sulphureomaculatus. The sequence continues at coordinate 163,581,424 of CM032453.1, read as the reverse complement.
TGCCGGTCGCGTGGTCTTGATTCACCTTTGTCGTTACTGCTTATTCGTGTTTATGTTTATATTATTATATAGCTCGAGGGGCCTTAGAGGCCTAAGACTTGGTTCCATACTTGTCTCCACTTCTTTTTGTTTCCTGTTAGCTTTTCCCAGTACGGAATTCCCATTAACTCCTCCTCTTATTAGGGCTTGCTTTGCCTGTCTTTCTTCCTTCATCCTTGCCACGTGTCCCAACCATCCTAATCGCTGGCTTCTTATGATTTGGCTTATAAGGGGTTTCGTATATAGGCATTTTAATTCGTGGTTTGTTCTTTTTCTCCATAATCCCTCTTCTTTCCTTCTTCCGTAGATTCTTCTCAGAGCTTTCCTTTCCCACACCTCCAACGTCTCCTTTTCTCTTGCATTCAGTTTCCACGTTTCGCATCCATATGTCACCATGGGTCTGACAACTGTCGTATATATTCTTTCTTTTGCTTTTCTTGATACATTCTTTGATTTCAATATTGGATTCATGGCCCCCAAACATCTCTGTCCTTTCGCTATTCTTTCTTGTATCTCCGTCCTTTCTTGTCCACTCTCTGTTATTGTTACTCCCAGATAATTAAATTTGTCTACTTTTTCAAACATATATCTTTTCCCTAAGTTGTTTATTATATCTAAACTTTTGTTGTTTTTATCATCCTTCTTCTTTGTAATTTCCATGTATTTTGTTATTTCCTAATTTATGTTTAGTCCTCTCATCCTTCCCCTTTCTTCTGTCCTACTTATGGCTTTTTTGACGTTTTCTTCTGCTTTTGCAATCACTGCTACATCATCCGCATAGGCCAAGCATTGGCAGGTTTGTTGGTATATCGTTCCATTTGTTTTTATTTCTGACTTCCGGATTATCTTCTCTAGTACCAAATTAAATAGACATGTCGACACTGGATCCCCCTGTCTTAATCCTCTTTTCACCTTAAACTTGTCTGATACTTTGCCCTCAACCAACACTCTATTTTCTGTGTCATTCAGGGTCATTCTCACCATGCGAATCAATTTACTTGGAATTTTTAGTTTTTCCATTATCTTGTAGAGTCCTTCTTTATTTACAGAGTCATATGCTTCTTTGAAATCCACAAAGACCAAGTGTAGTGCCAAATTTTGTTCTAAACTATTATCTTGGATTTGCTTAATCGAAAATATCTGGTCTGTAACCGATCTATTTTTCCTGAATCCACATTGGTACTCTCCCAGAATAGACTCGGCTTTCTCTTCTAGTTTTTTTTTGATAGTCACCACTACTATCTTGTACACGATATCCAGTAAGGCTATTGGTCTATAATTAGCACATATAGTTTTTTCTCCTTTTTTGTATATTGGACAAATGAGCGATTCTCTCCAGATCACTGGCATCTTTTCTGTTTCCCATATTTCTTGCACCAACCGGCATATTTCATTTTCCAGATCTACTCCTCCAGCTTTTATCATTTCTGCTGTTATACAATTTCTACCCGGGACCTTATTTTTTTTGTGGTTTTAAGTATTTCTGTTATTTCTTCTTTTTGTTTGTCTCCTCCCGCCCTTCAGTTAATTTTGCTTCCTATTTCTCATTCAACTCCTCATTTTCATCTCCATTTAATGTTTCTTTTAAGTATTCCGCCCATCTATTCAGTCTTTCTGCCAAGCTTGCTGCTAAACGTCCATCTTTTTTCCTACATATTAGCATTTTGTCTCTGTTTATTCCCTTTGCATTTTATAAAAAAAAAAAACAAGTAAATCGGATAAGTAGTTCTGGAGTGCTGAGCGCACTAATGAACAGACAAACAGACAGATAGAGAGATTTTACGTTTTATATATATGACAGATTTTTTTTGATATATATTAAATTAAGAATTAAAAAAAAAACACGTAAATCGGATGAGTGGTTCTCGAATGATAAGCATACTAACGGACAGACAGACAGACAGAGAGACAGAGATAGGTTGCATTTTATATAATATTATAGATGTAATAAAATATATATCTATAACCTGGTCAGAGAACATATGTATGAATTAATAAATCACGTAAATCGGATAAGTGGTTCTCGAGGGATCAGCGCACTAACGGACAGACAGACGTTGCAATTTTGTATATATTATAGATATAGATTATTATTTTTATTATATTACCTGGCCAAAGAATATATGTATGAATTTAAAAAAAGACACGTAAATCGGATAAGTGGTTCTCGCTTGATAAACGCACTAATGGACAGACAGACAGAGACATTGCATTTTATATATATTATAGATTATAGATATTCTCTGTTACATAATATTGTTCCAAATTTAATGGTTTAGGCTGTGTACTGCAAAGGAACGCGCTAGCGGCAAACTTTTTTCCGACTTCATTAACTATTATCGTCACTGCTCATTCCGTATGCTACCTATCGTAATAAAATATAGCCTATAACCTGGCCAGAGAACATATGTATGTTATAAAACAAAAAGTACGTAAATCGGATAAGTGGTTCTCCAGTGATAAGCGCACTAACGGACAGACAGACAGAGAGACAGACAGACAGACAGACAGACAGACAGAGAGACGTTGCATTTTATATATATTTTATATATATATATATATATATATATATATATATATTTTACTCGTGTTTTCACAAGCTTTCATTTGACGCCACGCTCCATTACCTAGTAAAAATTTTTTTTTTCACTTCCGATTTCACCCCCCAAAACTAATCCCTTAAGTTAAAATTTAACTTTCAAAACTATATAGTTCTGATGAGGCCATCAATTCCAATATTATTACTAAATTTCAACTTTCTATGACAAATAGTTTCGGAGAAAATCGGGCGTGACAGAAGGACAGACGGACAGAAGGACGGACGGAGGACAGACACCGAAGTGATCTTATAAGTGTTCCGTACGGAACACTAAAAACGAGGAAACTTGTGTCTACCTTTTATTTTTTTTTAGTGGATGTATGTAGCATTATATCGGGTTCAAAATATCATTCGACATTGTCTTCCGTATCTTTTCACTTACCTTTTCTTAGTTCCTTTATTGGTCTTTGAGGTTTCCTGCAGTCTAGTAGTAGGGTAAAGGTGTAGAAAATGGCATATTAAGATAAAATAACTTGTCGCTTCTAAATGAATATGTTTTACTTCGGAGGGTTGTAACAAACTGAATCAAAGTCATAAATACGGGAGTCATTCAATAAGTAAAGAGACAAATAGCTCTAGCTTCAGAACGGTTTACTGGATTGCTACAAAATTTGACCTACTTTTCAACATAATACCCTCTAACGTTAATATACTGTCCCACCTTTCTGCTAGCTTCTTAATTCCTGTGGCAAAGAATTCTTTCGGTTGACGTCGAAGCCACACTAGCACTTTTTTCTGCATTTCTTCATTGTCGGTGAACCTCTTTCCATCTTTGAAAAGTCCGAACAGGTAAAAATCACACGGAGCCAGGTCTGGGCTGTATGCGTGATAAGGTAAGATCTCCCAACCTAGTTCTTGAAGCTTTTCTTGGGTAAGGGCGGGCACTTTAAATAGTTCTGAATAATATTGTGAACAGTTTCCCAACCCCCTAAGCTAATATTTCAACAATAATTCTTCCGTTATCACAAATTAGTCATCATCAGTCATAATCAGTCCTCGATTCCAACGAGGGACCGGAAACTTCTACTGAACGTCCACTTCGCTTTCTTCACACACTCTTGTTCGGCCACTTTTGAACCGATCTATCCACTTGTAAGCGTTCGCATGGTTCAAGCAACTTTGTCCATACTGTAACAGCATTCTAGAATATATTTTACTTGGCTTAACACTTTTATTACTGAAAATCTGATGACAGAATGCTGCTCTTCTAAAGTGCAGTCTTCCAATGGACTCGCCATGGTAAATTGGATATTTTGAAGTTATGTTTACATTACGTGATAGAACAGTTGATTAAAATTCATCACAGGGTCGCCAAATTGCACTCCTAGACGTATGGAGCGGCTTCGTTGAATGGTTTAAGCTGAGGCCAATTATCTCTTTACTTATTGAATGACCCCTAGTATAATCGAAGCCAAACAAGCTTTCTTTAGTCAAGATTTGAGACTACTCAATATATATCACCACTACACCAAACAGTTTATTTTTGCACTCGACGCGCGTTTCGCTAACCATGTTAGCTTCATCAAGAGCGATGATCGCTCCTGATGAAGCCAAAGATTCCACTTTCCCAACATAGTCAAGATTTGAGAGGCCGTGATTGATTGGTTAGTTGATTGTCAGTGAAATAGAGATTGGACCTATTTGTGTAATGCAGCCTCTTTGCTTATTGTGGTCCCCTCTCTTAGTTATGTGAGCGTCGTCCCTTTAAGGAGGTTAATTAACTTCTTTTCAAGTCCTTCATGTAGTAATTTATCGCCACGTTGTAGATCTCAGATGAGATTATGTTTGTACCAAATTAAAGCCGCCCATTCATATAGCGTAGAGGCTTCTTCCTCTTCTCGACATAGTCTGAATGTTGTGGGACAATTGCGGATACCACTTTTCTGTAAATGTTTCCCCAGGGGGCAGTAGCCGGTAATTAGTACCACCACTAGTTTGATCTGAGCCCTTATTAAATAAAGGACGACCAAGGGTCGCCAATAATTTTCTGCGCATATCTTTGGCCAGATATGATTTAGATGTTGCTGATATGATCATCTGCTGACTGTCGTTTCGCCTACCTGTTTTTGTATACCAAACGCTGGTATCTAGACCCCTGTATGATTCTGTAGCTCTGAATCTTGCTAATTTGTCAGTTTTTTCATTACCTTTTATCCCCTAATGCTTCGACCGCTTGTGCCGATCCGATCGCTACCTGAGTTTCGAGCCGACTCTCTGCCGCGCTCACTTCTAATTGCTATAACTTCGGAAACAATTTGAATTCTGAAATAGTTAAACATTTAGAATATTCTTAAAAGTATAGACAAATTATCTAGCCAAAAAAAAAATCGATTTTTTGAAAATCTCAAAGTGGTGTAACCTGTAAAAGAGCATTTTGCTACGCAACTTAGCTAAAGGTGGTGTATACGTGTATTTTGTTAAACATGAACACTAAAACCTAATATTTTTAAGTTTTTATGGTAAATGTAGATTTAGACCATGTAAAAAATGTCCGAAATAATAGAATTATTCCATAATTTTAATGATTATACAGCTTTACATTATTTATCAAAATGCATTTTTTCAATTTAATAGTTTTCTGGTAACTTTAAATATGTTTTTTTTTGAAAAAAACCTCATGGTGGATGTTTTTTTTTATCATTTTTCTTCTTCTTCCTACGTTAGGACCGTGTCCTGTGTTCACTTCAAAGGTTTCCCAGAAACAATTGCGATGATGAAGACCAGCTCTCATACCATCTTATTGGTGGTCTTCCAAGCGGTCGAGGTGTGTTTGCTCGCTTTTCTTTTGCAACCTTAGCCAACCGGTCATTTGGCCTTCTGTCCACATGGTCTCTCCATTCTCTTCTCCTACTCCTTACCCATTTCACCACATCCTATATTTCGCACATTTCTCTTATTTCTTCACATCTCTTCCTGTCAAATAAGGTATGTCCTGTTATCGCATTTCTGTTGTTCTTAGGAATCGTTTTGTTATTGTGTTCTCCGCTCTGGTTTCTATCGTGTACGTCATGATCGGTCTTACGCACGTTTTGTATATTCTTACTTTGCTCCTGGTGCTCATATATTTGTTTCTCCAAATTATATCTCTTAAATATCCTGATATTAATGATGCCTTTGTTGTTTGAGTTTTTACTTCCTCCTTAAGGTTCCTGGTACTTGTTATGTTTGCCCCCAGATATTTGAACGACATCACTTGTTCTACACTCTGATCATAAATCGCGACTTTGCATCTTTTCGGTTCTTTAGATATTGTAAGGGATTTTGTTTTCTTTACAGATATTTTCATATTAAACACTTTTGCTGTTTGTTGGAACTTATGTAGGAGTCTCTGTAAGTTATCTTCGTCTTCTGATATAATTACTGCATCATCGGCGTAGCATATTATTTTTATTTCTTTGTCTCCCAGTTTTCTTTACTTCGTTTATAATTTCATCCATTATGATGTTAAATTAGATTGGGCTTAGGCTATCTCCTTGTCTGATTCCGGTTGTCATAGGTTTTTGATTGCTTAATTTATTTGCCACTCTTACATATGTGCGCTTGTTGATGTTCAACTCTTCGATAGTTTTTTATATTCGGGTGAATTCCCCTTTTTTGTAGTAGGGTTATGACATCAGTTAACCGTACCCTATCGAATGCCCGAGTAAGATCAATGAAACACATAAAGGCTATCTTATTAAACTCTATGGCTTTTTCGGTAATTTGGCGGATTATAAATATGGCGTCTATAGTAGACCTGTTCTTTCTGAACTCTTGCTGTTCTTCACAGATTCCAGTTAACACTATTTCTTCTGCTAAAATTTTAGTGAACAATTTTAGTACCGCACTCATTAAGCTGATACCTCGATAGTTTTTTTGGATCTGTCTTTTCTCCTTTTTTGAAAATTGGTATCAGGATGCTTTCTTTCCATTCGGATGGTATAATCTTGGCTGAGAGTATTTTTGTTAAAGAAAATCTGTAATTCTTCTAGTAATTTATCACTTCCATATTTGATCATTTCGTTCTTAATTTCGTCCATGCCCAGGGCCTTTCTGTTTTTTAGTTTCGCTGCCATGTGCTGTATTTGATTCAAGGAAATGGTCCTATTTGGTTGGGCAACATTTTCATCATCATACTGTATTTCCTGTGTTAATGAATTGGTTTCTGATGGACTATAGAGTTTTTCGAAATATCTTTCCCATTCTTCCAGCGTAATTTTTGTATTTTGTATGTACTCATTTATTGGTTTTTTTTTCTATTTCTCAGTAGATTCCATATTTTTTTTTGTCCTCCGTACAGATCATGTTCCATATCGTTCGAAAATTTCTCCCAATGCTCCCTTTTGATTCTCTAGATATTCTCGTTGGCCCTGTTTCTTACATTTTTATATTTTGGATTGTTGTAGCTTCTACTTGATGGAAATTCATTATAAGACTGTTTTTAGTCAATTTCCACTGGTTTATTTAAATTGCGATGATGCGTTTCGCTGTCGATGCAGCTTCTTCAGATCTACATTTTACACTGTCAAGTTAGGTTTAATATTCACAGTTTTATATAATTTCTTAATTATAATATTACACCTAATTAAATTACATTGATAGTATTGGAAAATCCACACAGATTTGGAGTTAAGAGAATAAATTCAATAATGGTGAATTGCTTAAATCTACCTGGTCGTTGAGTAAAGTACCTGTAGTCCTTAATCGATTTATTTGCATAGTCTCTTAAAGGTTTAGTTTTAAACTTTTTTGTTGGGTGTGTAAAATTTTGAAATTCTTGTTAAATGTGTGATTTTCTGTTAATAGATGATTAGCATATGTTGAATTAGATTTTCTATGGATGAACCTTTTTTCGTGTTCTGTAATTCTTTGTCTAAATGTACGTCCAGTTTGTCCGATGTATGTTTTAGGACATGACGAGCCACCCCCATATTAATTGATAAACCCCTGATTTATTGTCTTTATTGATTTGTGGTTTGTAGTTTTTAAGGTATTTCCCTACAGTATTGTTAGTCTTGTAAGCTATGTTGATATTTTTTTGATTTAAGAATTTCCCCAGTTTTTCCGTTGGTTTGCCGAAATAGGTTAAGCATTTAAAAGTGGTATTTCTGTCTTTAAAACGTGGGTATATTTCTGAGATAGCCTTGTTTCTAAGTTTTTTCTTAACGATACTATTGATTAAAGTAACCGGATAACCGTTGTTAACGGCTACTTGTTTTATGTAGTTTAATTCTTTAGTAAAATTTTCTTCTTCTGATAAGGGGATATTAGTTAGTCTATGTATAAAACCATGATAAGCGGCAAGTTTATGATGGTTAGGGTGGTGAGAACTATTGTAAATTGTGGTATCTGTATGACAAGGTTTGTGATATATTGCAAATTCATGTTTTTTCCTGGCTTTACTGATTGTTAAGTCGAGGAAATTGATTTTTCCCTTCGACTTCTTCTTCCATCGTAAAACTGATGTTTCTATGTAAAGAATTAATATACTGTAAAAAGTGAGTTAATTGTTTGTCCTTACAACCATAACAACAATAGTAGTCATTGCCTATACTGGTATCGATACGTAGACGATATAATTGTATGCTTTACAGGTACGGACAAACAATTAACTCACTTTTTACAGTATATTAATTCTTTACATAGAAATATCAGTTTTACGATGGAAGAAGAAGTCGAAGGGAAAATCAATTTCCTAGACTTAACAATCAGTAAAGCCAGGAAAAAACATGAATTTGCAATATATCACAAACCTTGTCATACAGATACCACAATTCACAATAGTTCTCACCACCCTAACCATCATAAACTTGCCGCTTATCATAGTTTTATACATAGACTAACTAATATCCCCTTATCAGAAGAAAATTTTACTAAAGAATTAAACTACATAAAACAAGTAGCCGTTAACAACGGTTATTCGGTTACTTTAATCAATAGTATCGTTAAGAAAAAACTTAGAAACAAGGCTATCTCAGAAATATACCCACGTTTTAAGGACAGAAATACCACTTTTAAATGCTTAACCTATTTCGGCAAACCAACGGAAAAACTGGGGAAATTTTTAAATCAAAAAAATATCAACATAGCTTACAAGACTAACAATACTATAGGGAAATACCTTAAAAACTACAAACCACAAATCAATAAAGACAATAAATCAGGGGTTTATCAGTTAACATGTGAGTCATGTCCTAAAACATACATCGGACAAACTGGACGTACATTTAGACAAAGAATTACAGAACACGAAAAAAGTTTCATCCATAGAAAATCTAATTCAACATATGCTAATCATCTATTAACAGAAAATCACACATTTAACAAGAATTTCAAAATTTTACACACCCAACAAAAAGGTTTAAAACTAAACCTTTTAGAGACTATGCAAATAAATCTATTAAGGACTACAGGTACTTTACTCAACGACCAGGTAGATTTAAGCAATTCACCATTATTGAATTTATTCTCTTAACTCCAAATCTGTGTGGATTTTCCAATACTATCAATGTAATTTAATTAGGTGTAATATTATAATTAAGAAATTATATAAAACTGTGAATATTAAACCTAACTTGACAGTGTAAAACGTAGATCTGAAGAAGCTGCATCGACAGCGAAACGCGTCATCGCAATTTAAATAAACCAGTGGAAATTGACTAAAAACAGTCTTTTATTATATACATTTTTATAATCATTGTATGTTATAGCATTGGCTCTGTATTGTAGGTACGATTTTCTTTTTTCTTCAGTTAATGTCTTAACTTCTTGTTTGAACCAAGGCTTTGTGTTTGGTTTTCCCTCTTTCTTTATAGTCCTTCTTCCAAATGCTTCTTCCGCTGCTTCTAGCATATTAGTTTTTAGTTTTGTCCATGCCGTTTCTATGTCATCGGACTATCGAATATCATTTGTGGCTATTTTTTCTGTTAACCTTTGTTGATATAGATATTTGGTTGAGTCGTCGGATAGAGATTCTATATTGATTTTGCTTATATCATCATTTTTCTGGATTTAGCATAAAAAATTACTTAACAGAACACATGTCTCACTTAAAAGACAGAGAATTTTTTTTTATTTTATATACCTGTGTTACTTATTAAAAACGATAATTTGAAAAACTTCGTATAAAAGAATCTTTTAACTCACTAAAACTAAATTAAAACATCATCTACAAGTACCGAAGCACGTTCTTGTCGGGCGGTCGGTGGTAAAATTAAAAATGTCCGACTCTTGATATCTTTAGTAGTTCTATCAGCACTTGCAGAGTTAAGCTGTATTAATGATTCACGTGGGACTAAATTATGGTTGGATAAAGCACGATTTTCTTTAAACATGTAGACGGTATTTTTATAAGTTAGGATATTAATTTTATCTGGTCAAACATACATTCGTTTCTCCAAATATCGCCCGTACAAACAATTTAAAAAAAAACATCTATTTCAAAAATTCACTTCAAAATTGTATCGGAAACTATTTGGTATGATCCCAGAGTAGATGTTCTAAATCCTCAATGTACTGTTATAGTCGCCCAATAATTTTATCTCACATACAGTGACTCACAGCTTAAATGATGCAGTCGCTATAAGAAAAGACTAATTAGTCTCAGTGCCTCTTTATTTATTTGGAAAAAACCACTTATTGAAATTAAATTAGTAAAGAATCTTCTAAAAAGGTATGAATTACTTTTTGTCTTAAATATGCCTTACTTAATTAACAATAAATAATTAATCAAATCATATGCAATTTTAACGTCACTGCTTAAATGATGCAAGATAACAACTTATCGCATTTTGAAATTTACGAAGCCGGCGTTGCTTTGATTTCTTAGTGCGATTGTTTTTTGTTTAGTTTGACATTTTTTTATTCAATAAAACGAAATTGTTTAAGAATGGGTCGTCGAACTACAATTTCTGAGAGAAATTTAATTATTACTCATTATAGGAATGGATACAGCCATAGAGACAGCCAAAATGGTAAATAAATGTCCGTCAACTATTCAGCATATCATTGAACGTTACCGAAATGAAAATAGAGTCGAGAATAAGTCAAGGTTGGCTCCAAATAAGATCTTCAATGAACGTGAAGAAAGATGGATTTTAAGAGAGGTATCAAATAACACAGGGGAACAGCTGTGTTTTGGTGTCGAGGTTTTTTTGAGCTGATTCTATATCAATTTGATGTCCTGAATTCAAATAACGTATTCATTTGTACCTAGGAGCTCAAATTTTTAAGATATACAATTTTAGAGAAATATAAGTTACATTATTGTAACTCAAATCCGTAAGTGTAGTAAACAAAAATAGATACGAAATTTTTATTTTAGTTATACAAAATACAATATTATGTCGTACTTACAAACAAAAAAAAAAACATTGAAGAAATGAAATAGTCACTCAACACTTGGAAAGCTTCTTCTCCGCGACATTCTTGAATGTTTTTTTAAACAGTCCCCTTTTAAACTCCAGCAGTAATCTGCCATCATGTGCATATCCTATCTTCCTTGGTAGCGGTCCTCCATAAATTTAATATCTTGGTGAAATCTTTCACCTTGTTCCTCACTCATGTCTCCTAAATTTTCTGGAAAACGGTTTAAGTGGCTGTGTAAATAGTGTATTTTAATACTCATATTGCACCCTAAGGATTTGAAACTATTAAGCATCTTGTTAACCATTTCAACATAGTTTTGAGCTTTATGTTTGCCTAGAGAATTTTCTACAACTGCAACAAATGATGTCCAAGCTTCTCGTTCAACTTGATTCATTGAATTTATGAAGGCAGGATCCTTAATTAATTGTCTTATTTGTGGGCCGTCAAATATCGCTGCTTTGAGTTTTTCTGTGCTCAACTGATGCATTTTTACCCCTATATATATGCAAAACAAGACCCATTCTTATCAAGAGCCTTTACAAATTGCTTCATTAAGCCCAACTTTATATGTAACGGAGGAAGTATGATTTTTTCTCTTTCAACCAAAGCGTCGTTAATGACATTCTTTTCCCCAACGTCCATGTTTTCTCTCTGAGGCCAATCTTTTCTAACCCAGTGGTGTGTTTTGTCCCTACTATCCCAGAGGCACAAGAAACACGGATATTTCGTGTAACCACTTTGCTGCCCAAGAAGAAAGTTTACCATTTTTAAGTCTACACAAATCATCCATTGATGTTCGTAATACTTTATCTTCTGCAAGACCAAAGCTATGGTATTATATTCTTCTTTCAGTTTCGTTGAGTGAGCTAGTGGTATTGAACCATATTTATTCCCATTATGTAGAAGGACACATTTTAAACTTCGCTTTGAACTGTCAATAAATAGACGCCAATCATCTGGAATATATTCAGAAAGTCCCATTTCTTTCATGAGTCCCCTAATTTCGTGACAAAATACAAGATTGTCTTCTTGAGAAAAGAATGGTAGCAGATCTTTTTCTGTTGTACGGTAAAAGGTAATTTTAGTTCCTTGTTCCAGTAAATTTTTGTCGTTCAACCTAGAAGCCAGTACTTTAGAAGCTTATTTCGATAAATTGAGATCCCTGGTGAGATCATTTAATTCATTTTGATTGAAGCGTTGAGGAACTGATGACGTCCCCTCATAGTCACTGTTAGTTTCATTAGCATCAGAACTTTTATTAGCATCAGAAGAGCGATCAGAGGAAAAATATTCGTCATCAGAGATATGTGGTAGCTGATGAAATGTTGGAATCGGTATTTCATCTAAGTGCGGGATAGGGCGTATTGCCGAGTCTAAATTGGGATAAGTCCACTTACTGTGGTTATTTCGATTGATTCCATTAGTATTTACTAAACAGAAATAACAATCATTGAAGTGGTTTTTTGGTTCTCTCCAAACCATTGATACGCCGAATTTTAGACATTTTCTTTTCCCGGTAGTCCACTGCCGTAAATGCTCTGTACAAGTTTTACATACGAGATGCGGGGCCCACGTTTTGTCCTGATCACCAAGCTTAACTCCAAAGTATCCAAGATACGCTCGCTTTACAAAGTCAGTAATAGTTTGTCTGTTTTGTTGAAACATGTATTCTCCGCATATATAGCAAAACACATCAGGTTGATTTACACAACTTCTTCTTAAACTGGAACCTGAACTCATTTTAATTCTGTTCAATAACACAAAAACACTCTTTTCTTAACATAAAATAAACACGCCGAATTCGATCTACTCTCATTAGTAAGAACGCACAAACTGACGAGACTTACCCGAGTTAGGTGATTAAAAGGGTCAGTTCAGGTACCTGATAGGCAATGGTTCCACTATTTATAGATTTACCTGGAATTTACTCAATTACAGACTGACAATAAAACCATTGTACCTACATTAATGAATATATAATAATTTTAGAACTCTCATAAATGAATATACTGAATAAAAACCACATTGGTAGATAAGTTGATGTATCTAAAAAAGTAGAGCTGATAGAGAAAAAAGGATTGCATGTATAGATTTAGCGTCCCAAATATAGTTAAAATCAGCTCTAAAATCCCAGGCACCAAAACAAAAATATTTTTTGTTGCCCTGTGTAATCCAAAAAAAAGTGTGCCAAAGTTGTGCGCTGAGGTTGAAAGACAGTTTGGAAAAAGGTGTAACCCCGAAACAGTTCGACGGATCTTGCGAAATAATAATTTACTTGGTCGAACTGCTAGAAATAAGCCTTTCATTAGCCAAAGAAATAGACGCGTGAGATTGGAATTTGCCAGAGAGCATATCAATAAAGACTTGAACTTCTGGAATTCAGTAATATTTGCTGATGAGACCAAAAATAAACTTATTTGGGTCCAATGGAAAAATATCAGTGTGGAGAAAGCCTAACGAAGAATTAAAATTGAAAAATATGAAAGCTACGGTAAAGCACGGTGGAGGTGGAGTGATGTTATGGGGCTGTATGTCATCTGCAGGAGTAGATAACATGCATTTCGTCGAAGGGAACATGAACCAATATGTGTACTTGGATATACTAAGGCAGCATCTCATCGCTAGTGCCCAAAATATGATATTGAAAACAATTATCGGTTCTATCACGACAACGATCCAAAGTACACGTCATTTCGAGTCCGCAGTTGGTTGCTTTATAACTGTCCAAATGTTATTAAAACACCAGCCCAGTCACCAGACTTAAATGTAATTGAAAATTTGTGGCTGACATTAAAAAATAAAGTAAATAGTGCCCCAATATCAAATAAAACTGAATCAAAAGTAAAAATTACTGAAGCATGGAACACTATTTCCCCGGGGTATACTAGAAAGTTAGTTGAATCAATATCCAGAAGATTACAAGCCGTTATTGATAATGAGAGGGGCCCGACCAAATATTAGCAGGCTTATTTCAAATTCTACAGTTTGTTTTCTCTAATAATTTTGGTATATTGAATTTTGGCATCATTTAAGCTGTGACGTTAAAATCGCATATAATTTAATTAATTATTTATTGTTAATTAAGTAAGGCATATTTAAGACAAAAAGTAATTCATACTTTTTAGACGACTCTTTACTAATTTAATTTCAATAAGTTGTTTTTTCCAAATAAATAAAGAGGCACTGAGACCAGTTAGTCTTTTCTTATAGCGACTTATAAGCTGTGAGTCACTGTATAAAAAAATTAGTAAAGATCGTACTTTCTTTGCAAATACGAGGGAACTTCGAAAATTCCACGCAAATCGTGTACCACTGCCTTTTCAGTGTAGCTTAGTCTTTTAGATAGCTAAACAAGTTTTATCTTGTTACGACTATAAACCTGCAAGTACTAGGCTTTTCAATTAGGTCATTAGTATTGTTGAAGGACGAAAAAAAAAATGTCGTATCGTGATCAAACATTATTAAAAAAAAAAAACGGAAACAGGAAACTAAAGCAAAATTTGATAAGCCCTATGAGTGATCTACAACTTCGACTAGGATTGTTTACAAATGGTTTCACACTTGGCCGTACGAGCATAGATGATGGAGAATGTTCCAGAGCGCTATCTGATGTCACTATGCCAGAACGCAACATTAAAATTTATGAAATATTGTTAGACGACAGAAAATGGAGGATGCTTAAAATTGCTAAGGATTTAGACATGTCTAATCACCTATTTCACCACATCTTGCATTGTTAGTGCCGCGATTGCTAACTATCGACCAAAAACTTGAATGTATCAGGTTGTGTTCGGCCAATTTCAAACTGTATTAATTAGGCAAATCTCGACAAATTTTTGCAATCATTTATTACTAGACATAAACCTCGGATTCACCCTTACAACTAAGGAACAAGAAAGAGTCGAAACAGTGTGCGGCTAGCGGAGAATATGCCCCGAAGAAAGCGAAAGCTGTCCTGTCAGCATGAAGGACCACAGCGACAATTTTCTAGTATGCAAGAGGCATTAATGTAATAAATTACGTTGAATAGGGGATAACAATCACAGTGTCCTACTATACATCTCCCGGCGTTAGTAAATTTCACACCAAGACTACTTGCGCCCTTAATACAACAGGTAAATTCCACACCAAGCAAATATAATTATGCTTTATTCATCTAAATAAAATTGGACGGATTTCTTTTAAATCAGTTTTTATTGAAAATTTTAGATATTTGCAAAAATATATGTTTTTATTTCATAGTAGAATAACATTGATAAAACATGAAGTTTTTGCTAAATACATAAAATACAATTAGACAAATTTCCTTACATATACTAGATAATGCTACAAACCTATACATATCTATTTATATATATTTACAAAACAGGTTGAGGAAATAGGAGACACATTTTAAAAAATGGAAACGATTAATATTTCCTAATTGTCTTTGTTCATAAAGATTTTTTAAATGTTTTAATTTTTGATTGTTATGATTATTACTTATTTTAGACTCGTTGACACTTTGCATTTTTATATATAACTTAATCTGAAATTCTTTCAGCCTATTGATAAAAGTATACAGAGACAGATGTGTAGAATAAAAAGAATTATTTAGATGGGAATGGAAGGACTCACAACAGTTAGTCGTTCGAGTTAAAGATGGACTCGATTCTGCCCATATTTCAACTGGAAAATCGGCTCCTTCCTCTATATACGTTTCTAGTAGGTAATCACAAAATTTATTTAAACGTTCTTCGGGTGCTAAATAGGACAAGCCGAAACAATACTTTAACCAACCACCAATTTCCGAATTTTTGTCGCAATATTCTTTAGCTAGACCTAGATGCTGTATCTTGCGAAACCAAGATTGGTGTAAATGAAATCTACATCCTAACACTTTAGCATTTGGCCAAACTTCAGATACTGCCTTAGATTTTTCGAAGTCAATAGTAATTTTCTCTGGATTGAAATACAGTGTATCTGTTGAATAAATCTTACATTTTAATAATGTGAAGAGGTTTTTGTATGTTTCAGCTCTCTTATCACGCAATAAACAAAATAATAATGGAATGTAATGACCGTTTGCCAAACCATGCACTGTAAATAACTGTGTAAAATATTTAGTGCAGAATGAAAAGGTGCCGTCCATATATATATTGGATATTTTACACAACATATTAACATTTGTAGTGCAAGAAAAAAACAATAATGCCACTTTCGAGTTCATTGATATATAGAAAATTCTCACCCTTGCTAGTTTTGATTTCAAATGTCTCTAAAACACTATAGCACTTCTTGGATTACGTCCTGGCAAAAATTTTCGTCTATGGTTATGAATGTTTTTTCTAATATATTCGACATCTTTTTCTGTTACTGTTTCAGGCAGCGTGTTTTGTAGTTCTTGTCGGATAATTTTAGATGGCCTTTCACTCATATGCTCTCCGGCTTTTCTTTTGCAAGAATTACTAATTATTTGCCGATTCAGCTTCTTGGTGTCGGCTGCGTGTGTATGGAGTCCTTCACTTCTGGTAACTAAATTCTCGGGTCCAACGGTGAAGAGTTTTGATTTGCAATCTTTTTTTTGAACATCTCCGAGATGTTTTCTCCACATTTTGTCGAAAGTAAGTGTAGTAATTCATAAGTAACATCGTTTCCTCGATTATTTTTTATTAACTTTGCTTCCATATTAACAACACTTTAAAAAATATACGCACAACCAAGTAATAATCACAAATTAATAATATGTACTAAACTAATATGTAGAAGGGTTTAATAATGATTTAATTGAACAGGCCGGTGCGTACCACCACCCATTTATCAACCCTCATCCTCTACTAAGTTGGGAATGTGGAATCTTTGGCACAATGATACTACTCAGTATATATCACCACTACACCAAACACTTTATTTTTTGCACTCGACGCGCGTTTCGCTAACCATGTTAGCTTCATCAGGAGCGATGATGATGCGAATCTAACATGGTTAGCGAAACGCGCGTCGAGTGCAAAAATAAAGTGTTTGGTGTAGTGGTGATATATACTGAGTAGTCTCATCCTCTACCTAAAAGTACTCGGTGTGGAATTTACTTCTGCAATTACAATCCCTTAAATATATCTAGGTCATAAACGGATTAGTGGTGTGGAAATTACCTGCGCCCACATCTCCGCACGAACGTTATGATGCTAAAGTAAAGAAGAAACGTTCACATTTTGACAACTTGTCAGCATACTCATTTGCAATGGTAACTGCAAAATTGGAGAAATTAAGTCATAAACTTCTACCTCATCACCCATATTGGTCAAACCTAGTAGTATCTAACTATTATCTGTTGCCGAACGTGAAGAATTGGCTGGGAGGCATGAAATATTCATGCAACGAAGAAGTCGTAGCAAAAACGGACGCTAATGCCGCAAACAAAGAGTACCAATGTACAGTGTGAAGGAAGTGGAGAATCAATGGATTAGGCGTATAATCTCCTCGGGGAAACTATGTTCAGTAATCAATAAAAATGTTTTGATAAGATTTGCGGTTCTTTATTTTTCCATGAAAATTTTCAAAGGGTCTTCATAATAGTTATAAAGTCAATATATTTTTTCTAACTTCTGTCCATAATTACATTTCTTCTGTAAACATTGGAAATAAGGAGAAAATTAACATACTTTTCAGATTCCTCGTCTTCAAAAGGACCTATAACAGAATATATTCTAAGCAACTCCTTAACTCCCTTTTCAACTCCTTTAACCTTACCATGATATTATTTGACTATAAAGAATTTGGCTTAGAAGTCGTTCACTATCCTAATTAAAAACCAGAAAAAAATGTCGTAATTGAAAAAAAACGGAAAAGCTATCACAAATACTTAAGTTCAAAGAGCACAAATGACAAATTAAAATACTAAGAATCCCAAGCTAGAGTACGCAAAATGAATAGTAACAAAAAGAACAACCAATGGGAAAAGACATGCTTAAGACTTAACACTTACATAGGAGGACGAAAAAGCACAGAAAGCTGGAGACTTCTTAAAAATATAAGAACAGAACGGAAAAGAGGAATCTTCTCCCCAATAACACCAGAAAAATGGAACCAATACTTTACAAACATGCTAACAGAAGATAGATCAGAGTTCAAAAGTACCCAACATGGAAACCCAAACATAGTTATACGAGGATCCCCAATAAGGATAACAACATCAGAAGTTAAAGAAGTATGTAAAACGCTAAAAAAATGGTAGAGCTCCAGGATCAGGAAACATCCCAGGAGAGATAGTAAAATACGGAACTGAAAAGCTATTTAGCGCTTTGAGGAACTTATTCCAAAGATGCATTAACACATCAGAAGTACCTGAGGAATGGAAAATATCATACATATCAACAATTCATAAGAAAGGAGACAAAAATAATTGCGATAAGTATCGCGGAGTTACAGAATCTATTAGCGGAATATACGGAAAAATACTTAAAAATAGAATGGAAACGGAATACGCGGACGTAGAAGATAAAGAACAGGCAGGCTTTAGAGCAGGAAGATCCACAATAGATCATCTCTTCTTACTGACACAAATCCTAGAAAAGAAAACCGCATTTGATCAGGAAATCCATGTCTTGTTTGTTGATTTAAAAAAGGCCTACGACAGCGTGCCCCTAATGAGATTGTAGGAAACACTACAACAGAGTAATGTAAGCACCGAAATAATTAAAGCCGTAAAATCCTTATACCAAGACGCAAGAAGTAGTGTGAAAACCAAATATGGTATAACAACAGGGTTCCGGGTCACAAAGGGTCTCAAACAGGGCTGCTGTATATTCCCAACGCTATTTAAAATCTATTTGGAGAGTGCACTGAAGAACTGAAAAAGGAAATGCAGCAGTATGGGATTACCACTGGATGACGATACTACATTGTACAGGCTATCATTCGCGGACGACCAGGTAGTAGTCGCTCAGGACATCAATGATATGGAATACATGACACGAAAACTTATGGAGGTATATGAAAAATGGGGCCTAGAAGTCAATATTAAAAAGACCGAGTACATGTGAGTCGGAGGACAACAGCAGGACTTGAAACTGGCCACAGGACACACCATCAAATACTGTGCCCATTATAAGTATTTGGGGACGAGAATATCTAGGGACGAAACACTGGAAAAAGCAATATTCGAGAGGAATATCCAAGGAAGAAAAGCGATTGCAATGCTTAATAGTATACTATGGGACAAAAACATAACCATTGAAAATAAGAAGAGAATTTACAACTCAATAGTGAAAAGTAAAATAACTTACAGCTCCCAGGTGTCGCCATTAAAGGAAAGAACAGAAAAAATACTAAAAGCTACAGAAATGGATTTCTGGGGACGAGCAGCCAGAAAATCCAGAAAAGACTGCATACCAAATGACATGATAAGACGAGCTTTAGAAATAAAGCACGATATAGTGGATGAAATCAGAACCCAACAGTTGGTATGGTACGGACATGTACAGAGAATGTCACTTAAATTGGAACCTTCATGGAAGAAGAAAGCGAGGAAGACCACGCCAAAGCTAGAGAGAGATGGAGAAGATGGAGAAACCGGGAGGAGTGGAAATTAGGGATCGGAAGACGTTATAAAACCGATTGATATATATATATATATATATATATATATATATATATATATATATATATATATATATATATATATATATATATAAATGTCGAAATATTATTTTAACTAGACAAAATTGAATGACTCCATCTCTTTCACGTCTTTTCTCTTATAAATTCTATTTCTACTTCAAGTATTATTTGTGTATTAAATTTATAATCGATATATCGACCGATCGATGGAAGTTATCATATCAATCGACACACAGACCGACAACCATTGTTGGTAACTGTTGAAAAGGGTTCAAACACTTCATTGACGATAATGAGCCACATGTCACGCACTCTCAAATCAACCCTCCAGACCATCCAAAGCAAGGTCCTCCGCATCATCGCCAAAGCCCCGTGGTTCGTCCGCAAGACTCAGCTCTGTAGAGACCTCCATATGCCCACAATCCGGGAATTCAACAGCAGCGCTCAGCTCAAATTCATGGACAAAGCACCCACCACCCTAATCCCACAGTTAGGATCGCCTACCGCCCGCGTTCCACCCCAAGCCCACCGGCGTGTGTTAAGATCCAGCGGCCCCCGGATTAGCTTAAGTTCTTCTTCTTCTTAAAGTGCTTATTCGGTCTGAATGTTGCCAATTATTCAGGCTATTATTACCTTATCCACTGCAGTTCTGGAAAGACCGGTAAGTATTTGTTGAGAACCAATTTGGCAGATTGTTTTGTCAGGAGATGCGTCTGCGTCCTGGTCTCCTTTTACCTTAAGTTAATTTTAATTAATATTAAGTTTAATTTATAGTCTATGTTCATAAAATATCTTAAGTTGAAATATCTTAAGTTTTCTCAGTACATTTATGTAAATTCTATACCTAGGCTAAGTTAGTTGGGTTCCTATAATGTATATATCTTAAGATACAAATTTTAATCATGCTCTAATCAAATCAGTGTATAATAGTTATAGCGTAGAAACTAGCTAGTAGTCAATAAAAGTAATGCGTAATGTGGCAATGAACCTCTAATCAGTTCGGCCCTAATTCTTACACACGCTATATTCTAAAGCGGTGCACACATAAATTGTCCATAAGTTGTAGTTAACTCCTGAACACATTTACGACGCTTGATCGTTTACGTAAAAGTCGTGATTCTCGAGAATTGAGAAGTACTCTATCCCTCCAACTTCCTCCTCCTACTCGTTGGGTTAGCACAATAAGCCAAACAAATTGAAACGTATTTATGGTGCACCTTATATCACATAAAATATTTATCATAAAATATACATTATGCCAACCACATAAAACTAAATTACTCTGCAAGCATTCATGTGTATACTAAAAATTACGTTATAGACATACATTTTCTTAAGAAAGGTCCATCATTTAGATATAAGTTAGACATTTAAAATGCCAATGTCAGGTGAAATAAAATAGTACGACATTTATGATCTGTAAATTCAAGATTTCCCGGTTCGAACCTAATCTGTTCAGGTTCGGCAGTATAAAAAATATATATGAGAACATGTTCATAAGTTAACTGTAAATTATTTACTCTGATTGCAGTACTCAGTTTTAATTCCGATATATCAGATGGAATTTAAAGGTATATTAAATTCGTAGGGGCTAATTCCGCTTGATACAGTAAAAGCAAACCTTTTTACTTTCGGCAACCTAAAAAGTGAATTAGAAAAACATATTTGTGTCTGTAATTATTGGACAGGGACCTTTTTTAAGTGTCTCACCTAATTCAGTATTTTCCCTATTCCACATACTAAAAAAATTCCTTCAGTACTGAATTTAGTTTTCTATGAGAAAGCCAAATACGAATACAAAAAATTTGTCACTTCCCAAATCTAACAGATTACAAAGCCAACTAGGATTTTTTAAATGGTACCCTCTACATATAACCACCCTATTAAATAGCATTTTTCAGTCCGTTTACAAAAATATATAATACTAAATTGTCAGTCGTTACCGATATACAGAGCATTCAAACTATTGTACTGAAGTTTAACTTTTAAACTGCTCACTTAAATTACTATTTTTCTGTTTGAGATAACAAAAAAATGCTTTTAGTTATAGGACTTAGTTTTTTTGTGGGGAAGCCAAATATGGTAACACAAAATTAAGTTATTCACAATAGTCCTCGAACTCGGCTTCAAACAGGTAGATTGGGAACATAAAGGTGTGCTCATTGATGGAAAAAGACTCAATCATCTCCGCTTTGCGGACGATATTGTTCTTACATCGGACAACCTCAGAGAAGCCAAAAACTTACCCACAGAATGCAACAGACAAAATCGAACATAAATTTTACCAAAACTAAAATGATGACTAACATGGTACCAAGTACACCAATACAAGTGTAGAAATAGTACATAAATATGTATGTATATATATATATATATATATATATATATATATATATATATATATATATATATATATATATATATATATATACTAGCCGGGCCCGCGGCTCCGCTCGCGTGGACTTAATTCACTACTATCGTCACTGCTTATTCCTTATGTTACCCAACGTAATAAAATATCTCCCATTATTTCTCCTTATCTCCCAATATTTCTCCTTATTTCCCATTATCTCTACATAATTTCCATTATCTCTGCTCATCTCCCATTATTTCTCCTTATCTCCCATTATTTCTCCTTATCTCCCATTATCTCACCTTATTTCCCATTATCTAGGCTTACCTCGACTTATCTCCCATTACTTCTCCTTATCTCCCATTATCTCACCATAACTCCCATTATCTAGACTTATCTCTGCTTATCTCCCATTATCTCTCCTTATCTCCCATTATTTATACTTATCTCCCATTATCTCACCTTATCTCCCATTATCGAGGCTTATCTCGACTTATCTCCCATTATTTCTCCTTATCTCCAATTATCTCGCCTTATCTCCCATTATCTAGGCTTATATCCAATTATATAGAACATATGTATAAATTTATAAAAACACGTAAATCGGATAAGTAGTTCTCGAGTGATAAGCGCAATAACGGACAGACAGACAGACAGAGAGACGTTGCATTTTATATATATTTTATTCTTTGCTACATGATATTGTTCCATATTTAATGCTTTAGGGAATGTATTGCAAGAGAACACGCTAGCGGCAAACTTTTCTCCGACTTAATTCACTATTATCGTCACTGCTTATTCCTTATGTCACCTAATAAAATATATCCTATAACCTGGCCAGAGAATATACGTATGGTTAAAAAAAGCACGTAAATCTGATAAGTAGTTCTCCAGTGATAAGCACACTAACGGACGGACAGACAGACAGACAGACGGACAGAGAGACATTGCATTTTATATATATTATAGATATTCTCTGCTACATAATATTGTTTCATATTTAATGGTTTGGACTGTGTATTGCAAGAGAACGCGCTAGCGGCAAACTTTGTCCGACTTCATTTACTATTATTGTCACTGCTCATTCCTTATGCTACCTATCGTAATAAAATATAGCCTATAACCTGGCGGAGAACATATGAATGTTTAAAAAAAAAAAGTACGAAAATCGGATAAGTGGTTCTCCAGTGATAAGCGCACTAACGGACAGACAGACAGATAGAATACGTTGCATTTTATATATATTATAGATGTAATAAAATATATACCTATAACCTGGTCAGAGAACATATGTATGAATTTAAAAAATCACGTAAATCGGATAAGTGGTTCTTGAGGGACAAGCGCATTAACGGACAGACAGACAGACAGACAAACATTGCATTTTATATATATTATAGATATAGATTATTATTATTATTATATAACCTGGCCAAACAATATATGCATGAATTTAAAAAAAAGACAGGTAAATCTGATAAGTGGGTCCCGCGTGATAAACGCACTAATGGACAGACAGACAGAGAGAGAACATTGCATTTTATATATATTATAGATTATAGATTATACATTACAGATATTCTTTGCTACATAATATTGTTCCATATTGAATGGTTTAGGCTGTGTATTGCAAAGGCACGCGCTAGCGGCAAACTTATTTCCGACATCATTCACTATTTTTACGTCACTGCTCATTCCTTATGCTACCTATCGTAATAAAGTATAGCTTATAACCTGGCCAGAGAACATATGTATGTTTAAAAAAAAAAAAGTAAGTAAATCGGATAAGTGGTTTTTCAGTGATAGGCGCACTAACGGACAGACAGACAGACAGAGAGACGTTGCATTTTATATATATTATAGATATATATATATATATATATATATATATATATATATATATATATATATATATATGTATGATTTTGTTATTTTTCTTTGACCCTGTATGTACTTTTTTTTTTATTTTTATTTTTCAATTTTCTTGGGTTTGGAGGTCAATTAGAGAATGAAACCTCCTAATATTTATTGTGATTCTTTCCTTTTATTATTGATGTTTCGGCACAGTTTGCCTTTCTCAAAATTTTTGTTTAGATTGACGTGTATGTTTAGGTTAATATTTATTAAATCCCATTTCAATGAATCACAACGTACCCTTTCATGTTAATTAGTTGTCAGTGTCATTTATTTTTATTTTAAAAATTGGGACGAACACAACATGTAGACTACATTTGTAGTACTCATTTTTTTTTTAAATAAAAATAAATGACACTGGCAACTAATTAACATGTGATTCGTGTAACGAAAAAATGAAAAAAGGGCACGTTGTGATTCACTGAAATGGGCTATGATAAATATTAACCTAAACATCCACGTCCAAGCCAAACAAAACAAAAATTTTGAGAAAGGCAAACTGTGCCGAAACTTCAATAATAAAAGGAAAGGATCACAATAAATTTTAGGAAGTTTCATTCTATAATTGGCCTTTAAACCTAAGAAAATTGAAATATATATATATATATATATATATATATATATATATATATATATATATATATATATATATATATATATACATATACATATATATATATACATATATATATATATATATATATATATATATATATATATATATATATATATATATATATATATATATATATATGGGCCATGAAGTACTCATCAGGAAATACAACATCTGAACTGTCTAGAAGAGTTAGTCTAGGCTGAGTAGCCTATTGAAGGATGAGAAATGTTTTTAAGGGAGATATTTCGATTTCGATAAGCTTGAAACGAAAGGTATTCAATCAATGCATCATACCAGCTCTGTCATATGGCACAGAGACTTTAACCCTCACTAAATCATCCATAAGGAAATTACAAGTGACACGAAGAAGCATGGAAAGGTCAATGCTTGGATTGAGTCTTGGAGGCCGGGTGAAGAACGAAGAGATATGCAGAAGAACGCGAGCAAACGACTTCGTAGAGCATATTTTACGATCGAAGTGAAGATTGGCTGGACATATTGCCAGAATGACGGATGGTCGTTGGACGAAAAAGGTCCTCGAATGGAGACAAAGCCGACACAGGCACCTTCTATCCGATGGAATGACGATTTGAAGAGGGTTGTGATCAACTGAATTGCGACTGCCCAGAACAGAGTAATCTGAAGATATCTTGAGAAGGCCTATATCCGACAATGGACGCAGGAGACGGGATGATGATGATGTTGATATATGTATATATAGAAATATATATATATATATATATATATATATATATATATATATATATATATATATATATATACATATATATATATATATATATATATATATATATATATATATATATATATATATATATATATATATATATATATATATATATATATATATATATATACGCCTTGTGAGTAATTGAAATTGTCTTTATCATTTTTTTTTTTTTAAATTTGCTATTTATTACATTTACAATGTATCCATAACTACTGTTACCAATGATAAAAAATTATCACTACTTTTTTACTAATAAACCAGCCAACCAGTATTTTTTACCAAGGCACGATAAACTGCCTTATCAACCTACAGTAGTTTATAGGATTAAAAAGTACAAACTCTAATTTTATTTATACAGGATGTCTCGTAAATAAATTTAAATTTATTTGACTTATTTTGGCGTAATCTTATATTTTTATTCTGCCCTTATCAGTATATATCACCACTACACCAAACACTTTATTTTTACATTCTACCCGCGTTCCGCTAACCATGTTAGCTTCATCAGGAGAGATAATTCCTAACATTGTTACAGTGGACTATACGAACCACTTGCCAAGGGGTTACATACATCTCGAATTTTCAAAAATTTTTCTTACGGATTTTTATTCTCTATACTTCTAAGAATTATTCAAAAAAAAAGAAATTCGATGCCATTACAAAGTTATAGCATTAAATATTACGTGGCGTCGGATTGGGACCGCTACCTGTCTTCAGACACTGTCTGCAGTGTTACTAAGTCAGGTTTTAATATTTTTTGATTTTTTTTTTTAATATTAATAACTTTTTCTACAAAATGTTGAGAGGTATTTTATAAATAATTAAACATAAATTTTTTAGTCGAAAATTGTTTACTAAAGTTTGAAGGATCGTAAATTTTTTATTTTTGGAAAAAAAAACCCTTCAACAATTTTTAGCTACTACATTATTTTATATTATTTTTTTTTGCAGATTGGATTATTTTTGTAAAGTTATCCTGCAAACAAGGAGGCGCCACACTGTGTTGCGAAATTGGGAAAACCGAAGTTTTCAGTTAGGTATTTTTGAGTAGTAGGTTGGCTACACTATTGGTTGGGCTGTCTAATTTCACCTGAAGCAAAACTATACTATTTATAGCTGAGCCTAGGTGACGAGTCAAAGTTGATCGTTTTTGTGCTTAAAATGGTCTAATTTTTAAAGACTTACGAGAAAATATCGGGGGGAGGCCGTTTTTACACGTTTTATTCTTGTATATAAATATTGATACGTAAGCGTACGACAGTCTAATATGCTATTGACAACCACTGAAAGAAACTGCTCGGGGGAACTCAGTTCGTTTATGCGCATGCGCCGAGGTGATTATGCTACATTTACAGTGAAATTTTCATTGCGGAAAACAACACGAAAAGAACAAATCACAAGGTTTTTTTTTAATAGGCCTAAAAGGGTCTAATTTTGAAAGATTGACGAGAAAAAATCGAGTTAAGGCTGTTCTTGCTAACATGAACTTACCTTGGTCTCCAGTTACTAATATATATATATATATATATATATATATATATATATATATATATATATATATATATATATATAACAATCCTAGGTTTAACGGCTGGGAAACGCCCTTATAAGGAGAAGAGATGAGCAATCAAAGATCTAAAGGCTCTAGTATCTGCTTTTTATTTTTATTATCGAGCTTTCGCTGCCTAATGGTAGCTTCTTCTGGATTCTAAAAATGCAAACCAATTACAGAAAATAAACTAAAACGTTCGTTTTTTTAAAACGTGATTAAATGAATTGTACGACTGAATGTGAAATTACTTACAAAAATTTAGCAGTTAGTTCATCTCTGGTGAAGACAATGAAATTTGCATTTTTGTTGGCCAGGTAGTATGCATGATTACACAAAAACGTGAGACGTTTGGGCCAAATGTGGTAAAAAGTATGAAATTGTATGATAATATCAATAGAAAATTGGCATCTCAAAGAAACAGACGAATATTTCTATTAGAATGTCGTCGTTCAAAAGTAACACCCCGTTTCCTTGAAGACAATATAAAGAGACTCTGGAGAATTCCACAAACTATATCAAACAATAATATAACCAGACTGGAATACATAACACAACAGGTAACAACCAATTTCCATAAGTTATGTATTTCTGACACTAATCGGTACATAGAAAGACTCGAGAGATCATTGGATGAGCTATTACAGGACCTCAGGACTCAATTACCATTTCATATTTTTGATGATTTTATTTTTATTCAACATAATAAATATAAATTTTTATTCAATAAAATTAAAAAAAACAACATTAAAAAAATAGAATTTTTAAAAAAGAAATTTCATGAATTTAATATAGGAAAAGATAAGTGGATAAAGAATATTTCTGATGTAGAAATACCACCTAATGTAAAAGGGTTTCTAGCCCTTGGTCCCAAGTTCAGTCTCACTATATCTAACAAAGATATTAACATGTTTAGTCTACTGTCTGAGGTAGAAGAATTAATTCACTATGTCCCCCCACAAAAACAAGACTACATTGGTGCAAGGGCTGTAAACCTAATTACTAACTATGTAATATCACATAAAGACAAAACTTCTATCACTCATAAATTAGAGAAGGAAACAAAAATTTTCTTAAAAAACCATCCCGATTTACTGATCACTAGGTCTGATAAAGGCAATGTTACTGTTGCTATGTCAAAAGCTTCCTATCTTGAGAAATCACACTCCCTACTTCAAGATGAGAGTATTTATGAATAATACATCACGATCCCACATCAAAAATAGAAATTAAATGCAATAAATTAATTAAATCATTAAAAGATAGTAAGTTTTTAGATAAAGCAACTGCTCGCACATTGACAACTTATAATGGGATTTGTCCCAAATATTATGGTCTACCAAAAATACATAAACCAGATATACCTCTAAGACCAATAGTTTCCTGTGTAGGAGCATCTACACAACCACTTGCCAAATATGTAGCCTCTATGTTAGAAACAGCTTTTTCAACTTTTAATAAATTCAGAATTAAAAATACCTTCGAATTTGCAGAGAAGGTTAATGGCTTTATTTTGCCAGAGGGTTTTGTACTTGCTTCTTTCGATGTAGTTTCACTATTTACTAACATTTCTCTAGACCTTATTATATCAATATTAAATGAACATTTCACATCAATAGAAGAAATATGTGATATTCCTAAAGAACAGTTCCTACTAATCATTACTTTTTTATATGAAAATACATTTTTCTCCTTCAATAGTACATTCTACAGACAAAAAATTGGCGTCCCAATGGGAAGTGCTATTTCACCAATCCTGGCCGAAATTGTTATGAATAAACTTCTTTATTTTGTTATTTCAAGGGTTGAATTTGAATTTCCCCTTCTGTTTCAATATGTTGATAACTTGTTAGTCGCTTTACCTGCTGGAAGTGTACAGAACACTCTTAACATTTACAATTCTTTCAATCATAAGTTAGTATTTACTGTTGAGGAGGAGACTGACTGTGCTGTTCCGTTTCTGGATACTAGGGTTGTACGCTCAGAAAATAATACAGTCAAACTGGACTGGTATAGGAAAGAATCAAGTTCTGGTAGATATATCCCCTTCCATTCTTATCACCCTATGAAACAGAAACTGAACATCATCAGAGGACTAAAGAACAGAATAGATAAGATTTGCCACCCCTCATTTAAAGAAAAAAATGTAAAACTGTTGGAAGACATTTTGTTGGACAATTACTATCCTAAAGCTCTAATTAGAAAGAATTTTCAAAGACCCCTCCTTCCAATTAATCCAACTGTCACCACTAATGTCGATATTAAGGTGGGAAAGTTACAATACATTGAAGGCCTTTCCCAGTCCTTGTCTTCTCTTTTTAAAAATACAAACATTAAAATTGCCAACTACAACATAAAAAGAATGAATTGTTTTTATACCAATTTAAAAGATAAAACCGATACTTTACAAAGATCTAATATAATCTATGGCATTCCCTGTCAATGTGGTTTGGTCTACGTTGGACAAACTTCACAAAAGCTCTCTAAGAGATTAGCGTTACACAAAAGTGATAGTAAACACAAACCTAACGCAACTAGCTTGAGCTTACACGTAAATAATACAGACCACAGAGTACAATATAACAACAGCTTCATTCTGGATGTTGAGACTAATTATTTCAGAAGAAGTTTCTTGGAAATGTGTTACATAAAAACCTGTAAAAATAATCTCAACCACAAAAAAGACATAGAAGGATTGAGCTCCATGTATACTTATTTGCTAACACAAAACTATACCAAACCAATAAAAAAGAACGATCTTTATGAAAAAATTAGTTTCTAGTAAAGTTGACGTTTCTGATCTTTTCTGTCATTTTTTGCTATTTATTACCGGTTACTTTTCTATATTTTCTTGTTAAAATTACATAATAAAAAAATTAAATATGACTAATAATAAATAACGTCCAGTATTAATTTTCGATTTCAAATTTTTAAATTTTTCAATTAGCCTATGAATCTCTTGATTATAAAATTAAAAAGAATTAATATAATTAATAATAAATAACTCGTCGAAGAGTAACATTCATCAAATCTAAGTCCCCCTTTTTTTTTATAAAATTAAAACTAAAAAATAGATATCATTAATAATAAATAATTTATCTAAAATTAGCATCTACCTAATAAAAAAATTTACCACATCCCTAACTTTAATGCTTTTTTTGTCGACCTGATGACGACATAGACTACCAACAATATCCAGTTCGGACTCAAATATCACTAAATAGTTACTAAACTTGACGTCAAAAAATTTTAAAATGGAGTACCATTTCAACATCATGGTTTCTTGCAGTTGTGTTTCTGTCTTTAAAAAAGTGTTTTAACTAATGTTTATTGACTAAGTTTTATTTTCAATATTTGTGTAACTCTCTAAGTGTCTTTTAATCATGTTTTGTGTAATCATGCATACTACCTGGCCAACAAAAATGCAAATTTCATTGTCTTCACCAGAGATGAACTAACTGCTAAATTTTTGTAAGTAATTTCACATTCAGTCGTACAATTCATTTAATCACGTTTTAAAAAAAAACGAACATTTTAGTTTATTTTCTGTAACTGGTTTGCATTTTTAGAATCCAGAAGAAGCTACCATTAGGCAGCGAAAGCTCGATAATAAAAATAAAAAGCAGATACTAGAGCCTTTAGATCTTTGATTGCTCATCTCTTCTCCTTATAAGGGCGTTTCCCAGCAGTTAAACCTAGGATTGTTTGTTGCCAGTGCCCTGTTACTGTCCTTCCTCTTTCTATATATATATATATATATATATATATATATATATATATATTTATATATATATATATATATATGTATATATATATATATATATATATATATATATATATATATATATATATATATATATATCGTTTTTTCACATTAAGATAGGACTTTTTTTTCATTTTTTAAAGTATTTTATAATTACTAATTATTTAATTCAGGTCAGTTTCGGTTAGTTCAGGTTAACAAAAACGGTTACTTCCCGATTTTTTCTCGTAATTTTTTGAAATTCAGGTCATTTTAAGCCTATTTAAAAAGAAAATTCGTTAACACAGGAAATACCGCATGAAGATGAAAATGTTGCTCAACCAAATAGAACCATTTCCTTGAATCAAATACAGCACATGGCAGCGAAACTGAAAAGATCAACAAAATGATCAAGTATGGAGGTGATAAATTACTAGAAGAATTACAGATTTTCTTTAACAAAATACTCACAGCCAAGATTATACCATCCGAAAGGCAAGAAGGCATCTTGATGCCAATTTTCAAAAAAGGAGGAGGGACAGATCCAAAAAACTATCGAGGTATCAGCTTAATGAGTAAGGTACTAAAATTGTTCACTAAAATTTTAGCAGTAGAAATAATATTAACCGGAATCTGTGAAGAACAGCAAGGGTTCAGAAAGAACAGGTCTACTATAGACGCCATATTTATAATCCACCAAACTACCGAAAAAGCCATAGAGTTTAATAAGATAGATTTTATGTGTTTCATTGATCTTACCCAGGCATTCGATAGGGTACGATTAACTGATGTCATAACCCTACTACAAAAAAGGGGAATTCACCCGAATATAATAAAAACTATCGAAGAGTTGAACATCAACAGCCACACATATGTAAGAGTGGCAAATAAATTAGGCAATAAAATATCTATGACAACCGGAATCAGACAAGGACATAGCCCAAGCCCAATCTTATTTAACATCATAATGGATGAAATTATAAACGAAGTAAAGAAAACTGGGAGAGGATATCGATTGGGAGACAAAGAAATAAAAATAATATGCTACGTCGATGATGCTGTAATCATATCACAAGACGAAGATAACTTACAGGGACTCCTACATAAGTTCCAACAAACAGCAAAAGTGTTTAATATGCAAATATCTGTAGAGAAAACAAAATCCCTTACAATATCTAAAGAACCGAAAAGATGCAAACTCGCGATTTATGATCAGAGTGTAGAACAAGTGATGTCCTTCAAATATCTATTGGCAAACATAACAAGTACCAGGAACCTTAAGGAGGAAGTAAAACTCAAACAACAAAGGCATCATTAATATCAGGATACTTAAGAGATATAATTTGGAGAAACAAATATATGAGCACCAGGAGCAAAGTAAGAATATACAAAACATGCGTAAGACCGATCATGACGTACGCGATAGAAACCAGAGCGGAGAACAAAATAACAAAACGACTCCTAAGAACAACAGAAATGTTGATAACAGGACATACCTTATTTGGCCGGAA
This sequence comes from Pachyrhynchus sulphureomaculatus, assembly GCA_019049505.1. Taxonomy (NCBI): domain Eukaryota; kingdom Metazoa; phylum Arthropoda; class Insecta; order Coleoptera; family Curculionidae; genus Pachyrhynchus; species Pachyrhynchus sulphureomaculatus. Next base: position 163,549,406 of record CM032453.1, on the reverse strand, counting down.
GAGATGTGAAGAAATAAGGGAAATGTGCGGAATACAGGATGTGGTGAGATGGGCAAGGAATAGGAGAAGAGAATGGAGAGACCATGTGGACAGAATGCCAAATGACCGATTGGCTAAGGTTGCAAAAGAGAAGCGACCAAACATACCTCGACCGCTTGGAAGACCACCAGTAAGATGGTATAAGAGCTGGTCTTCATCATCGCAATTGTTTCTAGGAAACCTTTGAAGTAAACACAGGACATGGTCCTAACGTAGGAAGAAGAAGAAAAAGAAAATCTTCCTTTTCCTGAAAAGTTATAAGATTAGATAACAGAAAAAAAAATTAATAATTTTTTGAAAAGATTAGGCTGACCTCTACATTTCACCCGTTAGTGTAAACGGAGCCTTTCCTTCCGAAAACAACTGACAGTATCTATCAGTGGTTATCAACAGTTGTCAGTAATAGAGGTTAATTTTTATTTATCAAAAAAAAGTGCAAAAATGGGTTCCTCCCTCGTAAGTCTTTCAAAATTAGACCATTTTAAGCCTGTTCCAAGAAAAAAAAACCGGTCAAGTGCAAGTTGAACTTGCACAATTAGTGTTCCGTAGTTGATTGTTTTTAAAATAAAAATTTTTGTTAGGGTGGTATAAAATGATCAGTGACATCACAAAACACACCCCAAATGAGTTTTCAACAAAGTTTGTTTCCAATCTTTAATGAAAACTGGTGACCTGGAAATTTTGTTTTTTTTCTATAACGGATAAATTATTAAAGGTAATGATAATTTTCGTTCAATCTATACCCCGTGGAGAATATTCCAGGATTTTTTCAAAATTTTTTGGTCAGTACTTTTCGAGATAAGATAGGAGACAGCGATTTTTCACGATTTTTTAAAAGTAATACGAAGAAAAAGTGTGCGCAAGTATTACATTATATATATATTTTTACTCGTGTTTTCACAAGCTTTCATTTGACACCATACTCGATGAATTAGTATAAAAAAATTTTTTTCACTTCCGATTTCACCCCTCAAAACGAATCCCTTAAGTCAAAATTTATGTTACAGTAATATAAAATGATCAGTGACTTCACAAAGCACACCCCAAATAAATTTCCAACAAAGTTTATTTCCAATCTTTACTGAAAACTGGTGACCTTGAAATTTTGTTTTTTTTTCTATACCAGATAAATTATTAAAGATAATGATAATTTTCGTTCAATCTATACCCCGTGGAGAATATTCCAGGATTTTTTTCAAAATTTTTTGATCAGTACTTTTCGAGATAAGGTAGGGGACAGCGATTTTTCACGATTTTTTAAAAGTAATACGAAGAAAAGTGTGCGCAAGTATTACATTATATATATATTTTTTACTCGTGTTTTCACAAGCTTTCATTTGACACCACACTCGATGATCTAGTAAAAAATTTTTTTTTTCACTTCCGATTTTTCACCCCTCAAAACGAATCCCTTAAGTCAAAATTTATGTTACGGTGATATAAAATGATCAGTGACTTCACAAAATACACCCCAAATAAGTTTCAACAAAGTTTATTTCCAATCTTTACTGAAAATTGATGACCTTGAAATTTTTGTTTTTTTTATATACCAGATAAATTATTACAGGTAATGCACACGTGATAATTTTCGTTCAATCTACACCCCGTGGAGAATATTCCAGAATTTTTTCAAAATTTTTTGATAAGTACTTTCCGAGATAAGGCGGGTGGACAGCGATTTTTCGCGATTTTTTAAAAATAATACAAAGAAAAGTGCGCGCAAGTATTACATTATATATATATTTTTTACTCGTGTTTTCACAAGCTTTCATTTGACACCACACTCGATTACCTAGTAAAAAAATTTTTTTTTCACTTCCGATTTCACCCCCCAAAACTAACCCCTTAAGTCAAAATTTAACTTTCAAAACTACATGGCTCTGATGAGGCCATCAATTCCTATATTACTACCAAATTTCAACTTTCTATGACAAATAGTTTCGGAGAGAATCGGGTGTGACAGACGGACAGACGGACAGACGGACAGACGGACAGACGGACAGACGGACAGACAGACGGACAGACACCGAAGTGATCTTATAAGTGTTCCGTACGGAACACTAAAAAACGTCTTTTTCTGAAAAGCTCGCGTAACAAAGTTTTACCGAAATATTTAACAGTGTAATTAACTAATCGGTTTAAATCAAAATGGAGGCTATTCCGGAAGGTATGTACAATATTTTGATATAATGCATAATACATAAAACATTATTTATAATACTTTTAATTCAAACAATGGACGAATGGTAACTGAAATTTTACATAAGTAATGAAAAAACGTAGTAAAAAGTTATGAGTTTAGCATCGTTTAGGTAAATGACTTATTTAGACATAATCTATAATCTATCGACTACTCGGCGGTGCAAAAAAATGCTGCGGAGAGCTGCGGTTTCTAAATTGCGGCAAACATAAAGAAAAAATTGCATCGCATCGATAATTTCCACACAAATCATTTTATGTCTGTCCTATTTATCAAATTAGTTTCAAAAATTAAGGGCAAAGCTACATATTGAGGTTCGCAAAAGGTCTTTTTTAAGATTATGAACATTATTATTACTGTACACATCTTCATAATAAAATAATTATTTTATTATTTAAAAAAAAAACCCAAATGTTAAGCGCTATACGAAAGATATACTCATTTTGTAAAAATTCTACACTTTTTTTTCGAAGAACAACAATCAAGAAAATTAATATTTTTTCAGAGTTTGTTGAAAAACTGATGCAAAAGTTAATAATAATTGATATTGTTCCATAAAAAAAATAGAACTTTGATGGAATTTTCCATTTTTTTTCACAAAGTCGCGAAAACTGAACGAATTATTACTTTTTCTGGAATTGTTGCAAACTATTGCAAAGTTTAACAACAATTAAGGATTGTTTATAAAGAAACTTTGAGAACGCAAGAAAATTTGTAAAATTTTCCCAAAAATCACAAAAATCAAGTACATTACTACTTTATTAGGCCAGAAGAAGAATAGAGTGGGAACACTCCATTCCCCTAACATCGTCACTCAATTTGTTGGGCGTTAGTTTGGGAGCAAATATGTCCTGGCATGAACATGTCGCAGGCATAGCAAGGAGAGCTTCTCAAAAGTTGTGAATATTATTTCAAACCAGAAAGCTTTACACTCCACAACAACTGTTAATTCTTTACAAAGCTTAAATTCGACCAACTGCTCCCATCTTTGGGGCTCCGCTCCCAAACATACATTGCATTTGTTGGATTCTGTTCAGAGAAGAGCTGTTCGTCTGATTGGAGACCCGGAACTGACCGGCGGCCTTGATTCGCTGGAACATCGAAGAACGGTTGGCGACTTGAGTCTGTTCTACAAGTATTTTCATGGAAAGTGTTCGAAGGATGTAGCCCGCTTAATTCCTCCCAAAGCGGTGCGTGTTAGAAATACACGTCGCTCTGGTGCTTCACATCCGTATGAGGTTCAGCTTGTTACTCCGCGTACAACGCTTTTCAAGCAGTCTTTTATATGGAGAACATCATCCCTTTGGAATAATTTGCCCAGTGCTGTGTTTCCCACCGAGTACAATTTACAGTGATTCAAGAACAACGTGAATCGCTTATTCCGCACACGTACCGCTCCTGGAGCGCTTTAGGGACTTCCCTGCAGCACGTGTGCTAGACCGATAAAAAAAGCGCAAGACGAGCCACACAGGATAAAAAGAGGTGGAAGGAAATATGGAAAAGACAAACATAGAATAATACAACTCCACAGGATTAAGTAAGTAAGTAGAATTTGTTGCAAACAATTGCAAGTTTTAACAACAATTATGAATTCGTTAGTTAAGTTGTGAAAATCAATTTTATTAAAAATATAAAAAATAATCATAGTAAATCGAATAATCTCAAAAATGACCTTTCTCGTGGCCTCTATATCTAGTTGCTCCCTTTATAAAATCATTACCTTTTTAAATATTATAAACAATTCATTCATTTTTATTGATTATATTTCTTCTGATTTCAGATTCTTGAGACAATATCGTACAATTTTCGAGAAAAGATATTTTCATTCTGATGAAAGATCACTTACAAAGTGATATAACAGTTATCATTGACAATTTGGAAAATCGTCTTTCTCAAAGAAATGGTCGCCTCATGAAGATATGAAGCAATTAATTAAAAACTTATTTCCAGCGATAGTGACTATTAAATCAGCACATTATGATATGTATTACAGTTTAGCAATATATTTTTAAGTGTATTTATTACTTATGTACTTATTACTTTTCTTTTTAATTAATGAAATTTTATTTGTAAATCCTGCGAATAAATGTTTTTTTTTATTCGTCTTTGTAACATAACGTAGCCAATACTTATTTATGATTCGAATGTCATAAATATTAATTTTGTTGTAATAAAATCTACCATCTTGGTACCACCATTTTACACATTAAAATTTTTAATTAATTTCCTGACATTAAACACTGACCATCACAAATAATATCGTTTCCTTACTTGAATTTGATTTTTTCGTAATAAAGTCCGTCATCTTGAATCCGCCATTTTAAATTTTACACTTTTTTTTTATTAACTTCCTTATGTAAAGCACTGACCGTTATAAATAACATGGATTCCTTTTTAGTGTTCCGTACGGAACACTTATAAGATCACTTTGGATCATCCCTTTGGAATAATTTGCCCAGCGCTGTGTTTCTCACCGAGTACAATTTACAGCGATTCAAGAACAACGTGAATCGCTTTTTTTTCCGCACTCGTGCCGCTCCTGGAGCGCTTTAGGGACTTCCCTGCAGCACGTGTGCTAGACCAATAAAAAAAAAACAAAAAAAAAAAACTTCGGTGTCTGTCTGTCTGTCTGTCTGTCTGTCACACCCGATTTTCTCCGAAACTATTTGTCATAGAAACTTGAAATTTGGCAATAATATAGGAATTGATGGCCTCATCAGAGTCATGTAGTATTGAAAGTTAAATTTTGACTTAAGGTGTGAATTTTGGGGGGTGAAATCGAAAGTAAAAAAAAAAAATTTTTTACTAGGTCATCGAGTGTGATGTCAAATGAAAGGTTGTGAAAACACGAGTAAAAAATATATATATAATGTAATACTTGCGCGTACTTTTCTTTGTATCATTTTCAAAAAATCACTAAAAATCGCTGTCCCGCGCCTTATCTCGAAAAGTACTTATCAAAAAATTTTGAAAAAATCCTGGAATATTCTCCAGGGGGGGTAGATTGAACGAAAATTATCACGAGTGCATTACCTTTAATAATTTATCTGGTATATAAAAAAAACAAAAATTTCAAGGTCAGCAGATTTCAGTAAAGATTGGAAACAAACTTTGTTGAAAACTCATTTGAGGTGTGTTTTGTGGAGTCACTGATCATTTTATACCACCGTAACATAAATTTTGACTTAAGGGGTTCGTTTTGAGGGGTGAAATCGGAAGTGAAAAAAAAAATTTTTTACTAGGTCATCGAGTGTCATGTCAAATGAAAGCTTGTGAAAACACGAGTAAAAAATATATATATAATGTAATACTTGCGCACACTTTTCTTCGTATTACTTTCAAAAAATAGCGAATAATCGCTGTCCCCTACCTTATCTCGAAAAGTACTGATCAAAAAATTTTGAAAGAATTCTGGAATATTCTCCACGGGGTATGAATTGAACGAAAATTATCACGAGTGCATTACCTTTTGGTTATTTGGTATATAAAAAAAAAAAAAAATTCAAGGTCACCAGTTTTCAGTAAAGATTGGGAACAAACTTTGTTACAAACTCATTTGGGGTGTGTTTTGTGAAGTCACTGATCATTTTATACCACCCTAACAAAAATTTTTATTTTAAAAACAATCAACGTACGGAACACTAATTGCGTAAGTTCAACTTGCACTTGACCGGTTTTTTATTTTAATTTTTTACTATTAAATCCCGCCATCTTGGATCCGTCATTTTGAATTTTCACATGTTTATAACAAATTTGTGATAAGAAAGGTCAAAACATTATGGCCACGTTTTTCCTGTTTCGCATTACTGTGCGCCATAGTTTTCATCACTGGTCGATTTAAGCCGATAAATTTTTTTTTCTTATAACTTAAACTACAATAAAAATCTATAATCGCCATTATTTTGTATTATTCCCTTAATAACCTTAATTTTTTTTATATACATACATTTTGCAGCGCCCAGGTGTATGTAACCCCTTACGTCAGAGAGAATAGGTGCCAGCTATGTAGAACACTGTAGTCTCCTTTTTTTCTAAGTTGGGCACTACCTATTTAATGTCTAATAATTAATCCTAGCTAGAGTAAAAAGAGGAAAACGTTATATCTCATAAATCTTGTTAAGAAAAAAATTGTGTCTTATTAACTATACAATGAAACAAGAAGTTATAATCTTCACCAGTAATTTACTCAGGTTTCTCAAATTTCATAAAACATTCCTAGCTTAAACCTTTAAAAAATGTGTGTACAAGAGTATGTTACGTAATTCATACGAAGACAATTTTACAACTACAGTTTGAAAGTAAAAAATATATATATTCTACAAAGAAAAGAATATATATATATATATATATATATATATATATATATATATATATATATATATATATATATATATATATATATATATATATGTATATCGGCTTAGCGGATCAAGACTGTCTAGTTAGTGCTCTGCTCTTACATCAAAAGTACGGGAGTCCAAAGTTATTTTTCGGAGGGTGAACAATGGCAATGATAAAAAGCAAGCACAAAATAAAAAATCAAGAGTCTATGGAAGGCAAAAGAGAAACTCTAGCTTAAATATATTTCCAAGAATATATAACCACATCTTAATTAAAACAACATTTAAACGAGGGAAAATGACTTGCAACATCTGGTCGTCAGGGTGACCGAAGTGCATATTTATCGTAAATCTTGCAATTTATGACCAATAGAAATTTAACGACAAATAAAATGAATTATTCCTCTGGCTCGCGTGAGTGGATGCTGCGAGAACTACATCTTTGTATTTGTAATATCGATTGTACATGATTTAGTTTGTCATCATTGTAGAATCCCCTGCTGATTTAACATCATAAAGTTAGTTTAGAACAGTAAATAAAACAAGGAGACTAAACTAAAGAAGCATGCAAACAAAGAATATAAAACAAGACTTCTAACAAAAATTTGTATGGAATCCATTATTCAGTATATTTTTTCTACACTCACATTATATTTTTAGCTATTCTTGTGGGAAAATAATATTTGCAGCAAAAAAAAGTGCACAAAATCCAATTTTCTGTCAGATTACTAACTACCATTACTTATTACTAAGCGACAACAGATATTCATAGTTGTATTTCGTATCTATTAGGTCAGTCTTCGCAAATAAATGGTTTTTTATTTACTATTATTGATATTAAATCATATGAATGCTGCAGGGAAATCTCTGAGGTGCTCCAGGAGCGACGCGTGTGCGAAAAAGCTTTCTAGTTCGAAATAATATTCCCAGCTTTTGAGAAACTCTCCTTGCTATGCTTGCAAATGCTCATACTAAGACATATTTGCTCCCAAAGTAACGCCCAGCAAATTGAGTAACGATGCTAGAGGAATGAGGTGCCCCGACATAACTATGTCAGGTTTAGCGACGTTAACAACGCCGCGGCGTTGATAGTGAAGGTGTTAGAAAGAAATCCGTCGACTGCCACTCAATAATCCATCGTACCAAACACGGTCGAATGCCTTGGATATATTAAGAGCAACCGCTCGACATTCTCCAAAGTGTTCACTATGTTGTTCCAAACATGTGTTACATAAGTCAGAAGATCTCCTGTTGATCTATATTTACGAAAGCCATATTGATGATCGCTAATAATATTAAATCCTTCAAGATATTTTAGAAGATGCTTTTTCCATGACTTTCGATATTATTGAAAGCAGTGCGACTGGTCGGTAGTTATTTGGCAAGGTCTTCTTGCCTTTTTTAGATATCGGCTGAACTCTTCGAAAAAGGGATGTAACTGTCTATACCAGAAAAAATACCGTCGGAAACCTCCTTAGCGCAGTCAGATGGGTCCTCGGATTGAAAACAAACGTGTAACCAAGAGAAAGTTCTAAAATATTCCAGGAGTTCCTCACATTTAGCAAATTTGTGGCCTCAAATTTTTCGCGATTTAGGCGCCTCTCTATCACTGAGAGGTAGGATACTCTATGTCGAAAGCAGTTTATGGTCGGAAGAACCTAATAGCGGATTTACGGTGACAGTGTAAATCTCTGGATTATGGTTAAAAACAGATCAAGAAGACTGGCGAACTCTTCATTTCGATCAGGGATCCGTGTTGTCTCGTCAATAAACTGAGTTAAGCCACAACTGATTGCGAATGATTCAGCTTCACGCCATTGTTCGTCGGTAGTTTTCGAATACTTAAACCAGTTGATGTTGTGGACATTAAAGTCGGTCAGGATAGCAATTTCAGCATTTGGATAGTTAATCTGTAAATGATCGATGATGTCTACAAGAGAAGCAAAAAGTGTTCTAAAGTTAGTATCACCTAGTGGTTGATAGAGGCAGCAGATAAACCTTGTAGTTTGTCGAGTTGTTATTTTTAACCACGTAATATCGAAGTTTCGGGGCTTTAGCGTATCCTCTCGTTAGCAAGAGAGGTCGCTTCTATCAAAAAGGCAGACTCCAAAGTTACACCTAAACTCAGGAGAGAGAAAGTTGACTGTGCTGGTCGATGATTGCAGGTGCTGATGCATTGAATTTATGTTCGAGTTTAAACCTCTTATGTTGCAAAAATCCACTTCAAAGTTGTAATCTCTGCATGTTGACGCCCCCACCCGGAGATCCGAACGGGGGGCTATTTTACCTACGGAATGTTGTATCCAGGTGCCCCATCATGGTATTTGGTCCTACACTCCGGAGACATCGGCACAGCCACGAAACGTGAAGCAACTTCACGCAGCCTAAGCCGAAGCGATAGTATCACACCGGGAGATGCTTGGTGGGATCTGGGCACCTACTATCTAAGTTGTTCTTTTAGTCGCCTTGTACGACAGGCAGAACGTCCCTGGGGAGGGACCGTTTCTCTCCGGGATTCCATTCCCTCACGGGATAGCTACCAATAGACAACTGCACTTTCATCGGTTTGAAATTTTAGATATAATCGTTACAAGAATTATACTCAGCAGCAGTCATGTCGTTATAAAAAATTCCCCGCCATTTCGTAGAAATTTGCCAGATTTATCAATCCTCCGTCGTACTTCTTGTTACCAAACCCTGATATATTTCAATTTTTGACAGGTCCTTTTAGCTTTTCTAAATTAAGTTTTGTAATATCACAAATCTGTCGCAATTTATGTATCACAGCTTTAGGCTCTTACAACTTTTTTTACCATCTCCATTGATATTTGAAACCTAAGTGGAAATTCTAACCGATTTTTCATCATTATTTTATAACCATCTGCTTGTCTTTCCATCTAGTTCTTGATTACAATAAAACTACGTTTTTAGATATTCCACTCTACAGTCTATAACTTCGCAGCGGTTTGTATTTTTAAAAAGAAAATCTTGTCAATTTTAAATATGTTCATGAAGAATATATAGAGTTGCAAGAGCTCGCTGGCATGGAGGCCAAAGTAAGTACTTATAATAAAACTTGCAATTTATGGCCACTAGAGATTTAACGACAAATAAAATGAGTTACTCTTCTGATTTCATGTGAGTTGATGCTGCGAAAAATATATCTTTGTACCAGTAATACTCGGCTTGAGATGATTTAGTTGTCATCATCGTAGAGTCACCTGCTGCTTTGGTGTCATAAAACTGCTATAAATTGGAACAATGTTGTCAGTACATTTACGACAGGTAGACAATTTTATTATATTGGAAGGTAGTACGATATGGTATATGAGGTATTTTAAATGTAATAAGGTGTAGTTATATTCGATTATTAAGAAATCAGGTGTCTAATAGAGAGTGATATTAAGTTCCTTGAAACCTGTAACTATGAGACAATTTATTCTAATCTCTTATACCTATACTTTTAAATGCTTCAAGTTTAATGGGCGCAGGTAATTTCCACACCACTAATCCGTTTATGACCTAGACATATTTAAGGGATCGTAATTGCAGAAGTAAATTCCACACCGAGTACTTTCAGGTAGAGGATGAGGGTTGATAAATGGGTGGTGGTACGCACCGGCCTGTTCAATTAAATCATTATTAAACCCTTCTACATATCAGTTTAGTACATATTATTAATTTGTGATTATTACTTGGTTGTGCGTATATTTTTTAAAGTGTTGCTAGTATGGAAGCAAAGTTAATAAAAAGTAATAGAGGAAAGGACATGTTATGTGTGTTACTTTCGACCAAAAGTGCTAAAATGTGGAGAAACATTTTGGAGATGTTCAAAAAAAGATTGCAAATCAAAAGTCTTCACCGTTGGGCCCGAGAATTTAACTACCAGAAGTGAAGGACTCCATACACACGAAGCCGACACCAAGAAGCTGAATCGGCAAATAATTAGTAATTCCTGCAAAAGAAAAGCCGGAGAGCATATGAGTGAAAGGCCATCTAAAATTATCCGACAAGAACTACAAAACACGCTGCCTGAAACAGTAACAGAAAAAGATGTCGAATATATTAGAAAAAACATTTATAACCATGGACGAAAATTTTTGCCAGGACGTAATCCAAGAAGTGCTGAGGAGGTGCATAGTGTTTTTAGAGACATTTGAAATCAAAACTAGCAAGGGTGAGAATTTTCTATATATCAATGAACTCGAAAGTGGCATTATTGTTTTTTCTTGCACTACAAATGTCAATATGTTGTGTAAAATATCCAATATATATATATGGACGGCACCTTTTCATACTGCACTAAATATTTTACACAGTTATTTACAGTGCATGGTTTTGCAAACGGTCATTACATTCCATTATTATTTTGCTTATTGCGTGATAAGAGAGCTGAAACATACAAAAACCTCTTCACCTTATTAAAATGTAAGATTTATTCAACAGATACACTGTATTTCAATCCAGAGAAAATTACTATTGACTTCGAAAAATCTATTCATAAGGCGGTATCTGAAGTTTGGCCAAATGCTAAAGTGTTAGGATGTAGATTTCATTTACACCAATCTTGGTTACGCAAGATACAGAATCTAGGTCTAGCTAAAGAATATTGAGACAAAAATTCTGAAATTGGTCGTTGGTTAAAGTATTGTTTCGGCTTGTCCTATTTAGCAGCCGAAGAATTAGGTGATAGTTTTGCATACGATTTATATTCTATAAAACTTGAGGATGAACTTTTAAATAAATTTTGTGATTACCTACTAGAAACGTATATAGAGGAAGGAGCCGATTTTCCAGTTGAAATATGGGCAGAATCGAGTCCATCTTTAACTCGAACGACTAACTGTTGTGAGTCCTTCCATTCCCATCTAAATAATTCTTTTTATTCTACACATCCTCCCTGTATACTTTTATCGATAGGCTGAAAGAATTTCAGATTAACGTATATATAAAAATACGAGTCTAAAATAAGTAATAATCATAATAATCAAAAATTAAAACATTTAAAAAATCTTTATGAACAAAGACAATTAGGAAATATTAATCGTTTCCATTTTTTAAAATGTCTCCTATTTTTTTCAACCTGTTTTGTAAATATATATAAATATATATGTATATGTTTGTAGCATTATCTAGTATATGTAAGGAAATTTGTCCAATTGTATTTTATGTATTTAGCAAAAACTTCATGTTTTATCAATATTATTCTACTATGAAATAAAAACATATATTTTTGCCAATATCTAAAATTTTCAATACAAACTGATTTAAAAGAAATCCGTCCAATTTTATTTAGATGAATAAAGCATAATTATATTTGCTTGGTGTGGAAATTATCTGTAAGATTTAAGCACCCTTATATGGTTAGTGTGGAATGTACCTGTTGTATTAAGGGCGCAGGTAGTCTTGGTGTGAAATTTACTAACGCCGAGTTTAATTAGTAGTAATATCTGGAACTGGTTCACTCAGATTCTTCAGTCAAATTATTATACCTTGTATTTGTAAATGTTTAATTTTAGTAACTGTAAAGTTTATGTTTAAAGTTTCAGAGACGCATTTCAGGTAAAAAAATATACCCCTATTCACCTGAATCTTGTCTTTGTTAAACTCCCTGAACCAAGTAGCATTATTAATTTTTGTAGATGGTCCTCTACGAAAATCTTTCTGCGAAGCTATCATGTTCGAGTAGCTTTAAAGTCCTAGACAATAAATAAACGTTTTTGGGCTTTTTTGAGACCTACGTGAGGCTTTCAATTTGATCTACCATACTATATTAGTGACGAACATTGACTCCTATGGTCTAAGACGAAAAGTTAATAACTAGTTACAGTCATATCAGTGCAATGACTTCGATCAGATTGAAAGTCTCTAAAGGTATACAGCAAGTGTTCATTCTCGGCTTTCCATTATTTTTAATATTTCTATACCATTTACCTATGGTCGTTATCGATACAAAGGATTTAATTATGTTTACGGGCGATAATATTGACATATCCTGTAAGAACATCATTATTTCGGCTGACAGCTCATGTTACATGTGTTTAGGTAGTGATTGAAAATAAGTAAGTTATGTCTGGAGTCGCACAAACATTATTTTAATCAACTTTAGCATCTCAAATAAATGAAAATTATTTAATTAGGATAGGTGTAGGTTTTTATTCTATTATAGGAAACACAGATTAAACTATTGGGTGTGTTTTTATTATCGTTCATCTCCCTGCCTCACTAGGATATCTTCTTCATATCATTGGATATGGCACTTTTTTAGACAACTCTGTAATGCCACCGCGAACATCATAGTATACTTATATATGTGGCCAAGCCAAATTTAGTTAAATAAACAAATAAAAATACTGTACCTACCGGGAATAGACCCGAGACTCTGTGGACAGTAAGCTCCAAGGTATAGAGCCAGAGCCGCCAAAATTGATAATGATTACTGGTAAAAATGAGATTGTCAAATAAGTGACTTCGGCAAAAAACTTTCAACTGTACGTTTGCTAATTTTTGCCCTTGAAAAACGGTAATGGTAATACTATAACGTCATATTACTATCTCTAATTTGTATCTCGTTTAAAATATAGCCAATTATTTCGAGGTGAGAAAGGAACAATTAAAAATCTAGGTACAGTATTTAAGAAATATGCTTCGCTGACTCTGCATTGTATCGGAAGTTGTGATCTATGTTAACTGCAATTTCAGCCGTTTTGCAGCCAGGAAAGATATGCATAGTTATTATTCTTCTTCTTAAAATGCTTATCCTCTGTGGATGTTGGCGATCACATTAGCTCATATAATCCTATTGAATGCTGATCTAAAAATATCCACTGTTGTCAAACTGGTCCATTGTATGGAATTTTTAAGCTACGATCTACGGCGACGTCTAGGACCTCGTTCTCGTTCTATTTTTTCCTGCATAATGAGTTGAAGGAGTCGATACTTTTCACTTCGTATTATATGATCAAAATATGCTAGTTTCCTTTCTTGGATAGTGTTAAGAATTATTTTTTTTTGCAAGCTTTCTATAACAGTGTCGTTTGTAACGTGGTATATCCAGGAAATCCTAAGCATGTGACGATAACACAACATCTCGAATGCTTGCAACCACTTACAGGGGGCTTCAGTAAGAGTTCAAGCCTCTACCCTATATAAAAGAACTGAGAAAATATAATATCTAAGAATCCGGAAACGCAGTTGCACGTTAAGCTTTAAACTGGCCTGGCCACGTACACTTGGGGTGCAGAAGGCAGGTTGGTATACTTTTATTTCAGTATATACGGCCTGGCCACGTACATAAGTAACATAGTAGTTGTTTGCAGAAATGCAGTAACGTCCGTAGCAGCACTACTGCGTTGTCTAAAAGTATGTTTCGGCACTTGGATAACGTTGACGGGTATTACGACATCCTCAAAAACACACGAGCGAGGACATTTCAAAATCGTAGCTGAAAAACTTGCAGCCTAATCCGAAGGACTTCTGAAAGCGTTGTTACTGTAGATGAAACGTGGGTCCACCATTACACGCCAAAGACAAAACGCTGCCGAAGCAGTGCAAAAAAGCGAGAACAATTTTATCGGCCGGAAAAGTGATTGCAACTGTTCCTTGGGACTCACAGGGTATCATCTTGAAGGACTATGTGGAAAATAGTGAAACAGTGATTAGCTTGTATTACGCAATGTTTAGTAACATTTGTATAGTGAGATGAAGCCAAAGCGACCAAGATTAATGCGCAAAAAAAGGTGTTTCTTCACCAGGACGTTGCACTTGCTCACATATCAGCCATTGCAACGGCAAAAATGAATGAGCTGGGCTTCAAAATATTTCCCCATCTACCCTATTTCTCCCCCTCCCAAATGACTTTTATTGTTTCCTAACTTCGAAAATTGTCTTGAAGGAATTCTCGTTGAACGAAGAGGTTATATGTGCTGTAAATCAGTATTATGCACTGTTCGAAATGTCTTTCTTTTCTGAGGGAATAAAAAAAATTGAAAACTCATTGCGCCAAATTTATTGAGCCTAATGGAGATTCAGTTGGAAAATAAATTTTTATTTGTGCAAAAAAAACCCAGTTATTTACCTTATTTTTAACAAGACTTTTCAATCCATTTTCGTATTAGTTTATATATATTTAGTACTATATCAACTCGACTTATTGTAATCTAATAATAATATGTGCCTTTACTAACACAAGAACCACCTATTACAGTCCCTGGCCAAATTATTAGACGCACTGCAAGATTTCATGTAAAATATTAATTACCGAGTGATATTGTACCGTTTTTATTATTTTAAATTGATTTGTTTTTTATTTTTATATTATCCAATCAATTACCTATTTATTTGACATAAATAAAACAGCATTAATTTAGAAAAGCATAAGTTTATTAAGTTTTAAAGAAAAGTGAAATTAATGTTAGTAAAAGTCAATATTTAGTTGAGCCACCTTTAGCCGCTATCAAAGCTTTAATTCTACGCGGCATGCTATCAATGCAAGATTGTACTGTCTCCTGCATTTGAGGATGATGATTCCACACATGAATAATCTTTTCTAGGAGCTGGGTTTTGTTGGTAATCACATCTTTAGCCACTTCTCTTTTCATCAGCTCCCACACATTTTCAATGGGGTTCATACCCGGCCAATCCAACAGAGGAATATTTTTTTCTGCCAAAAAAGCTTTAACAGACCGAGCAGTGTGGCAGGGAGCTCCATCTTGCATGAAAGTGAATGGTTCCCCATTTGGAAACCATTCTCTGAGCTGCGGAATCAACCGATTTTGTAATACTTCTTTGTACTGATCTTGCCTCATTATTCCTTTGACGACGTACAGACGTCCAGTGCCCTTGCCGCTGATGACTGACCAAATCATCACTTTGGTGGGATGTTTAACCGTCGGGACGACACAATCAGGATGAAACTTTTCTCCATGACGACGACGCACATACTGAGCTTTATTCTGCAAAATTTCGAATGTGCTTTCGTCACTGAAGCAGACCTGTCAAAAATAGGAAAAATATATAAACTTCCATGTTTATTTGCTTTATTTAACTGAAAATGATAATAATGTATCAATTATTGATTAAATTGCTGTATCTTACCGATCTCCAGAAGTCCACATCTTTGTCTTGCCATTGTTTGGCCCACTTCAGGCGCTTTGCTTTCATTGCAGCTGTTAACTTGGGCTTCCTGGCGGGGCGACAGGCCTTAAAATCTAATTCTTTCAATTTTCTTCGAACAGTGCGTTCAGAAGCATTTACGCTAGCATCCTGGAGTTGTGATTTTATTACCTTTGTGGTAGCAAATCTGTTTTCTACACAAATTTTCTTCAAACATCTCTCTGACCGTGGAGTGAAAATTGGTTTTCTACCGCATTTTTTTCTTTCTTTTCGGGCTTAATTCCTTCCCTGACTCAATTTTCTTTTTTATGCGTCGTACACTAGCTTCAGAAACCTCCAATCTTCGTGATATTTCTCGGTTTGTAAATGTTTTCGCAATCACAAGAGCCTTCACTTCAGCTTTTTTACGTGGTGAAAGATCGCCTTTTCTACCCATAATGAAAATAGTCCAATTACTTTTTTAAAACACTGCATACAAAATAAACTAATAACTGAGTAGTATAAAACTGTTAAACAAACAATCACAGTCTATAAAGCCACAGAAACACGTCCGTACCTGACTCGATTCCGATCGCGACTGATACAGATTTGTACTTGTTTACGTTCATGTATCACTTTGTCAACACAGTGTTGCCATATGTTAAAAATAAATACAAATATGTAGTCTACAACAATTCTTTTAAATAAAAATCAATAATATTGTAGTTTAAATATACCATTATTGCATAAAAACTCTTAAGAAACATAAAATTACTAAAAAAAATACAGTGCGTCTAATAATTTGGCCAGGGACTGTATGTGATATAGGATGAGGCTCTCTATATAAATGAATTCTTCAAAATGATATTAAAAGGAAACTCGTCACCTGCCATTCGTAAAGAACGCTCTCTCAGAAAACTCGAGTGCAATATATAAAATCTTTCAGCAATGCCATTATAGCGTAACTTATCCAACAATCCGTCATGCCAAGCGCTCGAGATTCTCCAAAATGTTCAATAGTGTTGTTATATGTGTTACATAAGTTAAAATAATTCCTGTTTAATGCCATATTGTTGATTGCTAATAATATTAAATTTTTTAGACGTTTTAGAAGATACTGATTAGTAGCTTCTCCAAAACTTTTTATATTACTTGAAGCAGTGCGACTGGCCGTTAGTAATTTGGCAAAGTCTTTTTATATTTTTTTGGATATGAGCTGAATTCTAGCGTATTTTCCATAGGAAAGAGATATTCCTTTTCTGTAGCCTATGTTGAAAACTGAAAAAAAACTCTCGCTCTTTTTTTAAGTACATCACTGTCAGAAACTTTTTGGTAACAAGCTTTATTAAAATATGTTTATGATACGCTTCCTATTTGTTCGCTGTTTTATGATATGTTTTCTCAGAGAGCGCTCTTTACGAGTGGCAATCGACGCCGTGTGCCCCAAGGCTCCATACTATCTCCTACTCTCTTTCTCATTTACAATAACGACCTGCTGGGAAAGACCGGTAACCCAATCTACAGCTTTGCGGATTACAGTGCGCTTATCTCTTCATTCACTTTGAATGGTCGGACATCCGCTACTCAGACGAATATCCGCAGAGAGCGGGAAGTCGTTCAACTTAACAAAGACCTGGAAGAAATTCTGTGTTGGGGCAACAGTCACCAAGTGGAATTTAACGCTACAAAAACATGGGAGGCAATTTTTTCTAGAAAGGTTAACGTTGCTGAACCCGACGTAGTTATGGCTGGGCACTCCATTCCTCTAACATCGTCACTCAATTTGTTGGGCGTTAGTTTGGGAGCAAATATGTCCTGGCATGAATATGTCGCAGGCATAGCAAGGAGAGCTTCTCAAAAGTTGGGAATATTATTTCAAACCAGAAAAAAGAAAGCTTTACATTCCACAACAACTGTTAATTCTTTACAAAGCTCAAATTCGACTAACTGCTCCCATCTTTGGGGCTCCGCTCCCAAACATACATTGCATTTGTTGGATTATATTCACAGAAGAGCTGTTAGTCTTATTGGAGACCCAGAACTGACCTGCGGCCGTGATTCGCTGGAACATCGAAGAACGGTTGGCGACTTGAGCCTATTCTACAAAGATTTTCATGGAAGGATGTAACCCGCTTATTCCCCCTAGAGCGGTGGATATTAGAAATACACGTCGCGCTAATACTTCACATCCGTATGACGTTACTCCTCGTACAACGCTTTTCAAGTAGTCTTTTATATGGAGAACATCATCCCTTTGGAATAATTTGCCTAGGACTGTGTTTCTCACCGAGTACAGCGATTCAAGAACAACGCAAATCGCTTTTTTTTTTCCGCACACATGCCGCTCCTGTAGCGCTTTAGGGACTTCCCGCAGCACGTGTGCTAGACCCATAAAACAAAAATAGAAGGAAACTCGTCACCTGCCATTTGTAAAGGACGCTCTGTCAGAAAACTCGAGTGCCATATACAAAGTCTTTCAGTAATGCCATTAAAGCGTAACTTAGCCAACAATCCGTCATGCCAAGCACTCGAGATTTTCCAAAATGTTCAGTAGTGTTGTTATATGTGTGACACAAGTTAAAATAACTCCTGTTTAATGCCATATTGTTGATTCTACTCAGTATATATCACCACTACACCAAACACTTTATTTTTGCACTCGACGCGCGTTTCGCTAACCATGTTAGCTTCATCAGGAGCGATGATTGACAGTCAATCATCGCTCCTGATGAAGCTAACATGGTTAGCGAAACGCGCGTCGAGTGCAAAAATAAAGTGTTTGGTGTGGTGGTGATATATACTGAGTAGTATCATTGTGCCAAAGATTCTACATTCCCAACTTATATTGTTGATTGCCAATAATATTAAAATCTTTTTAGATGTTTTAAAAGATGCTGATTAGTAGCTTCTGCAAAACTTCTTATATTACTCGAAGCAGTGCGACTGGCCGTTAGTTATGGCCGTTAGTTATTTGGCAAGGTCTTTTTACATTTTTTTGGATATGAGCTGAAGTGTAGCGTATTTTCCATGGAAAGAGATATTCCTTTTCTCTAGCATAGGTTGAAAACCGTCTGTCTATCTGTTAGTGACCTTATCACTGGAGAACCACTTATCCGATTTACGTACTTTTTTTTTTAAAACATACATATGTTCTCTCGCCAGGTTATAGGCTATATTTTATTACGATAGGTAGCATAAGGAATGAGCAGTGACGTTAATAGTGAATGAAGTCGCTAGCGCGTTCCCTTGCAATACACAGTCTAAACCATTAAATAGGGAACAATATTATGTAGCAGAGAATATCTAGAATCTATAATATATATAAAATGCAATGTCTCTCTGTCTGTCTGTCTGTCCACTGGTGCGTTTATCACGCGAGAACCACTTATCCGATTTACGTCTTTTTTTAAATTCATACATATATTCTTTGGCCAGGTTATATAATAATAATAATAATCTATACCTATAATATAAACAAATTGCAACCTCTCTCTGTCTGTCTGTCTGTCCATTAGTGCGTTTATCCCTCGAGAACCACTTATCCGATTTACGTGATTGTTTAAATTCGTACATATGTTCTCTGACCAGGTTTTAGATATATATTTTATTACATCTATAATATATATAAAATGCAACGTCTCTCTGTCTGTCTATCTGTCTGTCCGTTAGTGCGCCTATCACTGAAAAAACCACTTATCCGATTTACGTACTTTTTTTTTTAAAACATACATATGTTCTCTGGCCAGGTTGTAGCCTATATTTTATTACGATAGGTAGCATAAAGAATGAGCAGTGACGTAAAATAGTGAATGATGTCGCAAATAAGTTTAGTTAGTTAGCGCGTGCCTTTGCAATACACAGCCTAAACCATTAAATATAGAACAATATTATGTATCTGTATATGTATAATCTATAATATATATAAAATGCAATGTCTGTCTGTCTGTCCATTACTGCGTTTATCACGCAGGAACCACTTATCAGATTTACCTGTCTTTTTTTAAATTCGTGCATATATTCTTTGGCCAGGTTATATAATAATAAAAATAATCTATATCTATAATATATATAAAATGCAATGTTTGTCTGTTTGTCTGTCCGTTAATGCGCTTATCCCTCGAGAACCACTTATCCGATTTACGTCATTTTTTAAATTCATACATATATTCTCTGACCAGTTTATAGGTATATATTTTATTACATCTATAATATATATAAAATGCAACGTATTCTGTCTGTCTGTCTGTCCGTTAGTGCGCTTATCACTGGAGAATCACTTATCCGATTTTCGTACTTTTTTTTTTTTAAACATACATATCTTCCCCGCCAGGTTATAGGCTATATTTTATTACGATAGGTAGCATAAGGAATGAGCAGTGACAATAATAGTAAATGAAGTCGGACAAAGTTTGCCGCTAGCGCGTTCTCTTGCAATACACAGTCCAAACCAGTAAATATGGAACAATATTATGTAGCAGAGAATATCTATAATATATATAAAATGCAATGTCTCTCTGTCCGTCTGTCTGTCTGTCCGTCCGTTAGTGTGCTTATCACTGCAGAACTACTTATCCGATTTACGTGCTTTTTTTTAACCATACGTATGTTCTCTGGCCAGGTTATAGGCTACATTTTATTAGGTGACATAAGGAATAAGCAGTGACGATAATAGTGAATTAAGTCGGAGAAAAGTTGCCGCTAGCGCGTTCTCTTGCAATACACTCCCTAAAGCATTAAATATGGAACAATATCATGTAGCAAAGAATACAATATATATAAAATGCAACGTCTCTCTGTCTGTCTGTCTGTCTGTCCGTTAGTGCGCTTATCACTCGAGAACCACTTATCCGATTTACGTGTTTTTATAAATTTGTACATATGTTCTATATAATTCGATATAAGCCTAGATAATGGGAGATAAGGTGAGATAATTGGAGATAAGGAGAAATAATGGAAGATAAGTCGAGATAAGCCTCGATAATGGGATATAAGGTGAGATAATGGGAGATAAGTATAAATAATGAGAGATAAGGAGAGATAATGGGAGATAAGCAGAGATAAGTCTAAATAATGGGAGTTATGGTGAGGTAATGGGAGATAAGGAGAAATAATGGGAGATAAGGACAAATAATGGGAGATAAGGAGAAATAATGGGAGATAAGTCGAGATAAGCCTAGATAATGGGAAATAAGGTGAGATAATGGGAGATTAGGAGAAATAATGGGAGATAAGGAGAAATAATGGGAGATGAGCAGAGATAAGCCTAGATAATGGAAATTATGTAGAGATAATAGGAAATAAGGAGAAATATTGGGAGATAAGGAGAAATAATGGGAGATATTTTATTACGTTGGGTAACATAAGGAATAAGCAGTGACGATAGTGGTGAATCAAGTCCACGCGAGCGGAGCCGCGGGCCCGGCTAGTTATGTATAAATTAAGAATAGTGAGTAATGGTTTTCCATTTAAATTAGCAGTAGAGTGTGAAGCAAGTAGTTCAGCTAATAGACTTAGAACTGTCTGGACTAGTAAGGTATGCTTTTGATTCTCTGGTTGAGTATCGTCTTGGTTTCGTTGATGATTTGTTTGTATTTGTTCCGGTACGAACAAAGATGTTACAATTTATCGTCATTTTGGTGGACCAGAAGCAATAGTTCTTTGTATTTTCGAACTAAGACTTGCCATTAGAAGAGCATTTCTTTGAGAAGAGGATATTAGCTTACGTGCTAGCCAAAATAACATTGAAAACTCCTTAGCGCGGTCCCAGGTAGGTCGTCGGATCTACCACAAACGTACGTCTAACCATGGAAAAGCTGGAAATATTCCATGAGTTCTTCCTATTTAGTAGATTTTTAGTGCTAAACCTTGTTCGGTTTAGGTGCCTATATTTCTTCATTTATTTAAGTTTTACATTAAAAAAGTATTTTAAAGACAGAGTATTAAAACTTCTTAAATATTAAAAATAAAGGGAAATATCACTATCTTAAAACTGGCATAGCATAAGCTTTTATTTATATTATTTATGCCTGTCCAAAACAATAAATTACCTTATGAATACTAATACGCTGACATTACTGAGTTCTCAGGCCTGTAATCGCCACTTTATTTTTTCCAATGAGCTATTAATAATGATTAATATGTTAAGACATTTTTATAACGGCTTATATCTTTTTATACCTCTTACCGCTTTATGTAAGTTGTGCCTAAAAAATGTTTGTAAATAGCTTTTATGTGTTGAACAAGTATTTACCGTGTACTTTTTAAAAAAATCCTGTAATATATTAACGCAAAAACAAAGCAAGATTATTCTTGAATAAATTCCTGGCTACATGCTAAAGATATTACTCGTACGTTACGAGGTATTAGTACGATTTATAAATTATGTGCGAAGCTTTTATAGAAAATATTAACGTCCACAGTGTTTAAAAAGAAAGCTTTTTTATAACTTAGGTTGGGTAAAAATGAATGAGACCGTTCAACAACATCTTCGTACTCATGATGTCAAATTTTAAAGCACGTTGAAGAGACCTTTACAGAGCGAAAATTATGTCGCGAAGCCGCTCGCTTGGGCCCACGATAAGATACCAGAGTGGCCCTCACAATTACCGGAAGTTAACTCTATTAAAAACGTTTGGTCCCTTGTAAAGAAAAAGCTCAGAGGAAAGATTCTGAGGACTTTGACTCAGTTGTCTAGCGACATTCTAAAAATTTGGAGATCATTGCCGCGCGAGTATGCAGAAAATCTCGTCGACAGCATACCTCGAAAATGGCAGGCAATTATTGATACATGAGACGATTGGACAACTTACTAAGGTAATTGCGTCGTTGTTAGCACACCAAAGAATATATTGATGGCAAAAAAATTTCTCGAAACACATTTTTTTTAAGAATACGAGAGGTTACGTTCTTACTTGACAGACTGTATGATTGTACAAGTAGTCTTTAGAGATCTTTACCCTTCAAGATTAGGATACTTATAGATAATTCATCTTATCAGGAATACATAAACGGATTCACGTGATTCCATTCTCCAAGTCAACCAATACTTCGCCCAAAGGAGACATGGTCCGTTGAGAAACAGGTTTATATGCGGAGCAGCATCAAGTATCTCGGCCTACATTACGATCAGAGACTGATATGTACGGATTAAGTTACAGCTGTGACAAGTAAAGCCAGAGCCATGATATCAAAACGCTAGCCTCTCCTGAATCCTTCCAGCAAGCTTTCGAGGAAGAACAAATAGACACTCTACAAGACGATCGTCAGTGCAGGGCTTCAGTATGGCTCTCAGTCGGAGATTTACGCATACGCAACACATAAAAAAACCGTGCAAGCCACCCAGAATAATAACAAGAGACCGATAGGTCAGAAACGAACAACTACACAGAGATCTGGGTATCAAGTCTGTGCTACAGGTCAGTAGTAGGTCACGACGGTGGTTTCTGGACAAAGCATTACGTCATACCAATCTAACGGTCCGAAAAACCATAGGGCATAATCTAGATGCAAGGTAGCAATTCTGCAATCTGCAAGGCACGAACAGGAGGTCGCTGCTTGATGCAGTAACAAACTGTTCAAGGTACAACAACCCGAACGGAGAATAGTAATTGAAAATACAGTAATCAAAGGTTACAGAGGGTAGGAAATGCTAGATAGATATGTTTTTTTTCAGAGAGCGCTCTTTACGAGTGGCAGTCGACGGATTTCTTTCTAACACCTTCACTACCAAGGCCGGTGTGCCCCAAGGCTCCATACTATTTCCTACTGTCTTTCCCCTTTACATTAACGACCTACTGGGAAATCCAATATACAACTTTGCAGACGACAGTGCGCTTATCTCTTCATTCACTTTGAACGCTCGGACATCGGCTACTCAGACGAATATCCGCAGACAGCGGGAAGTTGTTCAACTTAACAAAGACCTGGAAGAAATTCTATCTTGGGGCGACAGTAACCAAGTGGAATTTAACGCTACAAAAACACAGGCGGCAATTTTTTCTAAAAAAGTTAACGTTGCTGAACCCGACGTAGTTATGGCTGGGCACTCCATTCCTCTAACATCGTCACTCAATTTGTTGGGCGTTAGTTTGAGAGCAAATATGTCCTGGCATGAACATGTCGCAGGCATAGTAAGGAGAGCTTCTCAAAAGTTGGGAATATTATTTCAAACCAGAAAGCTTTACACTCCACAACAACGGTTAATTCTTTACAAAGCTCAAATTCGACGAACTATGGAATACGGCTCCCATGTTTGGGGCTCCGCTCCCAAACATACACTGAATTTGTTGGATTCTGTTCAAAGAAGAGTTGTTCGTCTGATTGGAGACCCGGATCTGACCGGCGGCCTTGATTCGCTGGAACATCGAAGAACGGTTGGCGACTTGAGTGTGTTCTACAAGTATTTTCATGGAAAGAGTTCGAAGGATGTAGCCCGCTTAATTCCTCCCAAAGCGGTGAATGTTAGAAATACACGTCGCGCTGGTGCTTCACATCCGTATGAGGTTCAGCTTGTTACTCCATGTACCAAAAAAAAGTGTAAAAATGGGTTCCCCCTGATATTTTCTCGTAAGTTTTTCAAAATTAAACCATTTTAAGCCTGTTCCAAAAAAAAATTTCTTTTTCTGAACAGCTCGCGTAACAAAGATTTACCGAAATATTTAACAGTATAATTAACTAATCGGTTTAAATCAAAATGGAGGCTATTCCGGAAGGTATGTACAATATTTTGATATAATGCATAATACATAAAACATTATTTATAATACATTACTTTTAATTCAAACAATGGAGGAATGATAACTAAAATTTTACATAAGTAATGAAAAAACGTAGTAAAAAGGTATGAGTTTAGCATCGTTTAGGTAAATGACTTATTTAGACATAATCTATAATCTATCGACTACTTGGCGGTGCAAAAAAATGCTGCGGAGAGCTGCGGTTTCTAAATTGCGGCAAACATAAAGAAAAAATTGCATCACATCGATAATTTCCATACAAATCATTTTATGTCTGTTCTATTTAACAAAGTTTCAAAAATTAAGGGCAAAGCTACATATTGAGGTTCGCAAAAGGTCTTTTTTAAGATTATGAACATTATTATTACTGTACACATCTTCATAATAATAATAATTTTATAATTTAAAAAAAAAAACCCAAATGTTAAGCGCTATACGAAAGATATACTCATTTTGTAAAAATTCTACACTTTTTTTTCGAAGAACAACAATCAAGAAATTAATATTTTTTTCAGAGTTTTGTTGAAAAACTGATGCAAAAGTTAATAATAATTGATATTGTTCCATAAAAAAAACAAAACTTTGATGGAATTTTCCATTTTTTTTCACAAAGTCACGAAAACTGAACGAATTATTACTTTTTCTGGAATTGTTGCAAACTATTGCAAAGTTTAACAACAATTAAGGATTGTTTATAAAGAAACTCTGAGAACGCAAGAAAATTTGTAAAATTTTCCCAAAAATCACAAAAATCAAGTACATTACTACTTTATGAGGCCAGAAGAAGAATAGAGTGGGAAACACTCCATTCCCCTAACATCGTCACTCAATTTGATGGGCGTTAGTTTGGGAGCAAATATGTCCTGGCATGAACATGTCGCAGACAGCTTCTCAAAAGTTGGGAATATTATTTCAAACCAGAAAGCTTTACACTCCACAACAACGGTTAATTCTTAACAAAGCTCAAATTCGACGAACTATGGAATACTGCTCGCATCTTTGGGGCTCCGCTCCCAAATATACATTGCATTTGTTGGATTCTATTCAGAGAAGAGCTATTCGTCTCATTGGAGACCCGGAACTGACCGGCGGCCTTGATTCGCTGGAACATCGAAGAACGGTTGGCGACTTGAGCCTATTCTACAAAGATTTTCATGGAATGTGTTCGAAGGATGTAAGCCGCTTATTCCTCCTAGAGCGGTGCATATTAGAAATACACGTCGCGCAACCTGAACGGAGAATAGTAATTGAAATGCTAGAGATGCTGCTTCATCTTCAGATGTGTACTCTTCTAAGAAGAGTGTTTTTCCCGCGATAACGACGTTCTAAATAATTGGGCAGACGTTAACTCAAATCAATCTCTCAAATTTTTCAACCAAGACAGACATCGTCTATCTGGCGGGCGATGTCTGTCAATTTTGTCCTGCAGCTTCAGTTGCAGTAAGCGATACTTAGTATTTTGCATCATGTGACATAAGTATTACAATGTTCGTTTGTAAACAGTATCAAAGCATTCTGTTGTTCTTTGCGTTTGTTCACATTGAGGAAGGAAACCTCACCATTTTAACAAGAGAGATACATGAATATGTAAGCTACAGTGAAACTAAATCGAAAGAGAAAAATAAACAAATTTGATTAAAATTTTGCATAAAGAAGCACCGTCGAGTTCCCTTCAGGAACCGGCGCACAGTGTGTCGCGTAG
This sequence comes from Pachyrhynchus sulphureomaculatus, assembly GCA_019049505.1. Taxonomy (NCBI): domain Eukaryota; kingdom Metazoa; phylum Arthropoda; class Insecta; order Coleoptera; family Curculionidae; genus Pachyrhynchus; species Pachyrhynchus sulphureomaculatus. The sequence continues at coordinate 163,523,297 of CM032453.1, read as the reverse complement.
AACATGCTAGGTGGACAATGGACATGTTATGATTTCCAGGAAATCTTATTTGCAAAACGTAAACAACACCACCAAACCCCGAATTCCGAGAAAAGGTTGTTTATCAAATTTGCAAGTGGCGAGTCATAAGCGTCAGAAGTCAGGTACTGAGTTTAATGCAGCTCTTTCAATCAATCAGTTGCAATTTAGCGACACTTTCGTGCACATCTTATAGTGACATATTGTAATATTGTGAAAGTTTTTGTGATGAATATTAATACTGAGGGTAAATACTATTTTTTAATGTATTTTTTTAATCAGAATCTATTAATTTGAATTTTTAGTATTTTTTTTTTAAATAGCCTATATATTTTAGCGTGTTTTTTAAAAAAAAAAACTTTGAAAGTTCAGAATATACAGACATTCACCTCTATCCGGGCTAGTTTTTAGATATTACACAGAAATAACTTTATTCTTCGTAAAAATACACATATTGTTTAGCACACTTCAATACAACATGTTTTTTTTTCTTTTTTTCCAGAACACGTTTACTCTATTTCAAGGGTAGCCTTTTTTGAGGAGTGGTTGAAACACACGAAGAATGAAAAAAAGCTCGACTTTCTTTCTTCAAAATTTCACTTTGGTGACATTACTGAAAGCAGCCAAAAAGAAATAAAGTTGAAGATATCCAACAAATAAGTTTGGTGCCAAATGGTTGGCTTCAGGAAAGTCGAAGGAGCGTTTTTTTAATTAAAAATAAGAATTGGTTGGATGAAGCAGACATACAGTTTACTGTGAGTTCTTTTGCGCCACAACCTTCAACATCAAGTGAGAATGTGACTCCTGCAGGAAGACCTCGCAAAGATTTCGAGGAATCGTTGTTTAAGACGAAGAAACGTCGCATCGTGGATCTCGTAGAATCCCGAAGTGTCAGTGAATTGGTGACTGCTGCCGAAATTTCTGTGCGTTCAGCAGGGCAAAGGAAAATTGCCAATATGATTAGAGACATTAGTCAGAGCCCAGATAATATTATTAAGTCTAAAAATACCAGTTCCGTTAATCCTAGGCAATTAAGTAGTGACGAAGCCTTAGCTTACTATATAGATTCTAAGTCAACAACGCATTCTTACAAACAAACTAGGAAGTGGTCCATGAAGGCGGGGCATAATGTGTTTCCGTCATATTTTAGTTTAAAAAAGTCCAAACAGGCCTGTTACCCTGCAGAGGAGCACATTGCTATAACAGAAAACTCGTGCTGAAATAAATTTGCAAGCCTTATTAAATAAAACAGTGGAACGTCTAGTATTAGCACAGAATGAAGTTATCAGCAGTGTGCTCCCAACAAGTTCATCGTTTACACTTGTTAGTAAATGGGGATGTGATGGAAGTTCTAGGCACAGCACATACAAACAGAGATTTGAGAACATTGAATATACGGACGAGTTTCTTTTCGCATTTTCTTTAGTTCCCCTTAAGTTACATGATGGGTCCAAAATTATTTGGCAAAATCCTCGGCCTTCATCAACTTTGTATTGTCGCCCAATCAAATTTATATTTGCCAAAGAAACGAACGACTTCACGTTAGTGGAGACAAATAGATTGTGGGAAGAAGTTAATGCTCTTCTTCCAACACTTATCAACTTTGGTGATTCTCAAATCTCTGTAAAACACGAACTTTTGCTGACAATGACAGACGGAAAGGTGTGTAAACGCCTTAACGGAAACTAGTTCATCCCAAAAGTGTTTCATCTGTGGCGCCACCCCCAAGACGATGAACGATGACCCCGCGATGTTTAACAGCAATCAAGAACATTTTGGCTTTGGTTTATCTACACTTCATGCTTGGATTCGTTGTTTCGAATGTCTTTTACATATCAGTTACAAGTTGAATATTAAGAAATGGCAGGCTAGAAGCAACGAAGACAAAGCAGATATCAAGGTTCGTTCCGAGGAAATCTACTACTTATGTATGTATAATGCACAAGTTACCTACCTGAAAGGCAGGTATTATTTGAGTTTATCCTTTTTGTGTCAATAAAACTAAGTAATATGGATTAATTGTTTTATTTTTAATTGACAAATGCAATAAATGATTTTTCATCTGGTTATTATTAAAAATAATAATACAGTGTCTTTCATTTAGTTGCACATTCAAGTTTGTAGAAAAATTCGTGCACATACGCAGAATATTTTGTTTTTGTTATACAATGTTTTGTGCAGCTAGACAAAAAATACAGGTAAGCGAAATGCAGCTAAATGAAAGACACTGTATTATAATTTTTAATTCTAATAACCATACAAAATACCCTTGCCCTTTAGTTCCGTTATCTACCTGTTAAGCTGATGCAATCCTACCGCGATATGCAAGGGTGGCTGTATTACACAAATTTTATCGATATTGAGTACCTGCGGTAAATTGTGAATAACACCCACATTTATTAACCGATTTTCATGATTAATACCTTATTTTATTTTCCAGATACGCAGCTGTCAGAAAAATGTATAATATTTTGTTTTTCTTTTGTTATTGCGCTTTTTTACCGAAAAAAATAATGAATTTTACACGAAAAAAAATTTTTTCTCTCCATTAATTTCTAAAAAACTCCAAAACGATAAAAGATAGAATAAAATAATATTCAATCAACTTTAATAAAATTTTGTTACGCATTTTTTAATGTTTTATTTATAAAAATCTGACAAGTTGTTCCCGAGTTATCGTTAAATATGTCTGCGTAGCTGACTAATTTAGGGGAAAAAATTAGCCACGCCCATAAAAAAAACCAACGCGATGAATTTTTTCTTAAAATAACTTAATATGCCTAGAATATACATAAACAATTGAAATAAGTGAAAAAATAATTTTGTCCAGCTAACTTGTACTAGTCGACACACTGTGCGGCGGTGGTAGTGGGAGGTGGGACCCCTCCGTCGATTTTTTTTTTTGCGTTTGTTCAAGCACGTTCTTTTTAGTCACTATCTATGCAAGAGACTAGACACATTCTTCTATATATCCACCGTTCGAAGGCCTTTAACTAACTTCTTTATTCAATGACCGATCCATAAGACAACACTGAAAACACATAGCACGGCAAGAGCCTTATTCTTATTTTAATGTGTGTTTGTGGCGAACACAATATTTATCCCATGTTGACAAAAACTGTGCGTGCTGTTTCTATACGACATTTGATTTCTTGGTGGCAGTCACTTCCATTGTTTAACATCGATCCCAGGTAGCGAAATTGTATTACATTTTCTATAATTTGGTTGTTAAATTGTAAAGCCAACTGAGGGATGAGTTGCTTTCTAATTAGTAACATTGACTTGGTTTTTCTTGCACTTATTGGGAGCCCGAATTCCTCACTAATTATCGCTACGTCATTCAGCATCTCTTGAAGTTGTTGTTCTGAAGTTGCTAACACTACTGTGTCGTCTACGTCTAAGAATTGACGCATTTATCTCTCATTTATTACTGTGTTCATATCAGAATGTTCAAAAGCTGTTTTAAATATGTCATCTGAATACATGTTAATTAATAACGGGTAAGAATCTCAATTTCTTAATTATTATTATTAATTTGTGTCGATATAAGTATTTCAAAAAGTTTTTCATGCTTCACTCTATCTAAAGCCTTCTCGTAATCGATAGAGGAAAGAAATAAATCTTTATTCATGTGTCTGGTTCTTTCTGATAGTTCTCGCATAAAAAATAGCGGTTCACGAGTATCTAGTCCGTCTCGAAATCCAAATTATTGCTCAGTTAGCCTCTCCTCGCATCTGCGATGTATTCTACCGTGAATTATATTTTTGAAGGCGGACATGATTAAATGGATGGAAAAGGAGGGCAAAACGTGGTTCTGCGGGATGTGCAGAACAGCATGGAATAACGGGAATATCCCATACATAAAAAAGGAAATGAATTCGAATGCGAAAATTACAGTGCGACTTATCTGGCGTCTTCAGCATTGAAAGTATACACAAAAATAGTAGAAGGAAATATCAGAAAATTCGCGGAACATAAAAGAGGAGAAGAACAGGCAGCATTTAGAGGAGGGAGACGAAGAGCGGATAATATCTTCGAGAGAAACCTGATAGAAAAAAAGAACGAGGCTAACGAAGAATTGTTTATTACGTTCATAGACTTGAAAGCAGCGTTCGACACTGGAGAGGTCAGTAATATGGGGAATAATGGAAGAGATGGGATCCCCAAGGAAAATGATTAGAATAGTTTTAAAAGCATTTACAATACAGTTTATGGCATAGACATGGAAAATTTGAGATGAGAAGAGGAATAAAACAAGGAGACATTCTTAACCCACTATGGTTTATATTAGTAATAGACAAAATATTGAAAAATACAAGGAAAAGAACAACAAAACTTCAGACAACTATAGGATACAGGCAGATACTGCCGATCCAACTCGATGGAATGCTATACGCAGATGATATAGTGCTGATCGCGGACACAAAGGGAAAAATGAAGACACTGATAGACATTTGGACGGAGAAGATAGAGAAAATGAAGATGGAGGTTAATATAGGAAAAACTAAATATATGATAATAAATCAGGAAACACCAATGGATGCAGAAGGTATCAAATGCAAGGGACAACAAATAGAACGAGTAACAGCATATGAATACCTAGGAGTTTTGATATCAGATGATGGGAAAATATATCCAGAGATAGCAAAGAGAGTAAGGAAAGCCACAAAAATATACTATACTCTGAATAATACAATATTTGAGAAAAAAGAAATCGAACAAACGCTATTATACGAATGTGAGTCTAAGGTGAGTGTAAACAAGCACGAGAGTGCGGTGACAGCAGCAGAGATGAAACAACTGAGAAAAACAGCAGGAAAGACAGAAGAATATTGAACTGGTTTAGACAGGTAATAAGAATGGACTACAACAGATTGGCGAAAAAAACAATGGAAGCAAGGTCGGGAGGGAGGAACAGGAGAGGGAGACCGAGAAAGACATGGATACAACAGATGGAGGAGATGGGAAGGCGGAAGGGAAAGACACTAAATGAAATGAAGATGCTGGCCGCTGACTGGAAAAACTGGAAAAGATCGGTGGAAGAATGAGCAAGAAAAGTCCGACGACCTCATTGGCAAAAGAAATAGAAGAAGAAGAAGGCTTTAAGAACCTAGCTCATTCAGCTGATAATTCAGTAATCTCTACAAGTCTTAGACTTCCTAACTGTAGGAAAAATGAGAAATATTGAATGAGAATTCTTTTAGCGATTCCAGTATTTTAGAGGTTATTAAATGGATCTACAAGTATTGAGAAGTTTCCTCTTCAATTAGTTTTTTAACGCATTTTGTGAAAAATACTTATTTTAAAAAGAATTATTGCGTATATAACCCAAAGAGAAATATATCATGTTTGAATTATCGTCTGCCGACTATCTGTGCTGCAAAAACCAATTGTAATAAAATATTATACATATTCAAACATAATTTTTATTTTAATATTGATTAATGGCACGCCAATGTTTTATGTTTTAGTATTGTGTCCAAACACAGTAAATAAAAGATATCAAGTTCAGTTGTGCCTTACAAAAAATATCATAAGTTACGAGTACAATTACAAGCATATACTGTAGATGTTTCAAAATAAAGTACGATAAAGTTGTTATTGACTAATATGACTCCTAGACTCGCAACCAATCTTAAACAGATTGTTATCCCAATATAGCTAAGTTAAAAATTTGGTTTCAAAAAGTATTCAAAAGTTTTTTATGTGGACAATAAAATATATAAAAAAACGAATATTTTAAAAATATTATTATAATATAATAATAGTATAAAAAATTATACCAACATAAAAAGAGGAGTCCGTCAAGGATGCCTTTTATCTCGACTCCTTTTTAACGTGCGTGCGGAATATATATTTAAGTCATTGTTAGAAGAATGCTTAAAAGGCGTCAAAACCAATTGAACTATAGTCAACAATCTAAGATATGCAGATGACACCGTATTCCTGACAGAGTCTGAGCAATGTCCTGTCAGAATCAAGTGCCCGATTGGGATTAAAAATAAACCCCATGGAAACCAAAACCCTTGTTTTTGGCCGAGGCGAGAATGTGCAAAACAATGCTCAAATTGCCCTTGACGATGATATCTTCCAAAACGTTCATAGTTACATATACCTGGGTAGAGAAGTTAATATCCAGTTAGATCATTCAAGGTATTAGGAGGACATAAAAAAGCTCCAGGTGTTCGAAATGTGGCTATACAAACGAATGCTAAGAATCAGCTGGACTAGCAGAACTACTAATGCGCAAGTGTTAAGCAAGATGAATGCTCCACAATGGCTAGTCCAGATAATTAAGATCAGAAATACAGCCTACCTCGGACACATAATTGGTCACATAGAATACAAAGAACTTCAACTCATACTGGAAGTAAAAATAAACGTAAGATAGAAAGAAGAAATCATGGCTAAGCAATATAAGGGACTGGACGAACACCGATGGGAACTTCCTGATATATATAGCACAAAATAGAGATAAATTTTCCATAGTTGTCGCCAACCTCAACAGAGAAGGCATATAGGAGGAGGATAGTTCATATATTTTTTATATTATCAATTTTTTAACTACCATCTAAGATTGAGTGCAAAAGCGCTGCTCATAGCCACGTAGAAGAGCGCAAACTCAACTTTTGGTGGATATCCTTGTTTTTTGTTATGCAAAAACTTTGTATTCTCTTATTATTATTATAAATATTTGTTTCTTGATACTGCCGGTAATGCGCCATGTGTGGTCTTGATTTACAGGAGCCAAAACCAAATGACAACGCGAGAGTCTCCTGCAATCACGCAGTTCGAGGAAATTTAATCAGACATCGAAATACTTATGTCCCTGCAATCTTGCTATCTTGAACTTAAGTCGTGCAGCAATTTTTTTTAAAGAGATGTCGTGACAGGAAAGAAATTATTTTTGTATTTTGGTAGAATTATGTTATTTTTTTAAATGAAATAATTTTTGTGTGTTTTTTTTTCTTAAAATTAGAAAATTTAACTCAATCATGTATAAAATTTGCACAAAATCTCTCTCGTTTGTATTCCTGAAAAAATGTGTTTGTAGAACATTTTTTGCCATTAACGTATTCTTTGGTGTGCTAATAATGGTGCTATTACCCTAGTGAGTTGTCCAATCACCTCCTACATCAATAATTGCCTCCTGCATAATCGTCTGGCATCTTCGAGGCATGCTGTCGCGCGACATTAATCTCTAAATTTTTCGAATCCCGCGAGACAATTGAGACAAAATCCTCAGGGTCTTTACTCTGGGCTTTCTCTTTACAAGGGACCAAACGTTTTCAATAGGGTTGGCGGCGATTCTGAGGGCCACTCAAGTATCTTATCGTGAGCCCAAGCGAGCCGTTTCGCGACTTGATTTTTGTCCAGCAAAGGTTTTTTTCAACGTGCTTCGGAATTCAACATCATGAGCACGAAAATGTTGTCGAATGGGACACTTTCAAACCCGATTTTCTTAATTTTGTCGCTCTTTAACAAAGCGTCAATTTCGGTTTCCGTGAAAACAAAGACACGATTCGTTTTTCGACTTTCGAAGTGACTTTACCTACCGAGCCACATTTTGGCAAGTCATCGACATTTCTCGTCTCGTTAAAACGATTTGCCTACTTCTTCACAAACGATACCGACTTTTTAATATATTTAGCGATCACGGAATGTGTCATCTTAGGCCCCTTTCGATGGGAACAAAGAAAGACTGCCTCGAACTGACGCGTAAACAAGTGTATGTGTTGAACTATCTTTCTTAGGTTATATCAAGGATTAGGAAATTCCTAAACAGCGTCTTGGTTTGGTTGCTTCCCTGACTTTTGTTATATTTTGATTGTTTATTGCAGGCGATTTATTACACAGGTCTGCAACAAAAATGCTGTCTGGTTGTTTTCAACTGATTTCTATGTATTTAGGTGTTCTGAAAACTAAAAAAATACTCAAAAAATTCCAGATGGTCAGGTTATTTTGCAAAACGCAAAATTTTATTATAAAAAAGGGTTTTTTTGGGCTAACTTGAAGTCATAAATAAATAGGTACAATTTTATTTTGATTACTGTTTTTAAATGTATACAGGCCATAACTATCATTACTTTCTAAATAAAGAACGCCCTGTGTGAGCTAAATTAACAAACATAAACGTTGTAACCAGAACGTGCGCACTCCGATAGTGTAAAAAAGTGGCGCGGTACAATTACGTGTTAACTCGTCATTGTTTTATAGATCTTGGTTCAATATAGTGCAATGTCATCTGTGCGGAAGTGTGTGAATTCGTCTGACAGTTTCTCTTATATTTGTGGCGAATATATGGTATTAACGCAACAACTTAATATTACGGACTTTGTAAAAAAAGTATACTTCACGAATTTTGGCTTAAAATTTGGAGATCAGGATAAAGTTTGGGCACCTCATAAAGTCTGCAAACGATGTGTTGAAGACCTTCGAAATTGGTTTAAGGGCAAGAAAAAAGCTTTCCGATATGCGATTTCTATGGTATGGCGCGAGCAAAAGAACCATAGTGATGATGGTTACTTTTGTTCGTGTAATGTGAAAGGGTATAATTCAAATGGAAGCAGTCCATTTCATACCCCAATCTGCAATCAGCTATTCGTCTCATCCCTCATGGAATCGAAATACCAGTGCCCAAGGCCCCTGCTACCTTGGAAGAGATTCCAAGTTCTGACGAAGATGGTGCTGTACCTGAACCTGATGACAAGTCAAGTGTTCAATTTGAAGATGACAGCAGTCCGAAATTGTTTTCCCAGGGCGCGCTAACTGATTTGGTAAGAGACTTGAATCTTCCCAAAAACGCTGCTGAGTTGCTTGGGTCAAGGCTCAAAAGCAGGAACTTACTTTTGCCGGGAGTGTCTTTCTCCTGGTTTAGATATCGTGAGAAGCAGTTCACTTCCTACTTTGCCCAAGAGGACGAGTTGGTTTATTGTACCAATATTGAAGGTTTGATGGATACATTTAAGATCTCATACCACCCAGCACAGTGGCGTATTTTCATAGATTCTTCAAAAAGAAGCCTTAAAGCAGTTCTGCTTCACAATGGCGGTTTCTATGCTTCAATTCCTGCCGGTCATTCCGTACACCTCAAGGAAACCTACAAGAACTTGGAATTGGTTCTTTGCAAATTAAAATATAAAGACCACGGTTGGCAAGTGTGCGGTGATTTAAAAATCTTGGGCATGTTGCTCGGACAACAATCTGGGTTTACCAAATTCCCTTGCTTTTTGTGTCTATGGGATAGTAGAGACCGAGCAAATCACTGGGCCAAAAAGTGTTGGCCTCCGAGGGAGCTTAAAGTTGACGAAAAGAACGTCCTGCATGAAACTTTGGTGCCTCCTCATAAAGTTCTTCTACCACCGCTTCACATAAAACTGGGATTGATGAAGCAATTTTTAAAGTCACTTCCAAGAGATGGAAATTGCTTCAAATACTTAATATCAAAGTTTCCAGGCCTCTCGGAGGCAAAGTTGAAGGAAGGTGTTTTCGTTGGACGAGATATTAGACGGCTTATGGCTGATCCACAATTCATCACAACCATGACGGATCCTCAAAGAGAAGGATGGATTGCCTTTAAAGAGGTCATAGAGAAATTTTTAGGCAATAACAAAGACCCTAACTACAAACAAATCGTCAAAAGAATGTTAAAAGCATTTCAAGCTTTAGGTTGCCTAATGAGTTTAAAAGTACATTTTCTTCATTCCCACCTCGACTACTTTCCAGAAAATTTAGGAGATCTGAGTGAAGAGCAAGGTGAACGATTTCACCAAGATATTAAGGAGATGGAAAAAAGATACCAGGGAAGATGGAGCGTCTTAATGATGGCAGAATACTGTTGGACGCTTCAGAGAGACCTTCCAGATGCTTCCTACAAGCGAAAATGTACCAAAAGGAGTCTCACTGGGAAAAAGAAATGTGTTTAGTGCTTACTAATGAATGTATTTTAGATAAAAAAAATAAGTTTTGTTACGCAATTATAAATTAAAAAAAAAATCTTTCTTTTATCTTTTATTTTAAGATGATAATTTGTTTAACATAGATACCTACATTGTCAGAAAACGTGACGTTCTATGACAAAATGAAAGTCATTTTCGGATTCAGTACACCCAAAAACACAAGAGTAACGCAAAAAAACCAAAACAGCTCTCAATTTTTTTTGTGTTATTAATGTGATTATTATATTTTTAGAAACTAATCAAATAACTGATAGTAAAAAGCTTCTATTATAGGCAATATTACTTTCATATATTGCTAAACATCACAATAACTGGCTCCATTCGATGTCAGTTCCAAACATTATCTAAATCTAGCACTGTACGAAATCAATTAGTTTACAATAGCAATCTCCATTCCGCGTGCCAATGAAACGTTGCCAGATCGTCACGTCGCAACTAATGGTCACGATTCGATCATTTACCACCGGCAGAGAGACTTATCTTTCGATGAATTGCCTCCGTATGAAATTTCATGTCAGCACAAAATAGATTTTCGAGATACATGCTTTGATGACGTCATTGGCAGGCGCCATGATAAATAGTTACGTGGTGTAATGTGCTTGTTGATATTCGGTACCCTACGGTGAAATCTTTGGTGGTCAATACGATATTTAAATGATCCAAGGGTTAGGTAATGATGACTAATCGTCAATAATAATATTTAGTTGGACAAGTGAAATTAGGTTAAATAAATTAAACGAGAAAAAAAAACGGATATAACCTAATTAACGTAGAAAGAAAGAAACAAAGTGTCAGTTTTCCAGATTCCTGGTATAGTATTTTTCACGATCTAACAAAGTGACTTAGCTACCTATACCCATTCAAAATTCAGCAAGATTCGAAAGTGATTAATTTATGGCTGTTTAATGACAAGGCATCGTGCAGGGTCGCACTATACCTGATTATATAATTGTTGGATTTAAAATTTTATTGTGATAATACAGTTGAATTTTAATGTTTTATCTACTGAATAATACACAATATAGTAATTACACAAATATATTAAAACAGTGAACAGTCTCCTCGCGTATATTTGTTACAATTTTAATTATTAATTAATATCCAACGATCTAAATGTTGCTAATAGGACCATCTCATTTTTACCACCTGATGCAGGTTAGAACAGGAAATAGAGGTTCTCGTTCCAGAAGTACATTTGATTCTAAAATTGTTCGAGAATAGATAAATATAAATTTTAATATTTTTATAAAAATTTCATTGGTTGAATATATTCTCGTAAGGATTTATTCCATAATTTGGAGAATTAGAACCCAGAAAGTGTTTTATCTCATATTCCAAGTTAACACTTTTTCTATAAACTAGTAAATTATTTAATAAATTTGTTGCTTGCAAAGATAACTCACAGAAAATAACAATTTCTTTTTAGTTTATTGAGTTTTTGTGTAGTTTTATTCTACTATAATTACTTTATAAAATGCCAGACATTAGCTAAATATATCTGAAAATTTTGCCATTTAAACTGCTCTAAGTCATCTTAAAAGTGATTTACATAGAACTGGTGCAGTAAATTGCTGTTCCAACGTACAAAAATAAAATGCATTTATGATTTAGGACCCAAAATTTGTCCTTAATCGTTTCAAGAAGACTTGAGCTGCATGAAATGTGGAGGATTTGTCTATTTTTTTTTAAATGAAATTTTGTAAATTTATTGGGTAATAATGTTATAATTGTTTCCATTGGGCAGTTTTTAAGTGTCAGTGATATTTGAACGGAAGTTTTAATTGATAGGGTTTTACGAAGTTAAATTATATTCTTTGTATCTTATGCTAACGTAATAAATGCAGCTGTCTTTTTTCGTAATATAAATTAATATGATTTTTCCAACAGTAGTCTACAATTTTTATAGTTTTCAATTGTTTCAGTTTTATGTCGTTATTTAACTTATTTTTTATATAAGGAAAAGTACAAAACTGTGTCAAAAAAACAACTGATCAACTCCATCTTTAAGGTTGTTATAACCATACAGTTACATATATATATATATATATATATATATATATATATATATATATATATATATATATATATATATATATATATATATATATATATACAGGGTGTTATGAAAATCATTTAATATATTGAAATAGGTGACTCGAGTCAATAGGAGCTACACCTAATACTTATTTTTATTAACTTTGACCACTGAGGTAATGCGACGTCACTGGCACAGCTGTGATAATCCTTGAATGCCCTGAATGACAGAGGAGTTTTAACATTGAATTGAAGAGGGACAAGACACCTATAACATATATCGGTAAAATGTAATTCATTAATATTGCTGAAGATTAGTTTTCTTAGAGGCATAGCCCACGTGCTGCAGGGAAGTCCCTAAAACGTTACGGCAGCGACGCGTGTGCGGAAAAAGCGATCTACCTTGGTCTTGAATAGCTCTAAATTATAGTCGGTGTGAAACACAGTTCTGGGCAAATTATTTCAAAGGGATGAGGCCTCCATATAAAATATTGCTTAAAAAGGGTTGTACCAGGAGTGACAATAAACATCGCCAAAACCATGTTAATGACAAATGGCGACTGTGATAAAGAAGCAGTACTGAACATTGAAAACACGATAATCACAAAAGCGGATTCATACGTATATCTTGGACAAAAAATAGTAATATCCAAAGAAAACTTGAAAACGGATCTATCGAGGGGAATATCATTGGCTTGGTCGGCATTTTGGCAGATTGCATCTTCCTTTCCAATGTCCCAAATACACCAAAAGCACACATTTGATCAATGTATGTTGCCAGTATTGACATACGGAACGTCGGTCAACGAGCTATGGAAAGGAGGATGTTGAGAATATCGTTTAGGGATAGGCTGACTAATGAAGAAATTCGAGGAGGCCTACATTGGGATCGAATGCCGAAAAGGTGGCCATAAGTCCCTAAAATGAATGTTCGATTGAGGGACTTTTCAGGGTCTAGGTATGTGGGTTGATACCTGCGCTATTCGAAACGACCGGTTATAATAATCAAGTGTTGTTAGAGCGTCGAGCAGGCCAGATTCTGAGCTTGTTCTGTTTGAGTTAGACAGGCAGATTCAATTGCGCTCAAATGTTTTGTAATTGAAGTTAATTTAATTTCGTAAAATGGATTGTCCGAATAAAAGTGAGTACATTTAAACGATATAAATTGACTACAATAAAATTTGATTATCATTTAATTATTGTAACGTTTAAAATATCACTTTTTTAGAACTTTTAGTTTCAAACGTCAAAATTAAAATATACATAAGTTAGTCCCACGACATCCCACTGTCAAACCAATTTATTATCGTGTTTTTTAACTATTTTTTAATAATATAGAAGCAAAAGCATTTTTTTAAAAAAATAAATTTTATGTAAAAAAGATCTACCGAAACGTAAGGAAGTACAAATGACGGAAATACTGCGTGTCGTTTCTCCGAAAATTCAACAATTACGGCAACAATAACTGGACTAGACGAGACGTTAATAAGAGGTTTTACGTTGTTCACAAGATTTTGATTCACAGCGGACGTATTATTCAAGCTTCGATTTAACCAATTGGACAAATTTCTGAAGAGGCCCAAGAATCTTGTAGTAAATTTATAAAAAAATATCGGCAGGACCTTGTGCGGAAATGTAATCGTGTTAAGAGTATAGAAGATGTATTTCAGAGACTTTTGGTATCATCAGATTCGCTAATATCAAGCCTGCGGAAATTACTAGCAAAAAAACTGAAAACGTTGGACTCTGAAGCTGTACAACTACTAAAAGCTCCCAGTTCTCAGATTCAGATGAAGAATATTGATGTTTTCTTGAAATAACATTTTTATATAGTTTACATTGTCATTATATATTTATAACAAACAGTTTCACTTTAAAACATTAACTTATTTTTTTCAAACCGCCATATTGGATCCTCCATTTTGGTTTTCACTTTTTTAATTTCAGATCCTTATCAGCGACATCGAAAAGCCCTATAGTCGAAATTTCCGGAAAATATGACAAAAATTATCATTTTTGTCCGCATATCAGATCCGCCATTTGTTCTTCACATTTTTAATTTCAAATTCTTCATCAGCAACCTCGAAGAGCCCTATAATCGAAATTTCATGAAAATTTTCATCAATTTTGTCCGCCATGTTGGAGCCGCCATTTTGTTATTTATATTTGTTATGTCAGATTCTTAATCAGCGACCTCAAAAAACCAGATATGCAAATTTTCATATAATTCGAATAACACCATCATACTTTGGCCACCTTTTCGGGTTTTGGTCCCAGTGTGAAGCCCCAAGATAACTGATGTAGCTGAGGGGGTAAGCAGGTGGAAGTGGAGATGGGTGGGTCATACGCAAGATTCTCTGAAAATCGATGGACACTCCTGATAAACAAACTTCATACGAATTTGAAGTATAAGCGCGACTTGTATTCCTAGCATACACCGCTTTGGGATGGATTAAGAGGCTACATTCATCGAGCACTTTCCATGAAAATACTTGTAGAATAGACTCAAATCGCCAACCGTTCTCCGAAGTTCCAAAAAATGAAGAATGCTGGTCAGTTCTGGGTGTCCCATCAGGTGAACAGTTCTCCTCTGAATAGAATCCAACCAATGCAGTGTATATTTGGAAGTAGAACCCTAAACGTGAGTGCAGTATTTCAACGTTGGTTAAATTTGAGCTTTGTACGGGATTAACAGTTACTGTGGAGTGTAATGCTTCCTAGTTTGAAATAATATTTCCAGTTTTTGAGAAGCATTCTTTGATAAGTTTGCAACATGTTCATGTCAAGGGCATATTTGCTTCCAAATTAACGTCCAACTAATTGAGTGAGTGATGCTTGAGGAATGGAGTGCTCAGACATAACTGGGTCAAGTTCAGCAAAATTAACTTTTTTATAAAAAAACTGCCGCCCGGCTTTTTGTAGCGTTAAATATTACTTGGTTACTGTCACTCCAAGATAGAACTTCTTCCAGATTTTTGCTGCTATCTGCGGATAGTTACATGCGTACCGATGTTCAAGCGTTCAAAGAGAATGAAGAAATAAACGTACTGTCATCTACAAAGTAGATTAAATTCTTGGTCGTTTCCAGCAGATAGTGAATATAAATGAGAAAGAGAGTAGGAGAGTGTGAAGCCTTGGAGCACATCGGCGTTGATAGTGAAGGTGTTGGAAAGAAACTTCTACTCGTAAAGAACGCTTTCTGAGGAAACATGAAAGCGACAAACAGAACTTTTCATACATATCATAAGAGCGTAGCTTAGCCAACAATCTATCGTGCCAAACGAGGTCGAATGCCTCCCACAGGAAGCAGCTGTTAAAAGTTTAAGGCCTCTTTAAGTTAGTTTTACGTGTTATTACCGATTTATAAATATTTTTCTTCAACTGCCTTGGCTACAGAGATATACACAGAACACCCTGTATATATATATATATATATATATATATATATATATATATATATATATATATATATATATATATATATATATATATAAAGGGTGGGCCATTTAAAAGTTTAAATTTAAAAATGCAATAAAACAAAAACGGTTTGAAATTTTGCCAAATTTATTTTTTTGTTGTGAAGTACAATTGTTCCGGTTAGAGATGGAATATTATTTCATTCATATGGCTGCCGCGGCTGGCCTCACAGTATCCCATTCGATCGGACCAATTTTCGAGCACTTTTTCGAGTGTATGGGGTCGTATTTCGGCAATGACATCACGAATGTTGGCCTTCAAATGCTCAATTGTCTCTGGTTTGTCGGCATAACACTTGTATTTAACGGCGCCCCCACAGAAAATAGTCCAACGGTATCAAATCGCAGCTTCTTGGCGACCAATTGACATCACCATTTCGGCTAATTAAACGGCCATCAAACGTTTGACGCAATAAATCGATTGTGGCATGAGATGTGTGGCAAGTTGCACCATCCTGTTGAAACCAAACATCGTTCACATCAATTCCATGAAGAGCGGGCACAAAAAAAATCGGTTCTCATGGTGCGATAGGTGTCTCCATTGACCGTAATGGTTGCGCCGTCCTCATTTTCAAAGAAATATGGGCCAATGATGCCTCCGCTCCACAAGCCGCACCAAACAGTCACTCGTAATGGGTGCATTGGGTTCTGTAAGACCACGTGTGGGTTTTCTGAGCCCCAAATACGGCAATTTTGCTTATTAACGTACCCACCTCTGCGACCAAATTTTGTACGACATTTTCGTGCAATTTCCGACCAATTGTCTTTGTTTTGGAAATAAATTTCCAATAAATCCCAACGTTGCTCAAGCGTAAATCGATTCATTTCGTTCAGTGGAGATAATATACTGGATTTTGTGACAGAATAGAATGACATAAGTATTGCCAGATTCGAAATAACCGGTGGTTCAAATTTAAACCGATAGATGGCCCACCCTATATATATATATATATATATATATATATATATATATATATATATATATATATATATAATAATTACATGTGTATAAAAATTACATTATATATTCAAATTATCTCTCTAAATTAGGCAAGGGAATACGATGATATATAAACATGGATGATATAGGAATTATGCATTAATTATTATTATAGTTATACTTATAACATGCCAGGGTATGATGAATGCATTAGTTAGTCTGCAGGTAAGTTAGATAAAACTGATATTTTCGTAATCACTGCATTCATATTATGGGTCATTGACACACTTCAGAAAAAGAAGATATTGATTTGAATCCTCAGTTAATTTTTTTTTTTAATTTCAGTTTCAATTTTTATTCTGGGTTCATTTAATTTATACAGGAAATATCCTGATTTATTTTGGGACAACTGATTTAATACATGAATGGACCTTATTAGTTATGCGAAAATTTTCACTTTTTTTATTTCCATTTTATGTGAACGGCTTTTTATAAATGTAAATATAAATAGACAGATAGTTGACCTCAAGTGTTTTTATCTCAATTTAGTGGATTTATTTTATTTTCATTAAAAGTATTGACAAATTTATTCTTACTGACATTAAAATAGATTGGTAATGACTGCTAGTAGGAATATATCAGTTAATTTTTAGTGTTCCGTACACTTATAAGATCACTTCGGTGTCTGTCCCTCTGTCTGTCTGTCCATCTATCTGTCTGTCTGTCCATCTATCTGTCTGTTTTTCCATCTGTCACACCCGATTTTCTCCGAAGCTATTTAGCACAAGTTCAAAATTTGGTACTAATATAGGAATTAATTGCCCTAAAAAAGCCGTGTAGTTTTGAAAGTTAAATTTTGATTTAAAGGGTTAGTTTTGTGGGGTGAAATCAGAATTAAAAAAAAATTACCAGGTCAACAAGTGGGGCGTCAAATGAATGCTTGTGAAAACGTGAATTAAAAAAATATATCTAATGTAATACTTGTGCACACTTTTCTTCGTATTATATTTAAAAAATTGCCATAAATCATTGTCCTCCCTTATCTCAAAAATTTACTGATCAAAAAATTTTGAAAAAATTCTCGATTGTTCTCCAGATTGAACGAAAATTATCACGAGTGTATTAGGTTTGATAAGTTATCTGGCGTATAAAAAAAATTTCAAGGTCATCAGTTTTCAGTAAAGATCGGAAACAAACTTTGTTGAAAACTCATTTGGGGTGTGTTTTGTGAGGTCACTGATCATTTTATACCTACGTAACAAAAATTTCTATCTTAAAAACCATCAACGGGACACTACTTGCGCAAGTCCGACTTGCACTTGGCCGGTTGTTTTTATTTAAAGGAGGTCCACTTTAAAGCATCATCTCGAGCACTAGCTTCTTATGTAAATATCCGCAGGCACAGAAAGTTATGCAATTTAACAAAGGCTTAGAAGAAATACTCGTGACATTAAACCAAGTGGAATTTAATGCTATAGAAACACAGATATCAGTTCCTACTAAAAATGTTAACATTACAGGAATTTTAACCCACCGCTGAGTTTCGCTTTTAGATGAACAGTTTTAACGCTGAGGATTGTTGGTTAAAAATCTTTTTTGTGATATAATTCTTAAATTCTGACTATTAGCGCGATTGTGTTGGGAGATGCAGAATACCGCCTTCACCTGGGCTAGCTGAACTCTAAAGACATGGCATATCCTAGTTTGTTAATTGGTTTAGCGCACGCCTTGGTTGTTCATCATTCTTAAGGGGTTACGCCACCTTAGCGTTCGGAAAAATAGGCATATTTTTTTTTTTTTTGACGCAACTGTTGTATATATAATATAATTTTTATTTTTCGCAAATACATTACAGTTTTAACAACAAACTAAAAAAAAAAAAAAATTGTTAAAAGGGCGGAGATATGAACCATCTTGTAGGAACCTCTCTTGAAAATCCGTTTTCCACCGGTGGAATTTTTTTCTCAGTCAAGAATCGTCCAAAAACTAAACAAATCATTTTTTTATTGTTAAGGAAGGTCGTGGGCACACACGGAAAAAATAAAAAAAATTTTTGTAGAAGTGACAGTCGTTCGAAAATTAACTCTAATTTTTCACAAAAATTTTGAGCTTTAAAAATTATTAAAAAATCAATGGTGCATCCAATCGAAAAAACCGAAAGTTAATCTCAAGATAATATTATAAAGAATATGTGGTATAAATTTGATCAAAATCGGTTGAATAGATCTAGAGATATTTTGTCTACCAGTTTGAAAAAGTGTTTTCTAGAAAAACGCAAAAGAAAAAAATATTTTTTATATGCGATTCCATTTTGTAAAGCTCGAAATATTCGCAAGGTGGCGTAACCCCTTAAGGGGTTACATATACCTGGGCGCTGCAAAAAGTATGTTTATTTAAAAAAATATATTTTAAAGTTGTTAAGTGAATAATACAAAAAAATGGTGATTATATATTTTTACTGTACTTTAAATTATAAGAATTTTTAAAAAAAAATATTTTAAATGTCAACATTATTTTTATCGGGTTAAATCGTTAAATTAAAACTATAAAGCCTCCTTCTCTGTAGGATAACTTCACAAAAAATAATCCAATGTGCAAAAAAATTAATCTTGTAAAATTGCCGAAGGATTTTTTTCAAAAATTAAAAATTTACTGCGTTTCAAACTTTAGTATGCAATTTTCGACCAGAAAATTTATGTTTAATTATTTATAGAAAATTGCCCATTAGAAAAAAAAATAAAAAAAAGCTCCCAACGTTTTGTAGAAAAAGTAATTATCAAGATTTTAAAAAAAAAGTTAGAAAATATTGAAAATTGACTGAGTAATATTGCAGACAGCGTCTGATAACATAGTTTTGAGAAAAATGCTTTTAAAGTCTTAGGTAGATAAAAAGTGAACTTACGGCTAATGTCCCATTTCAGCTTCGTACTAAACTCCACTAATGGAGGCAAAATTCTAACGCTTTATTTGTCAAAAAGAACCGGTTAACAAAAAAAACCCGAAACGCAGCTGCCGAGAGGCGCGGTGTTGAGACAGGTAGCTGTCCAAATCCGACGCCAGGTCACATTTAATGCGATAACTTTATAATGGAATTGTTATAATCTGGCTACCGCCAGGATCTGATGTTATAATTTTTTATCACCGATGTTATATTTCACCTATTATATTTTTCTTTCTAAGATTAAAAAAAATTCACTTTTTACAACTTAAATTTTATTGAGAGGAACTTACTTCTTATAATGTTTCTTAGTTTCTACGTTTCTCTGTATCAAAAATAATACTAATACTAGTAACAATAATAATAATGCTAATGTTTTTTTCTCTTTAGCTACCTTGTGTTTAATACATAAGTTACTATCTTTTGCCATAAGCGTACTTTTGAAAATATCACAAACAATTCTTTGTCCATAAGGAGATGACTAAATAAACGGAACCGATAAGCCGAATTTTTAGAGATATCCACAAGTTTCACAAAGAAGAAAATGAGTACTGGTTCATGATAAGTACTAATGTACAAACTATTAGTCGTACTGATCTATTAGAAAGTTTACATATTGTAGATTAAATTGGAAGTTATGCTTTGCTTTTATATGAACTCATAGGCGTAGCTTAGGGGTAAGTATTTATATAAATGACTGTAATATAATAATTAGTAAAAATGGTTGGAATTACAATAGAATGGAATTTTTTAATTTTTTCCTTTTTTAATAATTCTTAGAAGTATAGAGAATATAGATCCGTAAAAGAATGGAATTTGAATTTTTGAAAATTCGAGGTGTATGTAACTCCCTTGGAGTATCCGAATTTGTTAATTTGTATAGCGCACACCCTGGTTGTTCTTGGTTCTTACATTTCCCGTAATCTTGAAGCAAAGAAAAAAACGGAAGGACGGTAACAAGCCACTGTATGATTTTCTGCAAAAAATACCATTTTTCACCAATAAAAAAATCCCTTTAATAGTATTTTAAATAAAATAGCCGTTTTAGAATGCCGTGGCTTTTAGAATAACGCGGAGTATGTCTTGGAAACCGTTTGTGCATGCACCGTTTCAGAACTTGGCGACTTTTGCGTGTCTAAATACGATAAAATCCATTGAATTTAGATCTGTGCCACCTGCATGTTAATAAGGTGAAAAGAAATAGGTCATAATAATATATAATTTTTATTTAAGTAGTTGAGTAACAACAGTTCTAAGTTATAATATTAATAATTATTACTGTTAATTATTAGTAAAAATAATAAATGCAAATTTTAAACACAGAATTTAAAAAAGCACCAATATTGACATTGATTTGTTTTACATATCCAAAAAAACTAAAATTTTGTTTCCCACGGTCGGTGAGTTTTAAGTCAGAGACCAAAAGAATTCAACTTGCTTATCAGGATTGTGTGCTCAATACCTTATTGTATTATAGTCAATTTACTGATCTGGCAGACATGAGGCGTAATGTACGTAGCAAAAAAAAGAATAACTTATATATTTACTTTCAGCCTGAGCAGTTTACGTTTCATTATCGTATATCCATTATTATAATACAGTTTAACTTGCCCTATATTACCAATTGATGGTCTTCGGACATTAATGCATCTCGATACAACTAATAGCACGCGTAAGATTCTAGGTGTAAGTCTTTATCTCCTTCAGTTCATAAAATACGTTGCTATAGTAAAAGAAAATTAAATATTTGGGCTAAGATTCAATGATGGGTGTGCAGAGGTTAAAATTTGTTCCTAAAAAAGCTTGTACCCACCCAAACACCGTAAACTAGAAATTTATGACCTGGGGCAGAGACTTTTCATAAAAAAAGAACATTATCATACAGTAGAATACGTACACTAAATTTAAAAATCAATAATTGGAAGAAGGGATTGCTTGCAAAACAGAAATCCTTTCCTATAGTGAAACTCTAAAAACATACCCAATTTAAAAATCGATATCAAGGGTGAATATTATTGACAATAATCGATGAAGTGCAAGTTGAACTTGCGCAATTAGTGTTCCGTACGTTGATTGCTTTTGAAATAAAAATTCTTGTTACGGAAGAATGATCAGTGACTTCACAAAACACACCCCAAATGAGTTTTCAACAAAGTTTGTTTCCGATCTTTATTGAAAACTGATGACCTTGATATTTTTGTTTTTTTTTTTATATACCAGATAAGTTATTAAAGGTAATGTACTCGTGATAATTTTCGTTCAATCTACACCCTGTGGAGAATATTCCAGAATTTTTTCAAAATTTTTTGTTCAGTACTTTTCGAGATAAAGATAAGATTTTTCGCAATTTTTTAAAATAATACAAAGAAAAGTGTGCGCAAGTATTAGATTATATATATTTTTGAACTTATGTTTTTACAAGCTTTCACCTAGTAAAAAATTTTAATTGAAAATATGTAGTAAAATTATTTGTTTATTATTAACGTCTTACGAGGATGGATTGAAAAATCTTGTAAAAAACAAGGCAAATCACATTTTCTTGAAAAAAACGAAAATTTATTTCTCAATATAATGTCCATTGAGCTCAATACATTCCATTTCGAACTGTGCATATTACTCGTTTACCGCATAGATAACCTCTTCATTCGACGGGAATTTCTTCCCTCCACACCAAATTTAGAGTTTAGGAAAGAAAAAAAGTTACTTGCGGCCAAATCTGGGGAATAGGGTGGGAGGAGAATTATTTCGAAGCCCAGCTCATGCACTTTTGTCATTGCAATGGCCGAAGTGTGAGCAGGCGCATTGTTTTGTTGTAATTTTTGAGCGCTAATCTTTATCGCTTCTGCTTCAACTCACTGTGTAAATAGTCCAATAACGTTGCCTAATGAGAATCAGTCACTAATTTACCATTTTTCAAATAGTCAATCATGATGATACTTTGTGAATCCCAAAAAACTGTTCCCATCACTCTTCCGCCGATAAAACTGTTTTCTCTTTTCTTGGGTGCACTTGCACTGTCACCAAGCCACAGTCTTGACTGCCGTTTGTCTCCGGAGTATAATGGTGAAGTCACCCATCGTGTACTCAATTTTTTATTTTTATAACTTCATGCAAGATATTATGTACTCATTCATATGAGACTAGCCGCGCCCGCGGCTCCGCTCGCGTGGACTTGATTCACTATTATCGTCACTGCTTGTTCCTTATGTTACCTAACGTAACAAAGAAAATATGTATTTTATAAAAAAAAAAACACGTAAATCGGATAAGTGGTTCTCGAATGATAAGCGTATTAACGGACAGACAGACAGACAGAGAGACGTTACATTTTTTGTATATTGTATTTTTTGTTACATGATATTGTTCCATATTTAACGATTTAGGCAGCGTATTGCAAGAGAGTGCGTTAGCGGCAAACTTTTTTCCGATTTGATTCACCATTGTCGACACTGCTTATTTCTATATTACCTAACGTAATAAAATATATAATATAACTTGGCCAGAAAATATATATATATATAAAAAAAAACGTAAATCGTGTATTCTTTGTTACATGATATTGTTCCATATTTAATGGTTTAGGCAGTGTATTGCAAGAGAACGCGCTAGCGCCAAACTTTTTTCCGACTTGATTCACTATTATCGTCAATGTCTATTATGTTACCTAATGTAATAAAATATCTTATGTTACATGACGTAGTAAAATATGTCCTATAACCTGGCCAGGGAACATATGCATGTTTAAAAAAAAAAAAAAAAAAACACGTAAATCGGATAAGTGGTTCTCGAGTGATAAGCGCACTAACAGACAAACAGACAGACAGATAGAGAGACGTTGTATTTTATATATATTATAGAAGATTACAGATAACCTCGAGAGAGAACAAATATACGAATTAAAAAAAAACACTTAAATCAGATAAGTGGCTCTCGAGTGATAAGCGCAATAACGGACAAACAAATAGACATACAGAGAGACATTGCATTTTATATATACTATAGAAGATTATAAATAACCTGGCCAGAGAACAAATGTATGAATTAAAAAAAAAAAACAGATAAATCGGATAAGTGGTTCTCCAGTCATAAGCGCACTAACAAACAGACAGACAGTCAGAGAGACGTTGCATTTTATATTTATCACATTCTTTGCTACATTAGATTGTTCCATATTTAATGGTTTAGGCAGTGGATTACAAGAGAACGCGCTAGCGGCAAACTTTTCTCCGATTTGATTCACTATTATCGTCACTGCTTATTCCTTATGTTACCTATCGTAATAAAATATAGCCTATAACCTGGCCAGAGAACATATGTATGTTTTTTAAAAAAAAGCACCTAAATCGGATAAGTAGCTCTCGAGTGATTAGCGCACTAACGAACAGACAGAGAGGCAGACAGACAGACAGAGAGACGTTGCATTTTATCTATATTACAGATGCCTCCATCTCAGTAATCCCACGAAGCATAATGCGGCGCTATTCCATCCCGATACTATGACTTTTTTCGACCTTTTCTTCAGGTGAAACTTGAATCGGGCATCCTGAACGTGCAGGCATCTGTAGTCTCTTACAGCCATATTTAAATTCATTTTTCTAGTAATAGTCCCGAGTGCTGATGCAGAGGGCTACAGTCAATTCTTTTAAATAAAACCGGTCAAGTGCAAGTTGAACTTGCACAATTAGTGTTCCGTACGTTGATTTATTTTAAAATAAAAATTTTTGTTAGGGTGGTATAAAATGATCAGTGACTTCACAAAACACATCTCAAATGAGTTTTCAACAAAGTTTGTTTCCAATCTTTACTGAAAACTGGTGACCTTGAAATTTTGTTTTTTTTTTATATATACCAAATAAATTATTAAAGGTAATGCACTCCTGATAATTTTCGTTCAATCTATACCCCGTGGACAATATTCCAGAATTTTTTCAAAATTTTTTGATCAGTACTTTTCGAGATAAGGTAGGAGACAGCGATTTTTTTTAAAGTAATACGAAGAAAAGTGTGCGCAAGTATTACATTATATATATATTTTTTACTCGTGTTTTCACAAGCTTTCATTTGACACCACACTCGATGACCTAGTAAAAAAAATTTTTTTTCACTTCCGATTTCACCCCTCAAAACGAACCCGTTAAGTCAAAATTTATGTTACGGTGGTATAAAATAATTAGTGACTTCACAAAAGACACTCCAAATGAGTTTTCAACAAAGCTTGTTTCCAATCTTTACTGAAATCTGATGATCTTGAAATTTCTGTTTTTTTTTTATATACCATATAAATTATTAAAGGTAATGCACTCGTGATAATTTTCGTTCAATCTACACTTCGTGGAGAATATTCCAGAATTTTTTCGAAATTTTTTGATAAGTACTTTTCGAGATAAGGCCCGGGACAGCGATTTTTCGCGAATTTTTAAGAATAATACAAAGAAAAGTGCGCGCAAGTATAATATTATATATATATTTTTTACTCGTATTTTCACAAGTTTTCATTTGACACCACACTCGATGACCTAGTAAAAATTTTTTTTTTTTCATTTCCGACTGCACCCCCCAAAATTAACCCCTTAAGTCAAAATTTAATTCTCAAAACTACATGGCTCCGATGAGGCCATCAATTCCTATATTATTACCAAATTTCACCTTTCTATGTCAAATAATTTCGGAGAAAATCGGGTGTGACAGACAGACAGACAGACAGACAGACAGACAGACAGACAGACACCGAAGTGATCTTATAAGTGTTCCGTACGGAACACTAAAAAGTGTATTATCACTACACGGTACTAGCTACTAAGTATATATCACCACTACACCAAACACTTTATTTATGTACTCGACGCGCGTTTCGCTAACCATGTTAGCTTCATCAGGAGCGATGATTGACCTTTATCCAATTCTACGAAACGTGTAACATCTATCAGTTACAATAGTTGCCAACGAACAACCGCGCATTGAATCTGCTTGAAACTTTGAATACAACCGTTCCCAGAATCACGTTTAGCAACAGTCATACTCTTAACAAAATTTCCGGCCATTTCGTACAAATTAACTAGGCTTACGACCCTTGAATTACTTTATCATCTGGAAGTTTCATTTTTTTTTCAATTAAATACATTATACATATGAATACATCTTAAGACAAAGGCCAATGAACTTTTTTATTCACTTATCACGCCTAATCCTGTTTCAGGAAACGTTATATTTAATAATAATTAACAGAATAGTAAAGATAACAATATTGCACGCAAGATAGCAACACCGGGTTCAATCCCGATTGCATGCCATATTAATATTTCCCATACAAATTGAATGCCTGGTTAGATTTCTTACTTCTTGGAATTTCGTGCTCAGCAATTAAAAATTATTATCACCTGACATGCAGTTTACTCTCGGTCTACTGGGTTTACAACAAAACTTATGTTCTTTTTTTACGAAAAATACATGAAACAAGAAAAGATGCATATTTAACCGGTAGAAATAAAACAGGTAACGGTAGTCTACCGGGGATCAATGAGACGGATTGTGAAATAATATTAACCGTACGCCTTACGATTTATGACAATGAGTTACTGGTAGACTGCTTCTTACTTGAATATATATACAGGGTTACAGGGGGAAAGTCGTCCTAGATAATTAAGGACGTTATAGCTTAGGTCGTTTCTGACCGATTTGACTCTATGACATGATGTCCTAAACTTAACCGTTTTCGAGATATTGAAGTTTAAAGATTTTCTAAAAAAAAAATGGTTTTTTTTTGCTTTTATATCGATTTTTTTTTTTATTAGAGGTTCTCGAGTGCGATTTTTTGGTTATCTTTAGTTAGTCTGTATGTCAAGTATCAAAAATCATCAAAAAAAATTTGAACCAGTTACTAACAGTTTCAAATAGCAGCTTGTTAATGTTTCTAAATTACGAATTTTTACCAAGTGTTTCCTACTTTAAATCAATAAAGAGAAAAAAAAAAAATGTATGGAAGTTATTCTGCAAATTATTTTAAAAACTTTTACGTCTTTTTAGCTATCAAAAAAGGTATAATATTAGGAGTTTAATAGGAAAACTGTACACAGAATGACACCTAAAGCGGGCTCGGGTAGCAAAAGGTAAATTTTTAGTTCTAGGTGAAAATACGAAAAATACACAAATAAAACAAAAAACCTTGCAATTTAATATTTTCTATTAATTATAATTCATGTTCTATATGGTCGCCCCTATTTCTAACACAAATTCTCATTCTTTTTCTTAAATTACTTTTCAGAACGCCGGTTGTGAGGTGCCGCCTCATTTCGTCAGCCGCATCAATTATTTTTTGTCTTAGGACATGCACGTTTTCGATAGGAGTCATCTGGTCGTATACGAGACTTTTCATGTGACCCCACACATAAAAATCCATCGGTGTTAGGTCTGAGCTTCTCGCCGGCCAAGGTATGGGTCCGCCTCTTCCAATCCATTTGTTGGGTTAATTGTCATTGAGCCATGCACGGACACTTCTTCTGTAGTGAGCTGGGCAACCATCGTGTTGAAAGTACATGTTTTGTCTCAAACCAATAGGTAGGTCTTCCATCAAATTAGGTAAATCGTTTCGCAAAAAATTGTCGTATTCCTCGCCATTCAAATTATCTGGCAGGAAGAATGGCCCAACCAAATAATTTGAAATTATACCCATCCACACATTTAAGCAGAATCTTGTTTGTGATCCTTTCGTTTTTTTTTTTTGTTTGGGTTACCTCCCTTTTTAGAAGCCCAATAGTGGGCATTGTGGTAGTTTGTGAGACCGTCTTTGTCGAATTTCCACTCGTCAGTCCATAGTATTTTCTTAAAAAAAGATGCATCTTCGACATCGGTATTGAGCATAAATTTGCAGAATTCTAATCGTCGCAACGGATCCCCTTCTTCAATGACTTGCACGGGCGTATAGTGATAAGGGTGTTGCCCAACAGTATGCATTACAAGCCATACCTTCCACTGCGAAATATCAAGCTGTTGTGCGACAACATTTGTAGATGTGATTGGGTCCACCTCAAAGAGACCTCGTATTTCGTTTTCTTCGTCTTCGTCAAAGATACGTGGTCGTCCCATGTCAGTCCGCCGTCTTTGTACGGAACCAGTTTCTCGTAGTCTTCGATAACTTCCATCAAATACGCTAACATCAGGTACACGACGAGTAGAATATCGCAGTATGTATTCATCACGTGCACGCGACGACACTCCTTCGCAAAATCCGTAACACATTAGGATGTCAGCATATTCCTCGTTGGTATACGTTGCCATATTCACGAGCAGAGATCAAAATCCAGTTACGAGCCAATTCACACAGTCAGAAGATGAAACACAGATATTTTTGGAATCCCATGAGCAGACTAAAAATCATTCAATAATGTTTAGTGAACAGAAAATGTCACTCGCACAGAGAGTACCCCGACCGGAAAAAAGCTTACCCAACTCTTTTTATTGTTTGAAGGTGCAGGTAGTAAACCGGTAATTGGTAATATCTAAATTCTATTATTATGTTACTCTACATTTGGGTCTCTTGAAATCTCATTTTCTTAGAATTTTCAATAGATCCAGTAGATATTATACCGTTTTAGATAGCTAAAAAGACGTAAAAGTTTTTAAAATAAATTGCAGAATAACTTCCATACATTTTTTTCTCTTTATTGATTTAAAGTAGGAAACACTTGGTAAAAATTCGTAATTTAGAAACATTAACAAGCCGCCATTTGAAACTGTTAGTAACTAGTTCAAATTTTTTTGATGATTTTTGATACTTGACATACAGACTAACTAAAAATAACCAAAAAATCGCACTCGAGAACCTTTAATAAAAAAAAAAATCGATATAAAAGCAAAAAAAAAAAAATGTTTAAACTTCGATATCTCGAAAACGGTTAAGTTTAAGACATCATGTGATAGAGTCAAATCGGTCAAAAACGACCTAAACTATAACGTCCTTAATTATCTAGGACAGAGGTGTCAAACTCAATTTTGCAGAGGGCCATATATTAAATTTAGAATGTGTAGGCGGGCCAGATTCAAATAAAAAAAATGTACTGAATTATTATAACATTTTATTTATTTAATTATATAGTATATAATATACGGTTGTTAAAAATTATAAAGTCTAAAAGCTCTAAAAAACATGATTCTTCTTTCTGTGACACATTACGATCGCGGGCCTTATTGATACGTCCCGGGGGCCGGATGCGGCACAGCGACATTTTACAATAAATGTATGGAATTCGTCATTATACAACACTAATACATATAATACAGATAACATTAATAGAGTATAACACAAACGATTTCCATTTCTAAAGATGATTAGATATTCCAAAACTCATCCAAACTATAGAATTCTCTATTGATTAAGAAACGCCTAAGATTTCTTTTAAAGCTCAAAAGACCATGGTGTATCCCAACATGCCCGCGAAGGCGGTTGAACACAACACGTCCCAAGTTCTGTGGAGAGTTCTTACCGATGTTCAACCGACTCAACGGCACATAAAGACTGTTTTACTGTAAAAGGGTGTTTAAGTTCTTTAGGGGAACTGTTTCTTGGGGAAACCTCCCACGAAAATCTTTTTTTAATGTGGTGTTCGAATGGGCTTAATTTTTTATAGTTCCATGGAAAGCAAGGATTTTTCTGCTTAAAAGCAAAATGGAATTTTTTTTAATAGGTTTTTTCAGTCATCTTTTTTTACTACGGATTTAGCAAGACTTTAAAAATCTAGGATCAGCTATAAAAAAGAATTTTATCGAGGAGTACTCCCCAGTTGCATAATTTCCACGGAAAGAGAGCCTTAATATTGAATCCCTGCTTGGCTAGTTTTTTTCTCCGACCTTAAAACAGTTTTAAAAAAATTATTGCATTTGGGTGATACCTTATATTGTTTATACATATATATATATATATATATATATATATATATATATATATATATATATATATATATATATATATATATACATATATATACATATATATATATATATATATATATATATATATATATATATATATATATATATATATATACATATGCTACAATAGAGGTTTTCAAAGATGGTGGAATGTAATTAAAATTCCGGGTTTCGATCCGTTCGTCTAGCAATAAATTTACACGACGTTTCGTCACAATCTCAATTGACATTTTCGAGTGTTTCTGCTGATGCTGCCACTCTAAGCTAACTGAGAAAATGAAATGCGGTCGACGTGTATATATATACATATATATATATATATATATATATATATATATATATATATATATATATATATATATATATATATATATATATATATATCCAGAAAATATTCTGGTATTTTAGCCGAGAGTTAAAAATTAATAGAATGTATAGATCAGTGTTTTTCACATGACAGAAATTCGAGGTTTCTCAGGTTTTGAATTTTTTCAAAATGGATCAAAGTTATACGATTTTGTATTCCATCGATATTTCATACGAATTTGGAGAGATATTTCAGTCCTCAGTCCTAAATCTATAACAGAAAAAACAATAATTCGAATTTTTCTACGTTATTTGCTAAACTGGAGTGCTAGCGGGTTTTGGTTTGGTCCAAATTGTTTCTAAATTTTTAGCTACTGTATCAAGACGCTATTCTAATGATTTGTAAAAGGGTATTTTAACCGTGAGTCCTAATTAAAGATAAATAACATCAACAGACCCATGTTTTTCACGATATGGAGGTGATTGGGGTTTTTACGACGTTAAGAAATGGTCCAAAATGGACCAGAATATATTCCGATAAAATGAGTCAACCATCTCGGTTTTGTAAAAAGGCCATGTGACATTTTTGGGCAGAGGGGAGTGTCCGGGTTTAAAAAGAAAGCCATATATATACAGTCGACACTGTTTATAGTGAAACTCTATATTTTTATTTTTTTTTTTTATGGGTCTAGCACACGTGCTACAGGGAAGTCCCTAAAGCGCTACAGGAGCGACACGTGTGCGGAGAAAGCGATACACGTTGTTCTTGAATCGCTGTAGATTGTACTCGGTGGGAAACACAGTCCTGGGTAGACCATTCCAAAGGTATGATGTTCTCCATATAAAAGACTGCTTGAAAAGCGTTGTACGAGGAGTAACAAGCTGAACCTCATACGGATGTGAAGCATTAGCGCGACGTGTACTTCTAATATGCACCGCTCTGGGAGGAATTAGGCGGGCCACATCTTTCGAACACTTTCCATGAAAGTACTTGTAGAATAGGCTCAAGTCGCCAACCGTTCTTCGATGTTCCAGCGAATCAAGGCCGTCGGTCAGTATATAGTGAAAAACTCTTTATAGTGCAATTTTTTCAAGACTTACATACTCGTACATAGCAATATATACGGATTTTCTCTTTATATAGTGGAAAACTTTCTATAGTGAAATTTCGGTCAACATTTTGGTCTGTCGCTATATAGAGAGTCGACTGTATATATATATATATATATATATATATATATATATATATATATATATATATATATATATATATATATATATATATATATATTTATATGTATAGGTTTTTAGCAAATTAATTTAATAACAGACTTAGAAGAAAGGGACTACTACTACATATAGCTTGTAATGATCTAAACCAACTTAACCAGGCGTCCGAATGAGACAGTAAGTAACTCTCTACAGCTGTTACTTTACAGAGAATTTAGATATGTAATAAACAATTTTTTTAAGCAATCCATGAGACATTCAAATAACTTTTAAATGAATAATAATTCGACAGAATTCAGTGAATCGCATGCAGAATATTGCATGCGTTTGTTCATGCAATTTGTACAAGAATACACGGTTTTTAGTTTTATGGTATTTAATATTCATCATCAGTTATTATTACTATTTAATTATGAGTTGTTTACTTAGGATAAATTAATGGATTTAGCATGAAACCATAATCCATACTTTACTATGCAGATATTTGTAAATAATAATTATTTTCATTAGGATACTATTTAGTCCTGGATATTTATCCAGGGCTGGCCAAATCAATTTGGAACCTATTTTGGACTTGAGCATTTCTTTAAATATTAAAATGATCTCAACGTGTTTTGCGTATAATATTGATTTCAAGAGTATTAACCAACAGAATAACAAATAAATTCGATGACTATCAACAAGCTGAATGAGCCATTTTTCGTAAAGGAAATAATACCTGGATTAAACAAAAACAAATTAGTTTTAAACAATAACCGCATGAATTCAACTGAAAGGTATAAATAATATATATATATATATATATATATATATATATATATATATATATATATATATATATATATATATATATATATATTATTTATACCTTTCAGTTGAATTCATGCGGTTATTGTTTAAAATTAATTTGTTTTTGTTTAATCCAGGTATTATTTCCTTTACGAAAAATGGCTCATTCAGCTTGTTGATGTTGATATATATATATATATATATATATATATATATATATATATATATATATATATATATATACATATATATATATATATATATATATATATATATATATATATATATATATATATATATATATATATAGTCTACAAGACATTCAAATAACTTTTAAATGAATAATAATTTGCCAGAATTCAGTGAATCGCATGCAGAGTATTGCATGCGTTTGTTCATGTTATTTGTAAAACAATACACGGTTTTTAGTTTTATGGTATTTAATATTCATCATCAGTTATTATTGCTATTTAATTATGAGTTGTTTACTTAGGATAAATTAATGGATTTAGCATGAAACCGTAATCCATTACTTTTACTATGCAGATATTTGTGAAAAATAATTATCTTTATTAGGCTACTATTTAGCCCTGGATATAAATTAATTTGGTACCTACTTTGGACTTGAATATCTCTCTAAATATTAAACTAATCTCAACGCATTTTGCGTATAATATCGATTTCAAGAGTATTAACCAACTGACTAACAAATAAATTCAATGACTATCAACTAGCTGAACGAGCCAGTTCTCGTAAAGGAAATAACACCTCGGTCAAAATAAGTAAAATGGGCCTGAACCTGAACTAACCTGAAAAATATTTTTTCTCGGATTTCAAAGTTAACGATGTTTTTCGATAGAGGTACAAGTACCTCTTTACCCCCTAATTTTTTTTTGTAATATTTTCATTATTTTTTGAATAATCGCTAGTTGAATATTTATGTATAGAACTTTTCATTTATTCATATTTCGGAAACGAATAGAGATAATTGAGTTAATTTTTTTAGAAATGAAGCTAAATGTTTATACTTTTCAGCTGAATTCACGCTGTTGTTGTAAAAATTTAATTTATTAAAGTTATAAACAATTGTTTTAAACAATTGTGAATTAAACCATCTTCTCGGTTTCACTGAGATCAGAATCTTTTAATGCGTAAACGCGAGCAAATTTTACAATAAGTGAGTAACCTCTTACATTAAAGAAGTTATTAATATTTCTTGATCACGCGCGGCCTCCAGAAGAAGCAGTAACAGATAATGTTTGAAATAATTTAATATGTATTGGATAATTTTTACTTAATTGTTCATTAAATAATAAATGCCAAAGGTCTTGATATTACTATTATGATTCCTTCGTTAAAAATTAATGAGTTTTTCGAGAGCGTCAGCGTTAGCAGCTCGCGCGTTCGAGTCCATAAGTGCGTGGGATGCTGCGCGTCATCAGAAAAATATTAATAACATCTTTAAAATAAGATGTTACTAACATTTAGCTTCATTTAAATAAAAAACTTAATTATCTCTATTCGTTTACGAAATAGGAATAAATGAAAAGTTTTGGACATAAATATTCAACTAACGATTATTCGCAAAATAATTAAAGTATTGCAAAAAAAATTTAGAGGGTAAAAAGGTACTTGTACCTCTATTGAAAAACATAGTTATTTTTGAAATTCGAAAAAAACAATTTTCAGGTGGCCCGTTTAACTTATTTTGACCCACCTGTGACCTGCTTATTCTGAAAATCCCCATAGAAAAAACTAAGACATACAAACTACCACTATTTCTTGCCTTTGTCGATACGAACAAGGCTTTTCATAATATAGAGATGAGAACAATAAGGGACGCTCTAGTCAAGAGTACAATCAACTAAAGATATATGGAGAATTTTTTTACAAAACAATTGAGATTATTAAGATACGTATAAGAGGGTGGATGTAAAAGTCTTTAAAAAAAAAAGGTAAATATTTTTTTTTTTGCAAGAACAAAAATTTATTTCTGAATTTATTCTTCATTGAGCTCCATATATTTGGTCCAGCGAGATTCCATTTTTTTTTTAATCTCTCAGATAAAAAAAATTGTTTTTTGCCGGGCATAATACTCATTTACAGTACAGATAACTTCCTCATTCGACGGAAAATTCTCTTTTCCAAGCCAATTTTTGAGGTTAGGAGACAAAAAAAAGTTACTTATTATAGACCTAAATCTGGGGAATGTGATGGATGGGTCACTATTTCGAAGCCCAGCTCGTGCATTTTTGCTGGGGAACATTTTTACTGGCGTGGTATTCATAAATTGCCCAAAAGATGGGAAAAATGTATAACAAGCATACGAGGCTGGTTTGAAAAGTCCGTGCAAAAATGAAAACTACTTATGTGTTTGGGGTAAACCTTTTTTTTTTTTCGACAGAATCTCCTTTTAGGCTTATACACTTCGTCCAACGATGTTCTAGTTTGTTGATCCCTTCCGAATAATAGGATTTGTATAAGTCTGCAAAATATCCATTAGTGTCTGCTATCACCTCCTCGTTTGAATAAAATCTTTGTCCCGCCAGCCATTTCTTCAAATTGGGGAACAAATAGTAATCCGAGGGAGCCAAGTCTGGAGAATAGGGGGGATGTGAAACGAGTTGGAATCCTATTTCCATTAATTTTGCGACCACAACTGCTGAGGTGTGTCCTGGTGCGTTGTCGTGATGGAAAAGAACTTTCTTGTTGGCCAATCGCGGGCGTTTTTCTTGCAGCTCGGTTTTCAAATGGTCCAATAACGATGAATAATATTCACCTGTAATAGTTTTACCCTTTTTCAGATAGTCGATGAGGATTATCCCTTGCGAATCCCAAAAGATAGTCGCCATAACCTTTCCGGCCGAAGGAACGGTCTTCGCCTTTTTTGGTGCAGATTCCCCTTGGTAACCCATTGTTTAGATTGTTGTTTGGTCTCAGGAGTATAGTAATGTATCCATGTTTCATCCACAGTGACGAAACGATGCTTAAAGTCCTCCGGATTCTTCGGGAACAGCTGCAAACCATCCTTGCAACACTTCACACGATTCCGTTTTTGGTCAAGCGTGAGCAATCGCGGCACCCATCTTGCGGATAGCTTTCTCATGTCCAAATGTTTATACAAAATATTATGTACCCGTTCAGTCGAGATGCCCACAGTACTAGCAATCTCACGCACCTTAACTCTTCTGTCATCCATCACCATATCATGGATTTGATCAATGATTTCTGGAGTCGTAACCTTTACAGGCCGTCCAGAACATTCAGCGTCACTTGTGCCCATATGGCCAGTCCGAAAATTTTGAAACCACTTATAAA
The DNA here is from genome assembly GCA_019049505.1 of Pachyrhynchus sulphureomaculatus. Lineage (NCBI taxonomy): Eukaryota > Metazoa > Arthropoda > Insecta > Coleoptera > Curculionidae > Pachyrhynchus > Pachyrhynchus sulphureomaculatus. The sequence continues at coordinate 163,488,365 of CM032453.1, read as the reverse complement.
CTGTTCTAATCGAAGGTGCAGAGTCATCATAATGTTTATCAAGCTTCTCTTTAGTCTCCTGAGGCGTTTTGCCTTTCATAAAGTAATGTTTAACCACCACACGAAAATTCTTTTTCGTCCATTTCTTGAAAATCACTCGACTTCCTTGATTCACACGAATGCCAAACACAAAGAAATAGACCAATACGGCTGAAACTTGGTGTGCGTTCATTCAAGAGATGCTACTAACTAAACATGACCTCGATACTCGCCGGTGGTGCCATCTCTCGGACTTTGCACGGACTTTTCAAACCAGCCTCGTATTTTGAATAAAGCACTTTTTATCATTCTTCTGAGTTTAACATGTTTTTTTAGAAAAAAAATCCGCATTTCATACTTGTACACCTGGTAGGTCGTATTTGAGCCATGCTTATCTCAAAGATTACTGAGAATTAAATGAGTACAGAAATACTAATCAAATTGAAGAAAACGTAAACTAAAGTAGCTGGAATACGTCATATGAAGATAATTATCATTTGCCACAGTTTATAATACATGAACAAACGATGTAGATGAGTGGTTTGAAGAATACGGAAGACTTCACGTGAAGAAAAAAAAATAAATAAAAAACTGAAGAGCTTTCTCTCCTACATGCTCACTGAAGAATATCGGATATTTACCAGACACACCGGAATTCAATAAGTATTCAAGTACAACATAAATTTCATAAATTATCCGTGTTAAGCGTAACAACAGAAAATGCAAATTATGATTACACTGGTCAACACTAGTCGTGCCACACGAACTTTGATAGCTAATACTGTTTTAGCTAACTACCCTCATTACTAAACTGCAGTTGTTTTGTTTTAATTGGCCTCAGTTTTCTTGTGATACAGTAATACTTATAACTAGTACTACGGCAATAAAAGCAAAGGAACGTTCGCGAAGAACTAGTCATAAAACTATTTGTCTGTGATTTCATCAAAATATTGTGATTTATTAACTGCGTTAACATGTCGAGAAAGTGTAGTAACGATCCTAACTCTTTTTGTTATGTTTGTGGTGAATTGACTTTCAAAAAACAAAGACGAAATTTAACAAAACTAGTCTTGGAGAGTTATCACCGGTATTTTGGTTTCGCTGTGACCCATCAAGACAAATCCTGGACCCCACATATTTGTTGCATAACGTGTATGAAGAATTTAACTGATTGGAAGAAAGTGTCCCGTCATATGCCGTTTGCTGTACCCATGATTTGGACCGAACTAAGAGACCACAGACTGCTATTTTTGTCTTCCTGACGTAAATGGTATAAATTTCAAGAAAAAACACACTGTTATTTACTCTAATTTACCTTCAGCCGTGAGACCAGTCCCTCATAGTGAAAAATTTGCCTATACCAGTTGCATCTGCGTCCGTTGAGATTGACGATACACAATCCTCCACTTCAAGCCAATGTGTTGATGAGGACGATGACTCTGAGTTTGAAGAAATTCTAACCAAGCCACACTTGATAACTCAAGGAGACCTAAACGATTTGGTACGCGATTTAAATTTGTCAAAAAAAGCAGTCAGAACTATTAGGATCTCGATTAAAAGGATGGAATTTGCTACATCATGAAATTAAAATCAGCTATTTTCGAAATCGTGATCAACACTTCAGATCATACTTTTCTCAAGACGGGGACTTGGTGTATTGTAATGATATAAATGGGATTACGAAGATTTTGGAAATCGATTTTGATCCCTCCCAGTGGCGTTTGTTCATTGACTCTTATAAAACAAGTATAAAAGCAGTATTACTGCATAACGCAAATATACTTCCTTCTGTACCTCTGGCCTATGCTGCTAATATGAAAGAAACTTATGAAAACATGAAGTTATTACTTGAAAAAATCAAGTACAGTACATATTCTTTCAAAATCTGTGACGATTTAAAAGTTGTTGCCCTATTACTCGGACTTCAGCTGGGTTATACTAAATTCTGCTGCTTTTTATGTGAATGGGACAGTCGAGACAGAACAAACCACTATCATAAAAAAATATGGCCTACGCGCGCATCCTTAATTCCTGGACAAAAAAATGTGAAGTATTTACCTCTTGTGCCATCTGAAGTACTTTTTCCATCATTGCATATCAAATTAGGCCTAATCAAAAATTTTGTAAAGGTAATGGATCGCAATGGGAGTGGATTTTTGTATCTAAAAGAAAAATTTCCCCAAATAAGTGATGCAAAGATAAAAGAGAGTATTTTCATAAGACCTCAAATCAGGGAGTTAATAAAAGATCCAGTATTCGAAGAAAAATAGAGCGATTTAGAAAAACCAGCATGGAAATCATTTAAGAATGTTGTTGCAAATTTTTTGGGTAATCATAAGAGTGAGAGCTACAGAGAGTTGGTTAGCGAGCTATTGTTACCTTATCAAGCATTGGGTTGCAACATGTCACTCAAGATTTATTTTTTATACTCACACCTGGATTTTTTTCCTCAGAATTTGGGGGCTGTGAGCGATGAGCGCGGAGAAAGGTTCCATCAGGACATTTCTAAGATGAAAAAACGTTACCAGGGCAAATGGAACCCAAATATGTTGGCAGATTACTGGTGGACAATCAAAAGGGACCAACCAGGATCTAAATTTGCTAGAAAATCTTAGATCGTAACTTCATAATAAAACTTTTTTACATTTTTGGTTTAGGAGGTCATTGTTTTTTGAAATATTTTAAATTACTTAAGAGAATAAAATTCTTGGCTAACAGATTATTTTCTAATGTTGGTTTTTACTGCCAACCAACCACCTATTAAAGTAAAAAAGTCCATGTGGCACGACAAAATTACAATTTTGTTTACCAGTGTTATTTAAACAGTTATTGTAAGTTGATTTATATTGTTAAATATTACAATATAATATTACCCACACGATATGAAAACATTTTTATCAGATTTAAATGGTAATGCTTTATACATTTTTTCACCAGTTACATGCATTGTCTGATAGTATTTATAAAAATTTTACATGTAATATTTATTAAAAATCAGATTGGCATGACGAAATATTCTTTGTAACGTTTTGTAAGATAAATAAGGGAAGTCTGATTTAACTCTGATAATCCATATGATTTTATGTTGGAAATTTCATTCTTGCTAAGTCAAGTCAAGTCATTCTTGCTAACAAGGAAGGTTGTACCCGTTTTTCCAAGATACGCTGTATGACGAGAAAACATTTATCGATCGAAGGCAGAAAATTTAATGCTTTTAAACATCTTGCCTCGTAGTACTAGTTTTGAGGTGGCTCTATCAAACAGATCAGAGGCTTACCCCGAAGAAACTCTCCCTAAAGATAACTTAACCACCATGATCATCCACATGTCCAATACATTTATTGAGGTTCACCTGAAAGGAGAAAGCAAAAAGACTAATTTGCGGAGCACCCTCTAGTTTTTGATAACATTAATTCCAATGCGTTCTTTCCAATATATTTAATTTTAACAAATTATTTTAGCAGGATTTTGTTAAGTTTTTCTACTTGACTGAACGGTAGTTTTAACGAAATGTCGATTTCTCACAGAAACATGAAAATTGTCGTGAAACGCCAAGTTCTCAAGATGATTATTTGTTCATTTATAAAAGTATTGCGAAACACGCATAATATTTATGACACGATATTTTATGTGTTTTGTTTCTTCATGAATTTTGTAACACTGCTCGTTAATATAACAATATAAAATCTAATAAGACTACACGATGTACTAGTTAAGCCAATAAGTTTTTGTGAGTTTTTTAATCATAATTAGAACACCAGTATTTGTTAGTGGCTCCTGTTAGCGTCGCATACATAAACTGCTAATCACATACCCTAAAATTGTCAAAAACTTAGTCGTAACTTCTTTAAATGATATCCAAGCCTCCTTTTCCTTTGTAATCAACCTTGCTTCAAAGTTGGAATCGAACATCATTTTACGAATATCAGGCCCAACGAAAACCCTTCTTTCAGTTTGGCTTCTGATAAATGAGGAAATCTTTTACACAAATATTTAAAACATTCACCATCTTTAGGCAAGGCTTTCACAAATTGTTTCATTAAGCCTAACTTGATGTGTAGTGGTGGTAGAAGAATCTTTTTTGGGTCTATTAAAGTTTTATGCAAAACGTTCTTCTCGCCAGGTGTTAAAGTTTTTCTTACAGGCCATTGTTTTTTGAACCAATGTTGATCCCTTGCTCTGCTGTCCACCTCAGATATAAAACCTGGAAACTTTGTAATTCCCTTTTGTTGATCAAGGATCATGGAGACAACTTTTAAATCTCTACATAGCATCCAATCGTGAGCTCGATAGTTAATTTTCTGTAAAATCGTGTTAAGATTTTCGTAAGTTTCCTTCATGTGGACTGAATGAGCAACAGGCAGTGAAGCATAAGTATTTCCGTTGTGTAACAGAACACCTTTTAAACTAGTTTTTGATGGGTCTATAAAAAGCCTCCAATCTTCCTTCTTGTACTCAAGGCCAAATTCGTTCATTAGATTACCAATATCATGGTGGTAAATCAAATCCTCTTCCTGAGCTAACTGTTACAAAGCAATTCTACTTTTTCCTTAGTCAAACCCAAATCTCTCACTAAATTATTTAACTCAGCTTGTGTAAACAACTATGGTTTTAAATTTTGTAGAGAACATTGAAACTCATCATCATTCGGTCGACTTTCATTAAATTCGGGACTGGACTGTAAAACGTCATAAATAGACTGAGGTGGCTCAGGGATAGGAAGTCCCGGTCCATGTCCTATCGGCCGATTAGCTGAAGTAAAGTTAGGATAGACAATTGCTTTCTTATTTTTGATATATTATACTTTGATACCAAGAACATAAAATAAGTATCAAAAACAAACAAACAACATCAGTTCTTTTTCAGCACCATCATGATACTGATCACAACATCAATTTTGAGGGATCTAAACAAATAGCCTTGATATCACATTATAAAACACGCATAGCGCCGAAACCAGTAATTACCACCCAGCCGGCAAACACCGATGCTCGAACGAACACTTCCGACCCCCCCAGTTACAATCTGCGTGGACGCCGACCTATAAAAGACGGCGACCGCACGTCGGTTTCTCAGTTAGCTTCGAATGGCAGCAGTAGCAAGATAACAGTATCGGGTAGCAGCAGCAGCGGGAACACTCGAAAATGATAAATGAGATTTTTGCGAAACGTCGTGCAAATTCATTGTTAGACGAACGGATTGAAACCTAGAATTTTAATGTATTATATGTATATATGTAAATATGTAATATATATTATATAATTAGATTCTTTGACTTAAGTACATAAGTAAGAGTCACATGGCCAATAATATAATGCGAATGTTTTCAGTCAAGCCACCAAATAGATGCTACCGGATAATTAGTGCCTACTACTGCGTGTTTTCAAGCAGTAATATGATAAAGTCAATGGAAATTTCTTGTATTTAGTTATGTTTTTCGCACGTACATAAGCTCGTTTAACTTTATTTAATGTCTTTAATTATGCATCAACACCGTTATTAGTTTTATTGATATTATAAAGACATAAAATCACCATAATCACTTTAAATGCCTACACGAAATGATGATGAGATGTACGGATTTAAAATAATTTGCTGTGGAATAATGAAGGTCAAGGCAGTTCCACTCGATGATTCGATGGAACTCCAGTAAAAAAAGTAGCTACTAACTAAACTTGGGAAAATCGAATATGGATTGATGATAAAGTACCTCTTTTGGAAAGGACTGTCCTCTTATGAAATGTACGACGACATGCTTAATATAATAAGGGAACAATGTTCTTGCTACGCCCTTATCAAAAATTAGGTTGTAGATTTCAAGAGAGGCTTTGAAAGTGACTTAAGGGGTTAGTTTTGGGGGGTGAATTCGGAAGTGAAAAATTTTTTTTTTACCAGGCCATAGAGTGGGGTGCCAAATGAAAGCTTGTAAAAAGACGAGTTCAAAAATATATATAATGTAATACTTGCGCACAATTCTCTTTGTATTTCTTAGATAAAACACCTAACCAATGAAGAGGTGCTTCAAAGGGCCGGGGTAGAGACGCAACTACTGAATGTCGGGTGTCTTATTGGAACGTATACTAAGAGGTGACCTCTAGTTTATTCCAAAACTTATTCTTCAGTGGAAAATGGAGGGTCGGCGAGGTTGGGTAGAAAGAACCAGTCGTGGCTCTGGAATATCAAGGACTGATGTGAAGTTCCGGATGCTGCGCCCATTTTTCGACTAGCAGAGAATAACAAATTCAATATAAACTGAAGAAATGGTACAGAGACTCCGACGTATGTGAATACATGGGGCAGGAAGAAGAAGAGTTACTTTATAATCGTTGTACTAAGTGCATAAAATTGAGATTACGTTGAAGAAATGATTTTTGTTTGTAAAATTTGCTTGTTCTTTCGATGCTAGCCTAGAAACTTATCAATACACCCTCCTATATGTACAAGGCTATGGCTATACTCATTATTGTTTTGGAATCAAATAAAGTAATTTATTATTATAATTAAAATAGTGTATCGACTTAATTATTAATAAATACTACTCAGTATATATCACCACAACACCATAGACTTTATTTTTGCACTCGACGCGTGTTTCGCTAACCATGTTAGCTTCATTAGGAGCGATGATTGACTAAAGCTAAACTACAAATCTAGCTTTTTTATTCTTAGCCTAACCCTTGAATTACTCAAGGAGAACTATTGGCATAGGCGAGGCCATCAGTTCCGGTCAAGTAACCAGTAGGGGGGACTACTTCTACATTTTATAATTTCCGTACTTTCGTATGCGTTCAACAATCTCCTATTAGATACATTTTTAATTAATCATAGATTATCTAATGTTACAATATGATCAGCTTCAAGGGCATGTTCGGCAATGCTAGACTTTTCTGCTCTACTGTATTTTAAGTGCTAAATGTTCTTTAAATCGTGTTTTAAATTGACCTTTTAGTTTGCCCAACATACTTTTTATCACAATCATTACAACTAATTTCATAAATTCCACTTTTCTGACAATTAGGAACCTTATCTTTGGGATTTCCTAAGATATTCCTTAGATTGTCTGATGACTTACAGACTAAGGTGAGGCCTACCTTATTAAATACCTTATTGAGTCCTCTGCTATATTTCGGATTATATGGTATGGAAACATACTTGGAGTTATTTTCTTCGCGTGTAAAAAAAGGAGGAATTCTGAATATTTTACCTGAACTTATGTCTATTTATTAGCTTGTTTACTAAGTCATCATCATAACCATTAACTCTAGTTATATTTCTAATACGATTCCTTTCCTTATTGAAGTTTACTCTATTCAGAGGAAAAGTGACCAAATGATGCACTAAAAAATGTAATGCGGCTAATTTGTGTTGTTTGCAATGAAATGAATCAAGAGGAATATATCTATCTGTTACTGTGTCTTTCCTATAGATATCAAATTCCAATCTATTATTATTTTTGATAATTAAAATATCTAGAAAAGGCAGTTGTCCTTTGTTTTCAACTTCGTAAGTGAATTTAATGGAATCATACCGGCTATTTAATTTGGAAACAAAATCATCAATATTTGCTTTCTTTGTATCAAAAATAGCGAAAATATCATCCACATACCTATACCATACTCTTGGGAAATATTCAATTTCTTGACTGGCTTCGGTTTCAAACTTACTCATGAATAAGTTGGCTATGAAAGGTGATAAGCAATTACCCATAGCTGTTCCTTCTTTCAGAACATAAAATTGACTGTTATATTGAAAATAACACTGCGTGACATGATTTTGGTATCCGAAAAACTGATTACTATTATAGTTTCCTATTAGTTATAGTATGTAAGCAGTGGATGCCTTTTATTTCTACCACGTCTTGTTTTTAAGGTACACACCGATAACCTTTTCTTAACCTACCCTCATATTGTTCATATTAATAAATATAATCGCTAGATAATCTATTGAGAGGATATGTTCATTTCTTGTTAGTTTCTTTGAGATTACCTGATTAAGAGTGTAATAATACAGTTTTAAAGATGAATACTGGAAAAAGTCGTCGCCGTCAGTGCAAAACTTCACCAAACAAGTTTTGTTACGTGTGTGGACAGTACATTCTCAAGGCTCAAGGAAAAAAAATATAAGAAAAAGTATGTACTGCGTATTTTCTATATTTTGGACGTACTGTACATCAAGATAAACCCTGGATTCCGCAACTGTTTTGTGTTGTCATGTTATGCTACTCTCCTGTCGTGGTTGAACGAAAGCAAAACATCTATACCATTTGCAGTACCGACTGTGTAGCGCGAACCTAGTAATCATTTTAACGATTGCTACTTCTGCATGACTGATGTACGAGGATTTTCAAAGAAAATTGAGCATAATATCGAGTACCCTTCTGTGAATTCTGTATCAAAACCAATACTATATAGTGAAGACATGACCCCTCCTTTGCCTCCTAAGAAAAGTGAAACTGAAGAGTTAGATATACCAAGCGATGAAAATAACGATGGACAAGATATGGAAGTTGACAACCAAGATCCAGACTTTTTACCCTCTTCAAGTGATCTATGCCAACCGCATTTAATTCAATAACGGGAATTAAATGATTTGATACGGGACTTGAATTTGTTTGTTAGACAAGCCGAATTACTTGGATCAAGACTACAGGAATGGCACTTGTTGGCCCCAGATACAAAAATATCTGTACAACGAAAACGAAGTAAAGAAATGGCAACGTTTTACTCTAGTTCAGAAAACATATGTTTTTGTAATGATATTGTATCTTTGATGGGTGAGTTACAAAATTCCCTATGATACAAATGAATGGCGTCTTTTTATTGATGGTTCGAAAACAAGTCTGAAGACGGTTTTTACTTCATAATGGTAATAAATATCCGTCAATAATAGTGGCTTATTCAACTATTTTAAAAGAGACATATGAAAATATGAAATCAATATTGGATTTAATTAAATACAAAAATTTTAAGTGGAAAGTGTGCGCTGACCTCAAAGTAATAGCTATGTTACTTGGTTTGCAAGGTGGATTTACTAAGTACTGCTGCTTTCTTTGCATGTGGGACAGTAGAGCTACTGATAAGCACTATTTGATCAAAGACTGACCAAAACGAACGGAATTTGTGTGTGGGAAGTCAAATATAAAATAATTTCCTTTAGTCAACCCCGAAGATGTCATTTTAACCTCCTCTACACATAAAAAACTCGGCTTAATGAAGAATTTTGTGAAAGCGATGGATAAAAATGGCGAAGGATTTTTATATTTAAAATCTATTTTTTCAAGATTAAGTGACGCAAAGTTGAAAGAAGGTATTTTTATTGGTCCACAAATACGCCTATTAATGAAAAACAACAAATTTGATCAAACACTAAATGACGAAGAACTATGAGCATGGACATCATTAAAAGCCGTGATAAAAGGTTTTTTAGGAAATCATAGAGCCGAGAATGCAGAACTTTTAGTCAATGATTTGTTAAGACCATACAAAAAGATGGGTTGCCGAATGTCATTAAAAATTCATTTCCTCCATTCCCATTTCTCTTTTTTTCCATCAAATCTTAGAGCAGTGAGTGATGAACAAGGGGAATGATTTCATCAGGATGTAAAAAGGCTTGAGGAACGGTTTTCAAGGTCGTTGGGACGTAGCTATGTTGGGAGTTTACTGCTGGCTTTTAAAACGAGAAGATATTTCCCAACATAAGAGAAAAAGTTAAATATTTTTAACTTTTAATGTACAATATCAACTTTTTTACCATATATTTTATATTTAGTTGTGTCCAAATGTATTAATAATAAGGTTTTTTAGCAGTTCTATTCGAATTGTTGGAAAATTTAATGAAGCTACGTGTACACTGTACTTTACTCCTTAATTATTTTGCTTAAAATTGTTAACTATCGTACCTAAAAAACAGTACGTGATAGACAAAAAGTACTTATGTATTCTTAATAAGTGGTGTGTATGAATAAATAAACAGGAAAAATTTAATTGGGTACTTAATTTTTTTTTAAATTTGTAACGCAGTGTAATTTTGTTCCATACAAAGTTTTGATAATGTTAAGTATTCATGAATAATTTCGTCCTCAAAGTCATTCGTCCTAAGTAATTCTTCGAGGTATTGTAAATTTTGTGGTATTGGCATACTTGGGAACAAAGAATTGACATCAAAAGAAATTAAGACTTCACCTTCATTAAGAACTAGATTTTTTGTTTTATTAATGAATTCTGAAGAATTCTTCACTGCGAAAGTATTTATTGGCAATTTCTCAAGTTCTTTTGATAACCATTTGGATATTAAACCGGAACGGATCACCCACATATTACACGCGAAGGAAATAACTCCAAGTATGTTTCCATACCATATAATCCGAAATATAGCAGGGGACTCAATAAGGTATTTAATAAGGTAGGCCTTACCTTAGTTATGAAATTAGTTGTAATGATTGTGACAAAAAATATGTTGGGCAAAGTAAAAGGTCAATTAAAACACGATTTAAAGAACATTTAGCACACTTAAAATACAGTAGAACAGAAAAGTCTAGCATTGCCGAACATGCCCTTGAAGCTGATCATATTGTAACATTGGATAATCTAATATTAATTAAAAAATGTATGTGATAGGAGATTGTTGAATGCATACGAAAGTATGGAAATTATAAAATGTAAAAGTAGTTTAAATAAAAACAGAGGGCCTATACCTTATAGTCCCCTCTACTGGTTACTTGACCGGAACTGATGGCCTCGCCTATGCCAATAGTTCCGCCTGAGTAATTCAAGGGTTAGGCTAAGTATAAATAGGGTAGATTTGTAGTTTAGCTTTAGTCAATCATCGCTCCTGATGAAGCTAACATGGTTAGTGAAACGCGCGTCGAGTACAAAAATAAAGTGTTTGGTGTTGTGGTGATATATACTAAGTAGTATCATTGTGCCAAAGGTTCCACATTCCCAACTTAGTATTAATAAATTATTATAATGTATGATGGTGAGCAAAAAATTGTCATATGTTTAAGATATTGCACCTAAATCGACTATCTGGTCTTTAAAATACAGAGTTTATTGCCTTTGCATTTCACTTATCGCGTGCATATTTTTAAGCTGAATAAAAATGAATTATTATATGAAACGGAATTTCTGAGAGAAATTGTATTACAAATAAATAATGAATAAAATGAACCAGATATAATGAAATACTTGAATATGTATAAGGTTACGTAAGAAATAAATAAATATTCTTGAATTACAATTTTGTGAAAATTTTGTTTTGCAGGTTTTAAGTGGAGTAGAAGATAATTTGGAGCAATGTGCAGTGGCAAAGTTTCTCACTACAGGGAGAGATGGATGACAAGTACTCATGAAAGAATTGTAATAAGTGTCCTGGCTACTTATCTAGCAAAATTAAATTTAGATACGATGCACATAACCTGGATCTAAGGCATAAATTCACCTTGACTCCGCCCATGCACTTGACTTCATTGTATGGGCGTTCTTTCAGTTACCAAATAGCTAAATTGTACAATGAAGTGCCTGTTGATCTGAGGGATGCGTCAGGTCACAGGTTTAAAAGAACAGTAAAAACCATTGCTCATAGCCAAATGCTTCTATCATGGTAGTATATTGTGTATTGATTATTATATTTTGTATTTTATATGCAATACTAGTTTCTAAATGTTGCTGTATACAATATGTATTCGCATTTCATGGTTGAGATAGGAAGTGTAACTTCAACTCCGCCAATTTTAATCCTACCATTTAATTACAATAAATACATTTTATTATTATTATTACAAAAAAGTTCTTTTTTCTCACATTTGGTCAATGTGGTTCCATGTTTGGCTGACGGGCCAAAGCCAAGTCAGCACAAACGCATTACCATTGTGTATTAAGGAATGACCTGACAATGTTACATGTTTTCAAAATCACTGACTTCTCAATTTATTATTATTATACAAAAAAGTTCTTCTTTCTCACATTTAGTCAATGTGGTTCCATGTTTGGCTGACGGGCCCAAGCCAAGTCAGCACAAACGCTATTACCATTGTGTATTAAGGAATGACCTGACAATGTTACATGTTTTCAAAATCACTGACTTCTGAATGTTTTTGTGTATGTTTGTGTTGAGTCCCAATTGTACCAAGTGTGGTGTGAATGTTATTGGTGTAAGGCCTGTGGCTGATATAATGAGGGGGACAATGATGACTTTTTCTTGTTTCCATAGCCTTTTTATTTCCGTTGCAAGGTCTGTGTATTTGGAAATTTTTTCAGTGTATTTCGTTTGGATGTTTGTGTCGTTGGGGACCGCTATGTCAATTAGATAGGTGACTTTTCCTTTTTTGCACTGAAAAGTAATTTCGGGTCTATTGGCGGAGACTGTTTTATCCGTATGGATACTGATGTCCCAGTAGAGCTTGTAATCTTTATCTTCAAGTATGGATGTTGGTGTGTATTTGTAGTAGGGATGAGTTTGTATGTTGTGGCTAGTGCTTGGTGAACTACTTTGGCACCTGAGTTATGTCTGGCTGTGTATTCTGTTCCGGCTAATATTTTACATCCGCCTGTTATGTGTTCGAGCGTTTCTTTCTACTGGTGGCACTTCCTGCATCTGTCTTCTGTAATAGTTGGGTCTTTGATGATATGTTTTTGGTAGTTTCTGGTTAATATGACTTTATCCTGGATGGCAAGTAAGAAGCCTTCTGTTTCAGGGAATAGCTGCCCATCCTGTAACCAGGTGTATGATTGTTTTTTATTTACGTGGTCTTGTTCTATGTGGTATCTGTGTTTTCCGTGGAGTGTTTTCTCTGACCACGTTTTCATCTTTTCCTGTTGAAATTGGGTGTGACTATGTGTGTCTGCTGAGTGGTCTGCCCGGGATAAGTCGAGAGGTGTGTAGTTTTTGTCTGCTTTCACTGTTGCTGTGTGGAGGCTGGTTTGCTTGCTTTGAAAGAATTTCCTAAGTGCTTGTATTTGTTTTGTGTGTAATGATTTGATGTCTATAATTCCTCTTCCTCCTCCCTTCCTCTCGATGGTAAGTCTTTCTTTGCATGCGTTGGGGTGTAATTTCCTGTATTTGGTGAATTGAGATCGTATAAGGATGCGAATATTTTCTATGTCTGTTTGTGACCATTTGATGATACCAAATGAATATGTGAGTATAGGTATAGCGAACGTGTTAATGGCTTTAGTGAAATTCTTAGAGTTGAGTTTTGATGGTAAAAGTTTCGTCAGTCTGTTTTTGAATTCGGTTCGGAGCTCTGTTTTGATGTGAGTGTGGTTGAGTTTGGTGCTTTGTTGGAAGCCTAGATATGTGTATGTTTCTTTGTCGAACATGTTATCGAGTATTTTATTGTTGATGGTTTCTGTCTCATGGTGGCACTTCCATTGGCCTTTGTTGATGTGGAGCACTTTGCATTTACTTATACCAAATTCCATATTGACATCTAAGGTGAATATTTCTGTGATTTTGAGGAGTTCTTTCAGCTGTGTTTTTGTGGCAGCGTAGAGTTTTATGTCATCCATATAGAGGAGGTGGTTTATTTTATGTTGATTCACTTTTTGGTGACTGATGTTGAAGCCATGCTCTGTTCTGTTTAGTATATTTGAGAGTGGATTGAGACAGAAGCAAAACCATAGAGCGCTGAGCGAGTCTTCCTGAAATATACCCCGTCGGACGTACAGCTCTTCTGTTTGGATGCATTCGGTTTGTGTTTCTAGGCGTATTTTAGTTTTCCATGTTTTCATAATTTGCGCGAGAAATTGCCTGAAGTGTTGGTTGATTTTATTATTATTATTATTGTTATTTATTATAATATTCTAGGTGTACGGAAAGGGCGGCCCATTTTATTTTTAAGTAAAATTTTAGTGTAAATGGTTTCAGTGGGACTAAAATTCAATTTTGGATGACTCCAGATTAAAAAGCTCAATTTTCAGATGAATGAATGAAGATTTTAATGTTTGCTAAAAAAGCTGAAGGATGCAAGACTACAGTTTTCAAGATTGTGTTCGAAGATTTGGGGTGCATGAAAGATTGCTAAACCTCTTACACCAGAGAAAAACTGGTAGGTCGCTTAAGAGAATAATGAGAGTTATTTTTCGCGAATTGTTACTAGTGATGAGATTTTAGTCTTCTGTTGATAGTCTTCCAGCAAACAGGAATAGATATTCATGACATCAGAGTTCTCCAGCTCCAGGAGTGCGAATTCAATCGCTTTTAGGAAGTTGATAGACACTATATTTTTGGAATTGTGAAGGCATTTTGTTAACTAAAATATACGAAAAAAATGTTACAATTAATGGAGAGGTTTACAAAAGAGAAATCTCAAAGCTGTGCTGTAACTTCTTTTTGTTGAAACATCTGAAGAAAAACCTTAAAGGTAGAAAATTTTTCCCAGAAACTAATAAAAAAAAAAATTTTAGTTGGAATTTGACCAACTGAGAAACTCTGGACTAAGCATATTAATGTAGGCGGCAGTTATTCAGAAAAATATTTTTTTAAAAAAATAAGCGAGTTTTCTTCAGAGCTAGATAGATAATTTGAAAAAAATATCCTTGGAAGAATGAAGTAGAAAATACGGGTGCACATGACAAAAATATTGTACAGGGACATTTTTTTAACTATCTAAGCTTATTTTCTTATTCTACATACCCAGAAAATTATTTTAATACTAAACTTAGGTTTTTATGAGGAAGCCAAATATGATAATACAAACTTTGTCACATGTTAAATTTGAAAGTTTACAAAGCTAACTAGATTTTTTTAAATGGCTCTCTCTACTTACGAGTACGCCATTAAATAGCATTTTTGAGTCCGTTTACAAAAATATACAACACCTGATATTTATTTTTAGTCGTTACCGATACACAGGGACCTCAAATTATTCAACTGAACTTTAACTTTTAAATAGCTCACTCAATTTACTCTTTTCCTATTTTGGGGTATTTTAATAAATAAACTTAGTTTCTTGTAAGGGAGCCAAATATGATGACACAAAATTTGTCACTTGTTAAATTTGACAGATTACAAGGTCATCTAGATGCACATATTATTTTGAATAGTGACCAGTTTTTTGCTATCATATTTGGCTTCCTCACAAAAACTAAGTTTGCTAATAAACGCATTTTTTGTTGAGCCAAACAGGAAGGTAGTAGTTTAGTTTATGTTTGCTATCACTTCTACATAGAGCAAGTCTATTTGTGTCGTTTTTTCTACATAAACCAAACCATATTGGCAAGGGATGCCATAAATAATACTAGATCTTTGTAAAGTATTAGTTTTGTTCTTCAAATAAACATAAAAACAATTCATCTTTTGTAAGTTATAGTTGGCAATTTCCTCACGAGGGCGTTCCCAGTAGTTAACCTTCAATTGTAAGTTAGTTCACCAAATTCACCATACCACCACTCACATGGCCAGATAATTCTATTGCAATGACACCTGTTGAGAAAGCGAACTTGTTGGCTGAACTCTTTGCTTCACAGGGAAAAATACCACCTACTATTCTCATATTGCAGTCAAGAATGCCCGAGGTTGTCTTCAGACAGGGAATAATAAAGCGTATTTTAATGAAGCTAGACACCAAAAAGGCTTCTGGCGCTGACGGAATACCTGCCATAGTTCTCAAAAACTGTGCGAGGGAACTAACATCAGTTTTCTGTAGACTTTTCAACCTATTCTACAGAAAGGGAATATTTCCTTCCTGCTGGCAATGTGCCACAATTCAGCCGATACCTAAAAAAGGCAAGGAGATCTTGCGAAATAACTACCGACCAGTCGCACAGCTTTCAATAATATCGAAAGTCATGGAAAATGTTATCAATCAGGATCTTCTAAAATATCTTGAAGGATTCAACGTTATTAGCGATCACCAATATGGCTTTCCTAAACATCTATCAACAGGAGATCTTCTGACTTACGTAACACATGTTTGGAACAACGCAATTGAACACTCTGGAGAATCTCGAGCGGTTGCTCTCGACATATCCAAGGCATTCGACCGTGTTTGGCACGATGGACTGTTGGCTAAGCTACGCTTTTGTGGTATGTCTGAAAAGTTCTGTTTGTGGTTCTCATGTTTCCTCAGAAAGCGTTCTTTACGAGTGGCGGTCGACGAATTTCTCTTTCTAAAACCTTCACTATCAACGCCGGTGTGCCCCAAGGCTCCATACTGTCTCCTACTTTATTTCTCATTTACATTAACGATCTGCTGGAAACGACCGGGAATCCAATCTACAGCTTTGCAGATGACAATACGCTTATCTCTTTATTCACTTTGAACGTTCGGACATCGACTACTTAGGTAGATATCCGCAGACAGCAGGTGGTCGTTCAACTTAACAAAGAGCTGGAAAAAATTCTATCTTGGGGTGACAGTAACCAAGTGGAATTTAACGCTACAAGAACCCAGGCGGCAATTTTTTCTAAAAAAGTTAACGTTGCACTTTATTTCCCTAGCATCGTCACTCAATTTGTTGAGCGTTAATTTGGGAGCAAATATGTCCTGGCATGAACATGTTGCAGGCATAGCAAGGAAAGCTTTTCAAAAGTTGGGAATATTATTTCGAACCAGAAAGCTTTGCACTCCACAACAACTGTTAATTCTTTACAAAGTTCGACTAACGATGGAATACTGCTCCCATGTTTGGGGCTCCGCTCCCAAACACACACTGCATTTATTGGATTCTGTTCAGAGAAGAGCTGTTCGTCTGATAGGAGACCCGGAACTAACCGGCGGCCTTGATTCGCTGAAATATCGAAGAACGGTTGGCGACTTGAGTCTGTTCTACAAGTATTTTCATGAAAAATGTTCGAAGTATGTAGCCCGCTTAATTCTTCCCACAGCGGTGCATGTTAGAAACACACGTCGCGCTAATACTTCACATCCGTATGAGGTTCAGCTTGTTACTCCGCGTACAAGGCTTTTCAAGCAGTCTTTTATATGGAGAACATCATCCCTTTGAAATAATTTGCCCAGGGCTGTGTTTCGCACCGAGTACAATTTACAGCGATTTAAGAACAACGTGAATTGCTTTTTCCGCACACATGCCGCTCCTGGAGCGCTTTAGGGACTTCCTTGTAGCACATGTGCTAGACCCATTATATATATATTATATATATATATATATATATATATATATATATATATATATATATACGAGTATATATATAAATATATATATATATATATATATATATATATATATATATATATATATATATGTGCTTGATAATCCACGTTACTCCTTACTTTGAGAAAGTCAAATTCAACGCTTATTTAAGAACTACTTGTTTGTAATGAAAGTAATGGGTAATTTTTTTTAGCTTGCGGTGATAATTTTGACTTTCATTCAGCACGTTGCCCTTTCTTTGTGGATCTCAAACCATGCGTCGCCACAAGTTGCAGTTGATATCAGTAGCTGTATTATTTTTAGAGGCTCGAACCTATTTTCTACAATATTGCATTTTCTGTAACTTTTCGTCTTATTCTAAATTAAAATTATACAAATCCCTGTTTTGCCTCGATCTTCTATCGAAATCGTTTGAACTGTTTCCCCATTGATGTTTAGAGCTTCTTCTAACATTTTAGTGATGCATTATGATTATCTGCTACGAATTAAAGAGCCTCTTGAATCATTTTTGGTGTTCGAAGTGCTATTGGTCTTACCATGTGTTTGTTATCTTTAAGTTGATATTTTTCAACCAGAGAACCTTTGACTATTCCCAAATTTGTGTTGATTATTGTACACTTATTTCATCGTTCTGAATATGTGTGGCATTTTTGCCAAGTTTTGCGTGAAATTTAATTACACCACCTGTTTACATGTTTCAAGTTCTACGATTAAGTTTTTGGCCTCTTAAATAAAATATAGAGTCTCAGGTATCTCTCCATATTTCGAGATGAAAAATAGAAATGGGGAAAGGATACAGCTTTAAATGGCATATTAAACTTCCAGGTGATGCTACCAGTCTATGATATACAACACCAGTCTAGGTAATTAATTATCGCAATGCGTACTTAAGTATAACTGATTGCCAACCAGTGCCAGCTCAACGAGCGCAGACTAGCATATTCAGAAGATGATCTTCAATTTGTTTTCTTGATCTAAGATTCGAGTGATATTGATTATGGAGGTAATCGAATACTTAAGCTGTTTTCGCCCTAGTAATTTCAACATTACAAAATTTGTAAATTTAACTAGAGATAACCAGAAGAAATACACCACTATTGAAAATATCATTTTTAGTGTTCCGTACGGAACACTTATAAGATCACTTCGGTGTCTGTCTGTCTGTCTGTCTGTCTGTCTGTCTGTCTGTCTGTCTGTCTGTCTGTCTGTCTGTCACACCCGATTTTCTCGGAAACTATTTGACATAGAAAGGTGAAAATTAGTAATAATATAGGAATTGATGGCCTCATCAGAGCCATGTAGTTTTGAGAATTAAATTTTGACTTAAGGGGTTAGTTTTTGGGGGGGTGAAGTCGGAAGTGAAAAAAAAAATTTTTTTACTAGGTCATCGAGTGTGGTGTCAAATGAAAGCTTGTGAAAACACGAGTAAAAAATATATATATAATATTATACTTGCGCGCACTTTTCTTTGTATTATTTTCAAAAATTCGCGAAAAATCGCTGTCCCGGGCCTTATCTCGAAAAGTACTTATCAAAAAATTTCGAAAAAATTCTGGAATATTTTACACGGGGTGTAGATTGAACGAAAATTATCACGAGTGCATTACCTTTAATAATTTATATGGTATATAAAAAAAACAAAAATTTCAAGGTCATCAGATTTCAGTAAAGATTGGAAACAAACTTTGTTGAAAACTCATTTGGGGTGTGTTTTGTGAAGTCACTGATCATTTTATACCACCGTAACATAAATTTTGACTTAAGGGGTTCGTTTTGAGGGGTGAAATCGGAAGGTTTATTATCAGAAAAACACGCCAGAGCAAGACTAGCTCGGGCACACGAAAATAAATATCATAACTGGAGTAATGGCATTTTTACGGCCAAATTTTCTTTTTGAACACGTTGTGTAGTGAAACCATGCTGATACACTGCCACCAACAGCCTTATCCAAAGGACTGTTAAACACGCGGCAAAGGTACAAGTTGGAGACTGCTTCTCAGAGCAGCAATTTTGTCGCTTTCATCTCTTTTCTTACAACCTGAACATTGATAAATATTGAAAATATATAAAAAAGTTTGAATTCCGTTTGCACAATGCTCATTTATCAGTAAAAAAAAGACTGGATACTGCAGGAGGATTACGCTCTTAAACATCGAAGACGACTCTGGACATCCTGGAATGACCTAGTAAAAAAATTTTTTTTACTAGGTCATCGAGTGTGATGTCAAATGAAAGCTTGTGAAAACACGAGTAAATATATATATATATATATATATATATATATATATATATATATATATATATAATGTAATACTTGCGCACACTTTTCTTCGTATTACTTTTAAAAAATCGCTGTCCCCTACCTTATCTCCAAAAGTACTGATCAAAAAAATTTTGAAAAAATTCTGGAATATTCTCCACGGGGTATGGATTGAACGAAAATTATCACGAGTGCTACCTTTAACAATTTATTTGGTATATAAAAAAAAAAAAAAAAAAAAATTCAAGGTCACCAGTTTTCAGTAAAGATTGGAAACAAACTTTGTTGAAAACTCATTTGGGGTGTGTTTTGTGAAGTCACTGATCATTTTTATACCACCCTAACAAAATTTTCTATTTTAAAAAACAATCGTACGGAACACTAATTGTGCAAGTTCAACTTGCACTTGACCGGTTTTTTATTTCTTATAACATAGAGAAACCGGTACATCGTAAAATAACATCTGACCTATTTATTGAAAGTAAATTTAAAATCGTATCATCATTAAAACCGGTCCCCATTCCTTAGGTCAAAGACCAGCATCACTAAGAATATAAGTGAAGTGAGAATAATTATAAAGTTTACGGGTTTTTATTTTCTTAGAAATAATAATTCTTTATGTGTTTTTCTTTTACGTAAATAAGTATCAGGATTTTGGGAGTTCCCATGAAGATTTGGAAATTTCGTTTTAGAAAAAAAACTATTACATATTTAAAAAATAGTAATTTTGATGATATATCCTTTTGAAAGAATTTATATAATTTCTAGTATTTATGTTTCTTTTTTCTCATCAGTTTGAAGCTTTTCAACTGCTCAAATATACTACTGGGTTTGGCACAATTTTTCGTACTATAGAGTCCAAGATGCTGCCATAGCGTAGTTAGTATAGTATCTGCCTTCTACGCCGGAGATCCGAGTTCGAATCTCAGCTTGGAAAATAATAAAATTGAAAGAAAAAACTTCAAAATATGACGGTAGTCTCCCTCGCGAAATACGAGAGGGTCGCCTACGTCCGAATCGAATATGGTGCTTTAAGAAAAAGAAGTTACATTTTTTATAGTGTAAGGGTCTGTCGTCATTCATGTACCATTTTATTAGGTTAGTTTAGTTAGACTACTCGATATATCCTCTCAAAAACTGTAAAATGTTCTTTTCTCTACTTGTTACATTTTTTCAAGACTTGTAAAAATTCTCTAAAAAAGCTATCTCGGATTTCCAGATCTAACCAGGTTCTGTCAGAGCGAAGATTTTTGCACATAAGTGACAAGAAAACCAAGCAACACATGTCTACCTAATAAACAATGAAAAATTTAACCTCCATAATTCATCGCAGGTGGGTTCTTTGATTTCTATAGCCTTCGTTTGATTATAATCACAACGCAAGTACTAGGAAGGTACTCGTAATGATTAAAAAGGTATGTACTGGCATCATCAAAAAATATCCGGTCAACCTCAATGTAACTAAAAATTATGGTAATTTATGGTATTTATGGTAATGGATTTCTAATTTTTATTGTCTCCGTGTTATCAAATGGCATTTTTCGGAGTTGTTTTTTTAGGGGTTACATACACCTCGAATTCGTAAAAATTCGATTTTTTTTTACGGATTTTTATTCTCCATAAGAGTTATTGAAAAAAAAAAAAAAGAAAATTCCATTCCATTACAAAGTTATAGCATTAAATGTGACCTGGCGTCGGACTGGGACTGATACTTGTTTTTAGATATTGTCTGCAACATTACTTCAATTCTTAATATTTTTTGACTTTTTTTTTAAATCTTAATAATTACTTTTTCTACAATTTTTATAAATAATTAAACAAAAATTTTTTGATCGAAAATTGCATACTAAAGTTTTAAAACACCGGAAATTTTTTATTTTTGAAAAAAAACCTTTGAATAATTTTTAATTATTACATTAATTAACATGAATATTTTTTAATTTTGATGACTGAATTTTTTTTTTGTGAAGTTATCTTGTAGACAAGGAGGCGCCATAATTTTCGTCAGTGGTCGACTTGAGTCTGTTCTACAAGTGATGGAAAGTGTTCGAAGGATATAGACCGCTTAATTCCTCCCAGAGCGGTGCATGTTAGAAATACACGTCACGCTAATACTTCACATCCGCTTTTCAAACAGTCTTTTATATGGAGAACATCGTCCCTTTGGAATAATTTGCCCAGGACTGTGTTTCCCACCGAGTACAATTTACAGCGATTCAAGACCAACGTGAATCGCTTATTCCGCACACGTGTCGCTCCTGTAGCGCTTTAGGGAGTTCCCTGCAGCACGTGTGCTAGACCCTTAAAAAAAAAATACAAACAAAAATAAACCAAACTGAAGGATACTTACAGGAATGTAACCGGTCAAGTGGAAGTTGAACTTGCACAATTAGTGTTCCGTACGTCAACTGTGGGAATTGCTTATTCAGGGGTTTACTCATGTCAGCATATTCGCCTGGTGTCAAGAAAGTGGCTGGCGCCGGCACATGTGCGAATTTCTTATATAACAGGTGCCCTCCAAGAAAAAAACGCATTGCAGCAATTTTTTAATGTTTTTGATTCAGCTGTTCCATTTCCTCTCTTGTAGAATATTACTGGTGGGAAGGCTACCGAGTCTTCACACTGGCAACAGATCTCTCAGCTTCACTGGATACTGGAGGTGGTAATGGTGGGTTGTCTTGGCTGATGATAGCTAGTTCAATTCGCGGACTTTTCTTTCGGCTGCATTTGCAAAATATGTAAAGAAATAGCAAGTCAGTGATTATAGTGATTGTAGCAATTGCAGCGGAAGTGCTCGGTTACAAATGGCTCGTTAATTAGCTTGTACAACTCATCGGAATATTCTGTTGGGCAATGTTCAGGTCTTTAGCGTCAATTTTGTTTAGCTTCGGTTTCATATCAGGAACGTGAGGCATTTTAGGTACATAAATTCGAATTATGGAAGTGGAAACTGAGATTCGGTATTTTAATATGTTTTTAATTTGGTCGTCAGGAGTTATTCTTCTATGCAGTTTACTCGTTATAGATTCCCTGATAAGATTTCTTAGAATTCTTTGGTTCTGGACAATTTACGATAAATTCAACTTTGGAAGGATTAGGTTTAATGCATTCTGGAGTGATAAGGTGACCAAGCTTTGCTACCTCTTTACTAAAAAATTCACATTTATCAGGTTGAATTTTAAGATTTGCCTTTCGCAGACGCTTAAAGACATACTTAGGCCGGAGATATGTTTCTGGATGGCTGGGAAATAGACTATGTTGTCGTCTATGTAAATTAGACAACGCTCATTTCAAATGCCAAGAAGAATGTGGCCAAGGGGCATTCGGACGGACAATAATATTTTTATTTGTTGTTCATCATCTACCTATATAAAGGAATAGTTTTATAGTTCGTCCTTAATTGTATATTTTTAAGATCAATTATGCTTTCGAAGTGTTTCAAAAAGTCTAAGTCTACATCTATATTGTAAATATAAACGTTATCAAGATCATCGGTATTAAAAGGAATAAGAGTTTATTCCTTAATATAAAGTTCTTGACTTCTGGTGATTTTTGACGAAATTTTTGCATCAAAATTTCTTTGAAGTTAGAGATTCTAGCTCGAGAATCTATTAACAATCTAAATTCTTGAGAGACGTCCTTTATATAAAACAGATTTCTTGAACCAATAGTATAAATTACGACATCCTCGCCGATATCCTTGGGATATGAAAAAAGGGTAAAATCCCTAGTGAGCCGGGGAGGTGAGCGATAAAAAAAAGTTGATTTAGAGAAATTTTTTGTCCGGCAAGTTTATATTGGGGTCCATATCGTCTAAATCTATTGTTCAAATTAGTGATTTAGGTCTTATTACTTGACATGACTCATTCTGGGGTTTCTGTGTTATGTAAATCTTTCACTGGAAATTCTTGTGGACTCTGTTTGTAATCGTCGGATGCTTTTAAAATAAAAAAAAAATGTTACGGTGGTACGAAATGATCCGTGACTTCAGAAAATATACCCTAAAGGAGTTTTCAACAAAGTTTGCTTCCAATCTTTACTGAATACTGATGACCTAGAAATTTTTGTTTTTTTTTATATACCAAATAAATTATTAAAGGTTATGCACTCGTGATAATTTTCGTTCAATCTACACCCCGTGGAGAATAATCTAGAGTTTTTTCAAAATTTTTTGATCAGTACTTTTCGAGATATGGTGGAGGGACAGAGCTTTTTTGCGATTTTTTAAAAATAATACAAGAAAAAGTGAGCCCAAGTATTACATTATATATTTATTTTTTACTCGTGTTTTCACAAGCTTTTATTTGACTCCACACTCGATGACCTAGTAAAAAAATTTTATTTTCACTTCCAATTTCATCCCCCAAAACTAACCCCTTAAGTCAAAATTTAACTTTCAAAACTACACGGCTCTGATGAGGCCATCAATTACTATATTATTACAAAATTTCAACATTCTACGACAGATAGTTTAGGACAAAATCGGGTGTGACAGACAGACAGATAGACAGACACCGAAGTCATCCTATAAGTGTTCCGTACGGAACACTAATAAATACTATAACCTAATGTAGCCTAAACACATCTAATAAACTTCACATTCAAAGTTGGGCGCTAAATGACCATCGTAGTCGATGTACCCTAACCCCGTAACATCCATTCATCCATCTATCCAATACTTTTTTAGTTATATAACAACATAAATTCATTGCTTTTACCAATAACAATCAAAAAACCATTTAAAATTATTCCTAATTTTTTTAAATGACCTGCCAAAACTGGACAAATATTCACTTCAAAAACAATCAATCATTAATCGCAACAGTAACAGTATTGCATAATTTAGACATAGAATAAAAGTAACAATAAAAACTAACATTTCACAAAAGATATAAATGATCGAAAGCTTTGCCTATGGAAAACTAATATACCTGTCACGGTTTAACAAAATTGTGTAAATAAATAATAATTCACGATATCGTGTCGTGTCGAGTTAATAATAAGTTCAAATCAATCGAAATATGTATTTAATCTGTCAGTGGACTGTCTGTTTCTTGTATTTACTTTGTTGAGAAATAAGTGATTATGAAATAATGTTAACTCATGGGAACTGTATGAACTAAATCAGTTACTCTTTTTTATATATCTAAAAAAATAAGTCTGACATTTCAGCTTGCATCCTCACTCACTTTATCGCCATATACCCTCTACCCACAAAGAAACCGTCACGTATTCATCATTTTTAATACTCTTTGCGCACGATCTCGACAAGAATCAATTTTCTTGATAGACGCATGCCATCTTCCAGTATCCCTCTTTTTACTAGAATAACAAGCTTCTCTTTAAATTTTAGGAAAGAGGTCGATGTTTTATATACAAACGTATTTATATTGTAAAGTAGCGTTTCTCAACCTTTCAGTATTTGCGACCCAATTTTCAAACATAATTTTCATCGCGCCTTCCCCCCTCTCATACAATAACAATGCATGCAATAATAATGTATTTTCAGTATTTTGATACTAAAGCTACACTATGACCTTAATTACAAACCTTACAAACTACCCAGAATAAGTAAATTTATTCATATTTGGCAACACATATCTGCTGCGTTGACAAAACTAGAATCGATGCCTCTCTATTGCTCTATGTCATGTCCACCATATCGGTAGCGGCTTCGCGAGAAGTTCTGACTTGTCTCGAACATTCGGAAAGTCTGCCCAAAAGTGTATAAATGCTGCACCTCGTTCAATTACAGCCCGTCTCAGTCGAGTTGATCCTTCTATTGCTATCGGATTTATCATGAATCTGTATGTAATATACGTATTAATTGAAATTCAAGGTATTAAGTATTCACGGCAGTAAATTTATACAGAATCATGAATAAATTTTTAAGTGTCGTAAGCGAGCATTAGACGATAGTGAAGCATCAACAAGTGCACAGACGAGTGTGGTTCCGAAAATAAAATCAAGAAAATATTCTCAAGAATACTTAAATTTAAGGCTTACCAGTACTGAAGTAAATGAAGAAAAAAGGCCCCTGTGTATTATTTGCTTAAAAATCTTGGCAGCAGACAACATGAAACCAAATAAACTTAAACGACATTTGGAAACGCTTCATAGTGAGAGAATTCTTCGAGTTAAAATTAAAAACATATATAACATATATAAAGCAGAAATCACCTTTTTAAAAAAACTTTGTCTGTGAATGAAAAAGCTGTACTTGCCTCTTACAAAGTTTCATATAAAATAGCCAGATGTAAAAATCCTCACACCATTGGTGAAGAGCTTGTTTTGCCAGCAGCAATTGATATTGTAGAAACTATATTTGGAAATAATTTTGCCAAACAATTGCTATCCATATTTATATCAAATGATACTGTTGCCCGTCGAATTACTGATATAGCTGAAGATGTACAGCATCAGCTTTTCGGGAAGTTGCGTGACAAACTGTCAATTCAGCTTGATGAGGCAACAGATAGCAATAAAGATGCTCATTTCATTGCCTGTGTTCGATTTTGTGATGGT
The DNA here is from genome assembly GCA_019049505.1 of Pachyrhynchus sulphureomaculatus. Lineage (NCBI taxonomy): Eukaryota > Metazoa > Arthropoda > Insecta > Coleoptera > Curculionidae > Pachyrhynchus > Pachyrhynchus sulphureomaculatus. Next base: position 163,462,448 of record CM032453.1, on the reverse strand, counting down.
ATGTCAGCAGTAGAAGAACTATTTTTCTGCAAACTAATAGAACTCAAAGCAAATCACTCGCATTATTTGCTATCTTAAATGATTTTATAAACGAGGCAAATATGGAGTGGAAAAATTGCGTCGGAATATGAACTGATGGTGCTCATTCGATGTCTGGAAGATTTCTTCAGTGTACAGCACTTGTGAAACAAAAATCTCCACTGTGTGTGTAGACATATTATATGATTCACAGAGAAGCTCTGGCTTCCAAAGAAATGAGTCCTGCTTTGAATATTGTGCTCACTACAGTTGTAGCCGTAGTAAATTATATTAAAATGAGAGTCCTAAAATCTAGAATTTTCTCTGCACTTTGTAAAGACATAGGTGCCGAACATTCAGCGTTAATATTTTATTGCGAGGCAAGATGGTTATCACGTGGGAAATGTTTGCAACGTGAATTAAGAAATGAAATCGCCATTTTTCTAGAAGAGGAAAGCCGACCGGAAGCCGAGAAGTTTTGAGATGGTGTATTTGTGATGAAATTGAGCTACTTGGTCGATATATTCAAGAAACTAAATACCTTAAATCTTCAACACATATATTCGATATAAGTGATAAAATTAATGCTTTTTGTAGAAAATTGGAATTGTGGAGCAAAAATATAAAGCAAAAAAACATAGAAATGTTTGCAAATGTGGGTGAATGTGTTAAAATATACAAGGCTGAAGAACAACATGTAAAAGTTGTTTTGGTGACCCTTAAAAATCATCTAGCCATGTTGATAAAGAATTTTAAAATGTATTTTCTTACTGACGATAACTCGGTAGCAACTTACGAGTGAGTTAGGGATCCATTTCAAAACACTCCCGAAGGGCTCTCAACTTCCGAAGAAGAAATCTTCATAGACTTCACGGCAAGTGGCGAAATGAAAAGACAGTTTAATAATAAATAACTCTTTGAATTTTGGCCAGGGGTGAATGATGAGTTTTCTGCACTGAAAACAAGAGCATTTCGTATACTATTACCATTTTCAACATCCTACCTTTGCGAAACCGAATTTTCTGCGGTGGTTACTTTGAAAACAAAATATAGATCTCAACTAAATATAGAAAAAAACTCAGAGTGTCTATTTCTAATATTAAACCATCCTTCGAAAATCTTTGCTCTGCAAAACAGGCCCAAGGGAGTCACTAATAATTATTTTTAATTTAGTACTGGTATGTTAATTATTAGGTAAATACATTGTACAGTACTAATACAATCCTATTAATAGGTGTATTATATCAATGTAAATGTGTATTTTATTTTTTATTAGGTCAGAATGTATTTTGTTTTGCTTTCCTTTCAATAAAGTATATTAAATGTTATTAATGAATGTTTTTAATAATAATTTCTTTTCGATACGCTCGCGCCTCCCCAATAGTGTAATCACGCTCCCCTAGTGGGGCGCGCCCCACAGGTTAAGAAACGCTGTTGTAAAGGAATACATAGACAGGTATGGTAAATCCCACCAACAAACTTAAAGTGGACTAACATAACTGTGGCTGGGGCAATGTTAATCCTTTTGAGAACAAAACAACTGCCGGGAACTTTGTCGGCTTAAATGCTATTACTCACGACCTTCAGATATTTGCTAAATTATAAAACTTCATGTCTGATCATGAAAAATTGCATTGGCAGCTTGTGAGAGAGGATCTAAAATACATAAGACGACAAGCATGCTATTATCAGCAGCCATACATTGAATTTTCTGTTTTTTTTTCCAGCTGTTCGTTAATGTGAAGAAGAAAAGAGCGTTAGAGACCATAGGAAAATTAAATTTATTAAAGAACAATCTTTCCGGAAACTCAAAAGCGTTAAACAAAAGCTTAGCCAATAGTTCGCCATGCCAAATCCGGTTGAACACTGTGATAGCACTCTTGAATCTCCAGAATGTTGGTGTAAAAGATGTTAATTAATAACTCTTTGATAACCTAGTACTGAAAGCAAGAGGTCTATAATTGTTTCGCATGATTTTCTCGCTTCTTTTGGGATCAATATCTACACCAATGGTTGCAGTAATTAAACACAAATGACTTGGACATAAACAGTTGCATTTAATTTAAAATCAAAACATTATTATATTATACTATAACAGCTGCAGAAGTGAACTATATTTGAATTGAATTGTTTTAAAATAGAGTCAACGTGAATAGCTTTGGGGATATTGAGTTGCCTTATCTAATTCCTTTTTCAATTTTGATTTTTTTTCATCAAGAATTATTTGTAGTGTGGCATTTTTATATACGTGTTCAAGGAGAGTTGTGTATCTTTTGTCGACTCTGCTATTATGATATGAAAATATATATCAGTAATTCAAAAAATGGTGTAATATGAATAAAGCAAGAAAAGTACAAGAGAATATTTTATTGGCATAGTTTGCGAAAGAATCCAAGAAATTAACTTTCTACATTACAGTCAGAATATTCCATTATAAATCAACACTTGATATTAAGTTTACAAAACTGATTCTATATTAAACAAAATAATCGGTCAAGTGCAAGTTGAACTTGCGCAATTATTGTTCCGTACGTTGATTGCTTCTGAAATAAAAATTTTCGTTACGGAGGGTATAAAATGATCAGTGACTTCACAAAACACACCCCAAATGAGTATTCAACAAAGTTTGTTTCCGATCTGTACTGAAAACTGATGACCTTGATTTTTTTTTTTTATATATACCAGATAAATTATTAAAGGTAATGCACTCGTGATCATTTTCGTTCAATCTACACCCCGTGGAGAATATTTCAGAATTTTTTCAAAATTTTTGATCAGTATTTTTGGAGAAAGAAGGGAGGGCAGCGATTTTTTTTCAAAATAATACAAGGAAAAGTGTGCGCATGTAAGAGATTATATATATTTTTGAACTTCTGTTTTTACAGGCTTTCATTTGACACTCCACTCGATGACCTAGTATGGTAAAAAAATCTTCTTTCACTTCCGATTTCACCCCCGAAAACTAACCCCTTAAGTCAAAATTTAACTTTCAAAACTACACGGTTCGGATGAGGTCATCAATTTCTATATTAGTACCAAATTTCAACTTTCTACGTCAAACAGTTTCGGAGAAAATCGGGGTGTGACAGACGGACAGACGGATATACAGACACCGAAGTGATCTTATAGGTGTTCCGTATATCGTTGTTCTTAAATGTATCACGTAGTCTTCGGAAAGCTGTCCACCATGTAGTAGTTATATAATTAATGCTAGTACCATAAATAATTACAATTAAAAATATATGTTTGCCTAGTTACTGTGTATTGTTGGTTTATTGTTCAATTCTCAGAAGATTGAAAGTAAAAATATAAGCATGTATTTAAGTATTAATTTTGGTAATGTGTGCAAAATACAGGAAAGCACCCGGGCTAGATAACATACCAAATGAGCTACTGAAATATGGAGGGCAACAATTAAAGGCAGAACTTACAAAGCTATGTAATAAAATATTATCAACCAAAGAAGTTCCTAATGAATGGAGAAAAAGCATAACCTATCCTATATTCAAGAAAGGAGACAAGAAATTACCAGAAAACTATAGAGGTATAACTCTGTTAAGCTCAACCATGAAGCTCTCTACAAAGATCATAGAAGCAATAATAAGTGAGCATGTAAACATATCGGAAGAACAACAAGGCTTCAGAAAAAATAGGTCAACCGTAGATGCCATCTTCATAGTCAGACAAGTACACGTAGTAGATATCCTAAAAAGAAAACATGTGCCAAAAAACATAATAGACATCATCAAACAACTAAACCACAATAGAGACACTCACATCTTAGTTAATCAAAGACTGACAGAGGAAATACAAACGCCAACCGGAATTCGACAGGGAGACTCTTTAAGCCCGCAACTGTTCAACTTAATAATGGACGAGATAATATTAGAGACATGGAGGAAGGATATTCACTTACAACGGGTAAAATCAACATTGTCTGTTATGCAGACGACGCTGTGATCGTGGCAGAGAACGAAGACTACTTAAAGCGGCTTCTGCACTCATTTTACACAAAAGCTAAAGCCCTCAACATGCAGGTATCCAACACAGAAACGTTATATCTAAGAGACAATAAGATGCAAACTGGCTCTGAAAAACAAAACAATAGAACAAGTCATGTCATTTAACTACCTAGGCATACAAATCACCTCATGCCAAAATAAACAAATGAAGTGAAGGACCAAGCAAATAAAGCCAGCCGACTATCAAGCGCACTTCGGGACATCATCTGGAATAATGCCTTTATGAATCAAAGGGCAAAAGTAAGGATATACAAAACATGTGTTAGACCTACACTAACATACGCTATGGAAACAAGAGCAGACAATAAAAGAACAAAAAGCATTCTTCGAACAACAGAGATGAAAAATACATTTCAGGATACACACTAAGACATAGGAAAAGAAACACAGACATAAGACATGAATGCGAAGTGGAAGACATAATCAGATGGGGACGTAAACGTAGAAGAGCTTGGAGAGATCACGTGGAGAGACTGGCGAGATTCGCGCGAGATGGTAAACCACGGACACGACGATCCCTGGGAAGATCTCCAAAGACATCAACATCTCAAGAAAACTGATGAGTTGAAACTACAGGCCTGAGGCCTACAGTACGTGGAAGAAGAACAAGAAGTGCAAAATTCTTTCCGCACTGGAACACAAAATAAAAAATATTATCATTACAGAAAAGTGTCACTTTGCACATATCTATAAATTATATGAGATACTATTTCCTTATCGATAAAAACGCTTAATAATGACGACTATTAATCAAGATTAGAGATGTAAGAATAAAATGACAGCAGCCGTTCATAATCTCTTAGACGGAAAAGGTATTTTCAACTAATCGAAAGATTTCTCCGTTTAGTTTATTCTCCAATTAAAAGACATTTATGCTTATTTTATTACGAATATTAGTCCTTATGACGTTATACAAGATAAAAATGTATATTTGAATTTTTTTTATATTATTTTTAATAACCTAACCTAATAAAAATATTTTATTACACTGAGATTTTTCTAAACTTCGAACAAAATTATCATAATTATATTAATAATTATTGAATAATTTTATGTTTTATGGTTCGAGTCGGTTTTCCTAATGATAAATCAAAAGTAATTTACGGTTTATAGCCAATTGGCTATAAAATATTAAAAAGCAACATTCTGTGTCATTAAAATTTATAGGTTAAATGTAGTGTTTAAGTAAATTTTATTCAATAAAATCAACCCAAGTAGTATGCCAATCAAATTTAATCAATATTTAATTCCCTTTACGTTCCTATGCATAATAATCTCATGTCGTTTTCGATTTAGGAATTACATCCAATTCTGATAACGTAGATAACATAGATATACAAAAAAAATTCTCTGTCTTTTAAGTGAGACACGTGTTTTCTTAAGTACTTTTTTATGCTGAATCCAAATCATAAAAAACCGGTCAAGTGCAAGTTGAACTTGCACAATTAGTGTTCCGTACGTTGATTGTTTTTAAAATAAAAATTTTTGTTAGGGTGGTATTAAATGATCAGTGACTTCACAAAACACACCCCAAATGAGTTTTCAACAAAGTTTGTTTCTAATCTTTACTGAAAACTGGTGACCTTGAAATTTTGTTTTTTTTTGTATACCAAATAAATTATTAAAGGAAATGCACTCGTGATAATTTTCGTTCAATCTATACCCCGTGGAGAATATTCCAGAATTTTTTCAAAAGTTTTTGATCAGTACTTTTCGAGATAAGGTAGGGGACAGCGATTTTTTTTAAAAAGTAATACGAAGAAAAGTGTGCGCAAGTATTACATTATATATATATATATATATATATATATATATATATATATATATATATATATATATATATATATATATATATATATATATATATATATATATATATATATATATATATATATATTTTACTCGTATTTTCACAAACTTTCATTTGACACCACACTCGATGACCTAGTAAAAAAAATTTTTTTTCACTTCCGATTTCACCCCTCAAAACGAACCCCTTAAGTCAAAATTTATGTTACGGTGGTATAAAATGAGTAGTGACTTCACAAAACACACCCCAAATGAGTTTTTCAACAAAGTTTCTTTCCAATCTTTACTGAAATCTGATGACCTTGAAATTTTTGTTTTTTTTATATACCATATACATTATTAAAGGTAATGCACTCGTGATAATTTTCGTTCAATCTACACCCCGTGGAGAATATTCCAGAAGTTTTTCGAAATTTTTTGATAAGTACTTTTCGAGATAAGGCCCGGGACAGCGATTTTTCGCGAATTTTTAAAAATAATACAAAGAAAAGTGCTCGGAAGTATAATATTATATATATATTTTTTACTCGTGTTTTCACAAGCTTTCATTTGACACCACACTCGATGACCTAGTAAAAAAATTTTTTTTTTCACTTCCGACTTCATCCCCCCAAAACTAACCCCTTAAGTCAAAATTTAATTCTCAAAACTACATGGCTCTGATGAGGCCGTCAATTCCTATATTATTACCAAATTTTACCTTTCTATGTCAAATAGTTTCGGAGAAAATCGGGTGTGACAGACAGACAGACAGATAGACAGACAGACAGACAGACAGACAGACAGACAGACACCGAAGTGATCTTATAAGTGTTCCATACGGAACACTAAAAAAAGACATCCATCGTGAGTTTTTTTCAGAAAACACACTTAAATTTGCCAGAAAACTATAGTGTAAAACGGTATATTCATTAAAATTATGGAATAGAACTATTATTTCGGGCATCTTTAAATGTTCTGAATCTACTTGTCCAGTCACATTAGGGGTTTCACCTCGGAATGAGAGTAATAGCTGTAAACTTGTATAAACCTTTATTTTGGCATTCTAAAAGTTGTCTCAAAAGTCTCATAAAATCTCGTGTCCGCATCTTAAGATATTCAAGGTCAAAAGTCACAAAAATCGGTTTTTCGCAAATATCTCGCTTCCTATGGTTTTAATTCAATTCAATTCATTTATTATAAAAATTGTAGAGCATAAAATTCTCTACAAATTTTGTTTTAAACATTTTTTTCATTCGCTTAACCGTTTTTGAGATAAAGCGCGGAGAGCGCGCAGCGCTCAGCCATACATAGCATAATGCAAGGTCAACCGTGAGCCCCGGTAAATAATACGTCGTATATAGTTAATTAATCACTAGAAAATCCATAATTATGAATAATTTGCATTATTTATTAATTAATACATTATATTTAATAATATTTTTCATTTATCAAATATATTCGTTAAATAATACTTACCTACTTCGTGTAATTAAAAAATTGTTAAGTGAAATACTTTAAGTATATTTTAATTATATTCTAATATATCTTAATTATATTTTAAGTAGAAAAAGAATTAAGTACTTTTTCTTTAAAATGTGTAAACTCTTAAATACTTATATTACTATTAAGATTATACCTACAGTATTACTATACGAAGCTGCAAATCTCAAGCTAGATAAAACATCTAATAGTCTTTTAGATCCATATCTTCTATGAAGAAATACAGAAAGTAGCTGTGATGAAAATGACCGTTCTCGTATCGAAGCCATTATTGTATGATTTATTGATCTGCATATCATTTTTAAATGGTCTGTTTTTCCTTTTCTATTTTTTATTTTGACTTGTAAAAAATGCAATAATGTTTTTGGTATTGCGAATTACATAACATTAATATCATCTAACATTTTACTCGTAGGTGGATAAGACTTAGTTTCGACTACAGATGATCGAATATCTTCCCTAATAATAGCTGCTGCAGCTTCTACAATCCGTAACCGTTCTTCTTCGGGATCCTTTTTTTTATTGTACCAAGCTTTTGATAATATATTAGCTTGTGTATCATGAAAAGATATGATAGTTAATGATCCTACCTTTCTCGTAATTATTGTGTCAGTTAAATATTTTTGTTCAAGTCTTGTAATGATAGTCTTATCATCTGGTACATACTCCGTAAGGGCATCTTTAAGCTCTTTCAATGTAAATTGTGAATCTTCATGAGTTTCTATATAACAAAAAATCTCTTTCATTGCTTGTGTGACTTGATTATCTTTGCTAGGCTTCTTATCAGTAGATAATACTCGACTTAAGAAATTAGTATAGCAAATGGTATGGTACTTTGCTTCAGCAGCGATCAAGTCATACTCATAAAGTATACGATCTTTTACTAATTCTCCTAAGGAATCGCTTCGTTCTTCTGCTTTTTTGATGGCATTGTCTTTGAATTGAAGAGTACTTACTTTACTAATCGTGCGTTTGTACTTCTCTTTTTTTTGTCTCTGCTGCTTCATCAGCTCCTTGACCACAAAATAAGCGTAGTTTTTTGAAATCAAACACTTCTTTTTTTTACGAGGTGTACTGGATGATGGTGAAGGTTCATCTTCTTCTAGGCGTCGTTTCGATGATGCGATAAAATTTTTACTGATGTACACTTTTCGACACTCGACATGCACATTCACAGAGGTTAAGGTATTTAAATAGTTTATGTAATCGTCATTTCTTTCTATACTTGAAGTTTTTAAAGTTTGTAAGCCGCGCACTACATTAACAGAATCATCTTCTGAAAGTGACTTATCACATATAAAACACAAATCAGCCATATCTCTTAAAATTGTACGTCCGTCGTTGCCAAGATACAATTTAAAACTAAAGAATAAACTTGGTTAGTAGAAAGTGGTCCCTTGAAAAAGAAATCGGTCTTAACTATACAATCTGTCCCAACTCACTATAAATAGTATTATTAAACGAATATACTTGATAAATGAAAAATATTCATAATTATGGATTTTTTTAGTGATTAATTAACTTTATACGACGTATTATTTAGCGGGACTCACGGTTGACCTTGCATTATGCTATGTATGGCTGAGCGCTGCGCGCTCTCCGCGTTCTATCTCAAAAACGGTTAAGCATATAAAAAAATGTTTGGAACAAAATTTGTAGAAAATTTTATGCTCTACAATTTTCATAATAGATGTAAATATCATTGAAACCATAGGAAGCGAGATATTTGTGAAAAACCGATTTTTGTGAACTTGACTTTTGCGACAACTTTTAGAATGTCAAAATAAAGGTTTTTGGAAGTTTTACAGCTTATTATCTCTCATTCCGAGGTTGACCCTCTTTTTTGGCTTAAGTTATTGGATAATACATTTATCATAAATACTTAAAAATATTAGGTTTTATCGTTCATCTTTAACAAAAAATACGCATATACCACCTTTAACTAAGCTACGTAGGAAAACGCTGTTTAAAATAAATATGTGCAAAATTAAAAAATTGTATTTAATTTATATTAATCTTGAAAAAAAAACTATTATTTCGTTGCATTTTACCAATTACATAGTACCCTTGTAAACGTTAAAAGCCAGTTTTTTTGTTGAAACTGAACATAAAACTTCAGTTTTAATGTCAAGTCAGGTTAAGAACTTCAAAAAACACTGGAAATACTTGTTTGCCTGTCGGTTCCAGGTAGCAAGCGCCTCGCTTGGGCCCACGATAAGATACTAGAGTGGCCCACAGAATCTCCGGATGCCAACCGTATCGAAAACGTTTAGACCCTTGTAAAGAGAAAATTCAGAGGAAAGACTTTGAGAATTTTGACTCAGTTGTCTCGCGAGATTCAAAAAATTTGCATTTTATGCAGAAAATTTCGTCGACAGCATACCTCGAGGATGCCAGGCGAGGATTGATGCAAAAGGCGATTGGATAACTTACACAGATAATTGCGCCATTGTTTACACACCAAAGAATACTTTGATGGCAGAAAATATTCTTGAAAACCATTTTTTTTCTAAAAAAACCAGTGGTTACGTCCTTACTTGACACACTGTACATCTTCAAGGAGTTTGTATGTATTGAGATTTACACCACGAATTCACATAGAATACACGTGGAGGTTTCTTCCTCTTCACCACATAACATGCATATTGTGGGCTCATTATGGATTCCCATTTTCTGAAAATGTTTCCTCAAACGACAGTGACCGATAGTCAGTCCAACCACAAGGTTGATCTGGGTCCGTGTTAAAAGTAGGACGTCAGTTTAGCTTCTTTGAAGGGTCGTCGCTTCCTGCCCCGTCATGTCTTTGGCCAGATGTTGTTAGCCAACGATTTAGGTATTGCCATAATATAACGTATCCTTTTCCTTCCGCTGTATCTGGACAACTTTTCAAATTTATATGGAACAATTGGTTAAATTGCAACCATACAACAATCAGGTTTAGCTTCCTCACGAAGGCCAATTTTAGATAGTAATCTCTCACTTACATCACAGGAAGGTGACCGGTTTTTGTTTCAGGAGGTCTTTCCTTCTCTTATTTACCTTTCCCTTTGGGGAAGACCTGCGACCTGAACCAACATCTCAAGAAATGGTCTTGGTTGCAATTTCCAGCATGTACGAAGAACATGACACATGCTATCGTATTAAACAGCTTTTTGGAGTAGCTATGCTTTAATCTGCTCTTAGTTACGGATGATCATAATGTTAATATAATATTTCGAATTCTAACAATAGAACTGCAAGATTGATGTTAGAATTCATGACCGAAAGCTATGGAGGAAGGAAGCCCTGTGTGTCTTTAGGAAGAAAGTGAGGGCTGAATTTGAATTATTCAGAGAATGAGGATTAAGAAACTGGAAAAGAAGGGCGGAGGCGGGAGGAGGCGCGAGAAGGCATATGCGTGACGAAGACCGACGTCATCATGGCCAAAGTTCCAAATTTTCGCATGGACGTGCGAAAGGAAGAGAAGAGGAGATAAAAAGTGGCATTTTATCTTAGAAATGTAATTGTGTATTTAATATGCTGCTACATACTATCTATTAAATACTATATATATATATATATATATATATATATATATATAATATATATATATATATATATATATATAATATATATATTAGCCAATCGCCCTGGCTTTGCACGGAAGTTGTTAGTTATAATTTAGTGAAGATAAAAATACCATGCCTAAAATATTTTTTGAAGATAAATTTAAAATGATTTTCCATCAAATAACGGTTAACTCAGTAAATGATATTATTGAAGCTTCTACAAGCATTTTAGCCTCATTGTATTTTAAACTCATGTTAAGAACCCGAATATGTACTTAGAATGTTTGGTTGTGCTAAATTGAATGTATTTCCTAAATATATTTATTTGAAGACCAAAAACAACAACAAATCAGAAAACACTGGACAACGATGCGGAATAAAGAAATAACTAATAGAAGATCTAGGACAATAAAAGAGATACCTACAATATATACCTCAAAGTAATTCACAGTGGAATCGTTCACAGGCTTACAAACACAGAGTTCGATGTCTATGATTCACATTTAAAACAAAAAAATTGAACCAATTATTCACAACAAATTTAAAAAAAAAGGAAATTCAAGTTTTTAACAAACAAATTTAGTGAACATTACAAACGTTTCGTCAATCCAACTGAAGTTTCGTTCTCCCTACAAGAAACGAGTCTTTTGGAAAAAGGATTTTCTTATGACTTAAAATCAAGAGAAAACCAACGAAATAGGCAATCTCTAGGAGTTGAGTGTAAATTAGCATTCACCAATGAATATATAACCGAAAAACACACGTTAGCAAGACAAATCAAATTTCAACCTTTCGAACTACTCAAGAGACATTCTTCAAACGAGTACAGTACAGCATCGCAAAATCAATACAAACGAAGGCTGAAACCGAAGGCATAGTTTTTTACAAGAGCAGACAAAGGTAAATCTAGAATAGCAATAACAAAGGAACAATACATCACTAAAATTCTAAATTTTCTTAACACAGAAAACTTTCAGATTATAAAATTTGACCTAACAGAATTATTTCAAAAACTTATTTAAAATATCATTAAGGATATTTCAATTGTTAATGAATTTGAAAAACGTAATTTAAATCTGATGAATCCGTAAGCCACTCAACTTTATTCATTAATTAAGTTACATACCATAAAACCAACCTTCCGATTAGACTTGTGTTATCTTTTGTTACTGCTCCATCTATTAAATTATCCAACAGACTGATAGACATCTTAAAACACCACTGTAACTTCCAAGCAAAACATAGGATATTAAATTTATACTATCTTGTTAACAAAATCAAAGGCGCAAACATTTCAAAAAACGCTAAGCCCGTATCTTTTGATGTCCAAAACCTTTTTCCCAACTGACGTTATAGAACTAGTAGAAAACTTGTTATTGAAAAACAAAGTTAATGTAATTATTCAACAAGAAATGTTAGAATGCCTATCGGTCTGTTTAAACCAAACATATTTTGAATTTAACAATATTTTTTATATGTCGAAAGAAGGTTTAATAATGGGTAACCTGTTGAGTTCATTATTGGCCGAAATCTTTATGGATCATCTAGAATCTAAAATTCATACTCATCCCCTCAGGAAGTATTGTCTTTACTAACATAGGTATGTGGATGATATGGTCTGTTTTACTGGAACAGATAGACAACTGCAACAATTTCTAAACTTTATAAATCATATTAGCAGAAATATAACGTTTACCAGAGAAATAGAGCAATAAAAAACAATCAATTTTTTAGATTTACTTGTTACAAACATTAATGATAAACACGACTTTTCTATTTTTTATAAGCCATCAGATACAGACTCCGTAATACACAATAACTCAACTCATCCTTTTAATTCTTTAATCCACAGACTCCTACACATACCTGTCAGAGGAAAATTATATTAAAGAAATAAATATAATAGAATAAATAGCAATTAACAATGGATATCAAGCTAATATCATAAATAGAATTGTCAAAAGAAAATCCTACCCGCAAGCAATTATACTGGTATACCCCACATCTAAAAACAATAACCGAAACTTTAATACTCTAACTTACACAGGAAAAATAACTGACTATGTGTCTAAAGAGTTATCTTCAAGAGGGTTAAATATTGCTTTTAGAACTAACACTAACTAATAAACTTTCTAATGTGATAAAAAACAACAAAAATAAAACCAACAAAAAGATATAATCAGGAATATAACTTAATTGTGGGTCATGCCCTAAATTTTTTTATTGGCCGAACAGATAGATCATTCGAAATAAGAAGAAATGAACATAAAAGAAGTTACATAAAACAACAACAATAATCTTAATTCGCCGATCATTTTATAACAGAAAATCACGTTCTAAGTGGCAATTTTAAAATATTCCATAATGGAAAGAAATCTAAAAAATTAAAAAGTATATGGCTGAATAAATATAAAAAATCAGATATGTTATTAAATCAACAATTAGAAGCTAATAACTCCCCGTTATTGAACCTTAATTTATACTCAGGAATAACCCAATTAAATGTACCTGGAATTTTAGTAAATAGGTAAGTCCAAATGTTTATAATTTAAATTAAATACACCTAAATTAGAGCAAATAGGTATACCCAAATACATATATAAAGAAATTCTGTCAATTTATCATTAGTTTAGAATATCTTCCGTCTGATGAAGACACAGTCGTGTTGAAACAATTATAACGGAAAAAATTATAAAGTGGAAATTGTGAAACATATTAATGTTTAATTTTGTTAATAAGTTTAAAATATGTCTTTATACACCACCTTAAGTGTCTCTTCCCCGGGTGCCACACCAATAGATTATGTTTAAATGTTACACGTGATAGGGCCATGTATAACTGGCCATGCAACAAACATTGAACGCTTAGGTCTAAACCAGCTACGTTTAATGTTTTTTTTCCCTGAGTTTTAGTGGTCATCCTCGAGGAACACAGTTTTATAGGAAAGTGCAGCAGTTTCAATTGAAATGGTAAGTCGGTTGATTAGCTTCACAGCCTGTCCGAATTGTGCATTCAATCGAATATTTTTTTGTCTGCTATAAATCATTTGTAATCTAGTGCGTCTGCATAATTTTATATATATTTTAATATTATAGGAGCCCCTACTTTTAGCATCAGTTTGTGCGCGACGCGAGTTCAGAAACCCTCTTGTAAAATCTAAACTAATTATCCAAATGTTACAATTTAAAGACAGTTTTTATCTTGGTTAAATGCACAAAACAAGGAAAGAATTTATATTTTCCTAACTAAATAACTTTCTTCAGTTAAAGTATTTTAACACATATCTTTTAATATCTTTACGTCTTACAATCTGGGGTTAACCTTTGTGGGTGTGGAGGGTGTTTTTTATAGAGGTATAGAACTTTGAAATGGAATAAAACAAAGATGAATTTTTTAAATTGACATGAAATTTACTTTATTCGAAAGATAATCTTCTGGCATTATAATTTAAATATGACTTCTGGCATATGACCGCCACGGCTGGCTCGGACGTAGTCTAATCCGGAGGTCCAATTTTCGATGACTTTTTCCAACATTTGTGCCGTATATCGGCAATAACGCGGCGAATGTTGTCCTCCAAGTGGTCAATCGTTTCGGGCTTATCGGCGTAGACTAGCGACTTCACATATCCCCACAGAAAATAGTCTAGCGGCGTTAAATCTCACGATCTTGGAGGCCAATTCACGGGTCCGAAACGTGAAACTATGCGGTTACCCAACGGCAATGACTTCTTCTGTACGCACTGTACGACGTCTCTGTGGATGCGTATTATCATTTAGAGTAAACATGGTGCGAAAACGTTCCATAGTTAATCGAATTAATTGCTCTGATGGACGATTATGTTGACCGTAAAATGGACGTAGTGCGCGATACGTATTTCGAACAGAATCATGATTTTCAAAATAAATTTGCACAATTTGGAAGCGTTGTTCAGGCGTCAGTCTATTCATGTTGAAATGCCAAACCAAACTAAACATAAATCACTTGACAGCTGACAAAATGGCCGCCAGTTAAAAAAGTGTTGCCAACTTAAAGTTTTATACCTCTATAAAAAACACCCTTTATATATATACATATATTATATATATATATATATATATATATATATATATATATATATATATATATATATATATATATATATATATATATATATATATATATATATATATATATATATATTATAATTTACATGTTCTTGGAATTAGATCATTAAAACTATTCTTGGATTTGTTATATATTTATTGACGTTTCGACGTTCGGAAGAGGTCTTCGTCAAAATTTGCTCTAAAAGATGACATTAAAAGAATTAAATAAAGATAGGTAATTAATTAGTTTGTCGTGTATTTCGGACTTAAAATATTTGTAGCTTTTCGTAGTTTTTAATTTAAGCACGTAACTGTATAAATTAATAAGAGCCTTATCTTAGAAAGTAGTTCATTGTATTGGGGAGTTAATTCCGAAAACTCAAAATTTCGTTTTTAAACACTTTTCCTTTCTTCATGATAGATTTTGGTGTACAACAATTAAAGTTGTAAAATTATTCACCTTGAACAAGAGCATTTTTAGTGTTCCATACGGAACATTTATAAGATCACTTCGGTGTCTGTCTGTCCGTCTGTCACCTCCTATTTTCTCCGAAACTATTTGTCATAGAAAGTTGAAATTTGGTAATAATATAGGAATTGATGGCCTCATCAGAGCCATGTAGTTTTAAAAGTTAAATTTTGACTTAAGGGGTAGTTTTGGGGGGTGAAATCGGAAGTGAAAAAAAAATTTTTTTACTAGGTAATCGAGTGTGGTGTTAAATGAAAGCTTGTGAAAACACGAGTAAAAAATATATGTAATACTTGCGCGCACTTTTCTTTGTATTATTTTTAAAAAATCGTGAAAAATCGCTGTCCACCCGTCTTATCTCGAAAAGTACTTATCGAAAAATTTTGAAAAAATTCTGGAATATTCTCCACAGGGTGTAGATTGAACGAAAATTATCACGAGTGCATTACCTGTAATAATTTATCTGGTGTATAAAAAAAAACAAAAATTTCAAGGTCATCAATTTTCAGTAAAGATTGGAAATAAACTTTGTTGAAAATTCAGTTGAGGTGTGTTTTGTGAAGTCACTGATCATTTTATACTTCCGTTACAACATTTTTTATTTTAAAAGCAATCAACGTACGGAACACTAATTGCGCAAGTTCAACTTACACTTGACCGGTTATTTTATTTTTAGTTTTGGTTATAATGATTTTTTTACATTTTGGAACTGAAAATATCAGTTACTTGGATTTTTAAGATGGGTTTCAGCCATTTCCGTCCAGTTATAAACCAATCATTCTTCAGGCTCACCCAGGTTAATTATTTTGGAATTTTTTTTCATTATATCACTGTAGCCTGTAGGATTTTCAATTAAAATTAATCTCAGTGTGTTTATACGAGCAAAATCAGTCTGCAAAAACCTTTGGTGAACTGGGGAGGCGATTTCATTAGAACCTTTTGGATGCTCGACACTCTTTGAGTGTCCTTCGCAAATCGTGAACTTATAAAGGTACATTAAATTAAAAATATAATCCAAGCTGTATATACCATTTAGCAGGTTTCGCACGTATGCGGTAGCCATCTTGCCCCAAAAGAATTGACAGGTTTTGAACTAGCTACGCAGTTTTTGCATCCTAACCACTTCAACAGTTATCAACTTTTGCAACCGTTCAACACTTTTTCAATTGGTTTTATTGGTTTCTGACGCACATTCAGTTTTTTAGCCCTTGAAAAGCTAAATATAGTGATACCAATATCTCATTTGTCATTTTATTTTTGACATATCAGGTTTTGCAACTGGGCGACTATAAAATTTTTTTTAATAAGAAACAAACGTTTTACATTATTATTAATTTTCAATATATATATATATATATATATATATATATATATATATATATATATATATATATACGAGGTATATCCACAAAGTAAGTTCCGTTTCTATTTCTATCCGCGGCAGCGCTGCGATCGCAGTTCCGAGCATGCGTGGCAGTTACTCTGACTCAAGCAGAAGAAATGTATGCTATTTTCAGATCGCTGCTGCCGACGTGTTCTTTGTAGTGCTTCTTTATGATGTCAGCCTTAATTGAAAATGCAGCCGCTTGTGAAATCAGATCTGTGATTCGTTTTCTAAATGCAAAGAAAGTTATACCAAGTGAAATTTATCGGCAAATCTGCGAGGTTTACGGACAAACTGCTATGAGTGATTCAATGGTTAGAAGATGGGTCAGACAGTTCAATGAAGGACGTGATCAAGTGCACGATGAAGAACGATGTGAACGCCCGTCTTTGGTTACTGATGAACTGGTTCACGCAATTGAAGAGAAGCTTAAGCAAAACCGTAAGTTTACAATTAGTGCTCTTGCTATGGAATTTCCGCAAATCTCATGATCACTAATTCATGAAATTGTTAATGAAAAACTGAAATTTCGAAAACTTTGTTCACGTTGGGTACCCAAAATTCTTACTAAACAACACAAAAAACAACGGATGGGCAGTTGCACTTCAGTTTTTGACACGCTACAATGAAGACGGTGATGATTTTCTTTCTCGGATAGTCACGGGGGATGAAACTTGGGTATCTTACGACACCCCAGAAACTGAATTTGACTGGGACGTGTTTGATCATCCTCCATACAGCCTGGACCTCGCTCCTAGCGACTTTCATCTCTTCTTACACCTAAAATGTTTCCTTGGTGGTCGACACTTCAACGATGATGACGAGCTGAAAGATCATGTTACCACATGGTTGAAAACACAGGCGGTAACCTTCTATGAAAAAGGCATACAAAAACTTGTACCACGCTATGACAAGTGCCTACAAAATTTCGGAAGCTATGTAGAAAATTAGTTTAACAGTTGTAGATTTTTGTACAATAAATATTTTTTCTGTATCTGTACACGTTTTTTTTATATAACCAAACGGAACTTACTTTGTGGATATACCTCGTATATATATATATATATATATATATATATATATATATATATATATATATATATATATATATATATAAATGTCCATAATACATATGCATTAAATTTTCATTTCTCATGGCCCGCAACGCGATGATTCTGCTATAATCGGCGTTCTCCTGTTCAAAATAATTTAACAGAAGTTCCATCACCTCTAACGCTTGGTTGCGTTGAATTTTCTTAGTTTCCAAAACAATAAACGAATCTTCGTTGTCATCACTCTCGTTTCCACAGTCAATTTGTGAAGAGGTCGATGGTCCGTCTTTTCTGTGGAGATCTACTATTTCGGTCTCTGTTAGTTTTTCGAAACCCTCTTCGTTCATGTCACTTTCCAGCCAATTTATAATATCATCCTTGTCAACATGAATGAAATCCGGGAGAGCTTTAGCGATGTCGAGATATGAGTCAGTTTCAATATCTTCTGCTAAGGTTTTTGAAAGAGGCATTTTCCAAAACAATCCTGATTCATCCGCATTGTAAATTTTAACCAAAAAGTTAAAATTTTCAATAAATAATGTGGCTGTAACATAATCACCGCTAAGACTCTCACTTTGAATGTCCAACTGTCTAATACCGTGTCTTTTTCTAAACTTGTTAAGCCATCCATGGAAAGCGGAGAATGAATCCTCAATTTTTAAATTTTTATGAAACCGTCACGCTTTTTCACTTACCATGGGCCCGGAAATAGGAATTCCCTCCGCGCGTTTTTGGATGAACATGATACATTGTTTTCCGAGAAGGACACGTCGTTTGGGCCGACGACGACACGAAGTAGGAAATGTCTTTTTTCTTCTTCACCATATCGCAAACGGTTTGCTCGCCAACTCCGAATTCAGCGGACAATTTTTTTATACTTTCATTTTTTTCAACTCGGTTTATTATAACTAATATTTGTTCAAATGATGCGTTTTCGTTTTTGCGACATTTTGGTTGTTTTGGGATGGAGAGCAAAGCACAACTGAGTGAGTAATTTTCTTCAGCAGACAAACAGCCCAGTGAGAGTTTCATAGAAACGACTTTAATGTTACCGTTCTTGGAATATGAATTGAACTGTGGTAGTTTCCCGAAACATCTCATTCTCCCGATATCAGATTGCCGTGTTTATTCCATTCTTTATTTTATTTTTTTAAAATAAAAATAATACATACATATTTCTAAATACATAATAGTAATAAGTGTTAATGATAATTTTTTAATAAAAATAATACATAATTAAAGCGAAATAGTGTCAAAAAAACCTTAAAAAAAAACGACCACTCGGGACCCCTATTGATTGGAACCTTGGATAATGGAGGTTCCACTGTATATATATATATATATATATATATATATATATATATATATATATATATATATATATATATATATATATATATAAATAAATAAATACAAATATATATATATATATATATATATATATATATATATATATATATATATATATATATATATGTATATCTATAATATATATAAAATGCAAGGTCTCTCTGTCTGTCTGTCTGTCTGTCCGTTAGTGCGCCTATCACTGAAGAACCACTTATCCGATTTACGTACTTTTTTTTTTTTAAAACATACATATGTTCTCTGGCCAGGTTATAGGCTATATTTTATTACGATAGGTAGCATAAGGAATGAGCAGTGGCGTAAAATAGTGAATGATGTCGGAAATAAGTTTGAAGCTAGCGCGTGCCTTTGCAATACACAGCTTAAACCATTAAATATGGAACAATATTATGTGGCAAAGAATATCTGTAATGTATAATCTATAATATATATAAAATGCAATGTCTCTCTGTCTGTCTGTCTGTCCATTAGTGCGTTTATCACGCGGGAACCACTTATCCGATTTACCCGCCTTTTTTTAAATTCATACATATATTCTTTGGCCAGGTTATATAATAATAATAATAATAATAATAATCTATATCTATAATATATATAAAACGCAATGTTTGCTTGTCTGTCTGTCCGTTAATGCGCTTATCCCTAGAGAACCACTTGTCCGATTTACGTGATTTTTTAAATTCATACATATGTTCTCTGACCAGGTTATAGGTATATATTTTATTACGTCTATAATACATATAAAATGCAACGTCTCTCTGTCTGTCTGTCTGTCCGTTAGTGCGCTTATCACTGGAGAACCACTTATCCGATTTACGTACTTCTTTTTTTAAAACATACATGTGTTCTCTGGCCAGGTTATAGGCTATATTTTATTAAGATAGGTAGCATAAGGAATGGGCAGTGACGTAAAAAAGTGAATGAAGTCGGAAAAAAGTTTGCCGCTAGCGCATTCCCTTGCAATACACAGCCTAAAGCATTAATTATGGAACAATATTATGTAGCAGAGAATATTTATAATCTATAATCTACAATATATATAAAATGCAATGTCTCTCTGTCTGTCTGTCTGTCCATTAGTGCGTTTATCACGCGAGAAGCACTTATTCGATTTAAGGGTCTTTTTTTAAATTCATACATATAGTCTTTGGCCAGGTTATATAATAATAATAATAATAATCTATATCTATAATATATATATATATATATATATATATATATATATATATATATATATATATATATATATACAGTCCCTGGCCAAATTATTAGACGCACTGCAAGATTTCATGTAAAATATTAATTACCGAGTGATATTGTACCGTTTTATTATTTTAAATTGATTTGTTTTTTATTTTTATATTATCCAATCAATTACCTATTTATTTGACATAAATAAAACAGCATTAATTTAGAAAAGCATAAGTTTATTAAGTTTTAAAGAAAAGTGAAATTAATGTTAGTAAAAGTCAATATTTAGTTGAGCCACCTTTAGCCGCTATCAAAGCTTTAATTCTGCGCGGCATGCTATCAATGCAAGATTGTACTGTCTCCTGCATTTGAGGATGATGAATCCACACATGAATAATCTTTTCTAGGAGCTGGGTTTTGTTGGTAATCACATCTTTAGCCACTTCTCTTTTCATCAGCTCCCACACATTTTCAGTGGGGTTCATATTAGGGCTATTACCCGGCCAATCCAACAGAGGGATATTTTTTTCTGCCAAAAAAGCTTTAACAGACCGAGCAGTGTGGCAGGGAGCTCCATCTTGCATGAAAGTGAATGGTTCCCCATTTGGAAACCATTCTCTGAGCTGCGGAATCAACCGATTTTGTAATACTTCTTTGTACTGATCTTGCCTCATCATTCCTTTGACGACGTACAGACGTCCAGTGCCCTTGCCGCTGATGACTGACCAAATCATCACTTTGGTGGGATGTTTAACCGTCGGGACGACACAATCAGGATGAAACTTTTCTCCATGACGACGACGCACATACTGAGCTTTATTCTGCAAAATTTCGAATGTGCTTTCGTCACTGAAGCAGGAAATAGGAAAAAATATATAAACTTCCATGTTTATTTGCTTTATTTAACTGAAAATGATAATAATGTATCAATTATTGATTAAATTGCTGTATCTTACCGATCTCCAGAAGTCCACATCTTTGTCTTGCCATTGTTTGGCCCACTTCAGGCGCTTTGCTTTCATTGCAGCTGTTAACTTGGGCTTCCTGGTGGGGCGACAGGCCTTAAAATCTAATTCTTTCAATTTTCTTCGAACAGTGCGCTCAGAAGCATTTACGCTAGCATCCTGGAGTTGTGATTTTATTACCTTTGTGGTAGCAAATCTGTTTTCTACACAAATTTTCTTCAAACATCTCTCTGACCGTGGAGTGAAAATTGGTTTTCTACCGCATCTTTTCTTTCTTTTCGGGCTTAATTCCTTCCCTGACTCAATTTTCTTTTTTATGCGTCGTACACTAGCTTCAGAAACCTCCAATCTTCGTGATATTTCCCGGTTTGTAAATGTTTTCGCAATCACAAGGGCCTTCACTTCAGCTCTTTTACGTGGTGAAAGATCGCCTTTTCTACCCATAATGAAAATAGTCCAATTACTTTTTTAAAAACACTGCATACAAAATAAACTAATAACTGAGTAGTATAAAACTGTTAAACAAACAATCACAGTCCATAAAGCCACAGAAACACGTCCATACCTGACTCGATTCCGATCGCGATTGATACAGGTTTGTACTTCTTTACGTTCATGTATCACTTTGTCAACACAGTGTTGCCATATGTTAAAAATAAATACAAATATGTAGTCTACAACAATTCTTTTAAATAAAAATCAATAATATTGTAGTTTAAATATACCATTATTGCATAAAAACTCTTAAGAAACATAAAATTACTAAAAAAAATACAGTGCGTCTAATAATTTGGCCAGGGACTGTATATATATATATATATATATATATATATATATATATATATATATATATATATATATATATATATATATATATATATAAAGCAAGGTCTCTCTGTCTGTCTGTCTGCCTGTTACTGCGTTTATCCCTCGTGAACCATTTATCTGATTTACGTGATTTTTTAATTCATACATATGTTCTCTGACCAGGTTATAGAGATTTATTATATCTATAATATATATAAAATTCAACGTATCTCTATCTGTCTGTCTGTCCGTCCGTTAGTTCGCTTATCACTGGAGATCCACTTATCCGATTTTCGTACTTTTTTTTTTTTAAAACATACATATGTTCTCCGGCCAGGTTATAGGCTATATTTTATTAAGTTAGGTAACATGAGGAATAAGCAGTGACGATAATAGTGAATCAAATCGGAAAAAAGTTTGCCGCTAGGGCGTTCTCTTGCAAAACATTGCCTAAACCACTAAATATGGAATGTAGCAAAAGATATCTATATTATATATAAAATGCAACGTCTCTCTGTCTGTTTATCCGTTTATGCGCTTATCACTTATCCGATTTACGTGCTTTTTTTTAAAACATACGTATGTTCTCTGGCCAGGTTATAGGATATATTTTATTACGTTAGGTGACATAAGGAATAAGCAGTGACGATAATAGTGAATCAAGTTGGAAAAAAGTTTGCCGCTAGCGTGTTCTCTTGTAATACACTGCTCAAAGCATTAAATATGGAAAAATATCATGTGGCAAAGAATATAATATATATATAAAATACAACGTCTCTCTGTCTGTCTGTCTGTCCGTTAGTGCGATTATCACTCGAGAACCACTTATCCGATCTTCGTGTTTTAATAAATTTATACATATGTTCTATATAATTCGATATAAGCCTAGATAATGACAGATAAGGTGAGATAATGGGAGATAAGGAGAAATCATGGGAGATAAGTCGAGATAAGCCTCGATAATGGAAGATAAGGTGAGATAATGGGAGATAAGTATAAATAATGGGAGATAAGGAGAAATAATGGGAGATAAGCAGAGATAAGTTTCGATAATGGAAGTTATGGTGAGATAATGGGAGATAAGGAGAAATAATGGGAGATAAGTTGAGATAAGCCTCGATAATGGAAGATAAGGTAAGATAATGAGAGATAAGTATAAATAATGGGAGATAAGGAGAAATAATGGGAGATAAGCAGAGATAAGTCTCGATAATGGGAGTTATGGAGAGATAATGGGAGATAAGGAGAAATAATGGGAGATAAGTCGAGATAAGCCTCGATAATGGGAGATAAGGTGAGATAATGGGAGATAAGTATAAATAATGGGAGATAAGGAGAAATAATGGGAGATAAGCAGAGATAAGTCTCGATAATGGGAGTTATGGTGAGATAATGGGAGATAAGGAGAAATAATGGGAGATAAGGAGAAATATTGCGAGATAAGTCGAGATAAGCCTAGATAATGGGAAATAAGGTTAGATACTGGGAGATAAGGAGAAATAATGCGAGATAAGGAGAAATAATGGGAGATGAGCAGAGATAAGTAAATAATGGAAATCATGTAGAGATAAGGAGAAATATTGGGAGACTAGGGGAAATAATAGGAGATATTTTATTACGTTGGGTAACATAAGGAATAAGCAGTGACGATAGTAGTGAATCAAGTCCACGCGAGCAGAGCCGCAGGCCCGGTTAGTATATATATATATATATATATATATATATATATATATATATATATATATATATATATATATATACGTATTTAATCGATAGCCAAGGAGCCAGCAAGAAATCTCAAATTACGTGACCTAATGCAACGTCACTACTTAATTGAATATAATATTAATCAATATAAATATTTTTTATCGACAAATAGTAATTTTTAAATAAAATTTATTACAAACCTTAATTGGCATTTATTAAATTCAATTTTTATATAACTATGTCGTAAACTAATACATATTTTAAAATTAACGGCCAGCAAATACAACAAAAAATATATTTTATAGAACTGATATTTTACAATTTAACGACCTTCGTGTAAACCGTAGTAATTTTAATTAAATTAATATTTTATAAGTTTTCTAGTATTCTTTGTCTGCTATAAATCAATGGTAATTGTTAATATGTAACATTTCATAAATTTCAATTTTGTGAGAATGCGTATATTTATAATTTGAGTGTACAGTCAAGCAGCTGCTAATTTAGAACGAAAAACTCTACAGAAAAAAGGATCTGAAGGTTGCTTGTGGTTATAAGGAAACTCTCCTGATTAATAGATATATTACTTAGTACTTTGTGCAATAGAAAAGAGGCCTAATCGTGAAGTAATCAGATGAGAATGTTATACATCATTTATTTTTTGATAAAATGAACAGCTGCCCAAACAAGGCTCAAAATTATATGCAGAATACAATAACTATCGATACCAGCCTGCGCCACAAGTACAGGAAACAATTAAAAAAGATTCAGTCCTCAGAACTATCAGAACATTATAAAGTTGCTGCAACTACGAGGCTGGTTTGAAAAGTCCGTGCAAAAATAAAAAACTACTTATGTGTTTGGGGTAAACCTTTTTTATTTTTCGACATAGTCTCCTTTTAGGCTTATACACTTCGTCCAACGATGTTCTAGTTTGTTGATCCCTTCCGAATAATAGGATTGTCCAAGTCTGCAAAATATCCATTAGTGTCTGCAATCACCTCCTCGTTTGAATAAAATCTTTGTCCCGCCAGCCATTTCTTCAAATTGGGGAACAAATAGTCGCCCGAGGGAGCCAAGTCTGGAGAATAGGGGGGATGTGAAACGAGTTGGAATCCTATTTCCATTAATTTTGCGACCACAACTGCTGAGGTGTGTGCTGGTGCGTTGTCGTGATGGAAAAGGACTTTCTTGTGGGCCAATCGCGGGCGTTTTTCTTGCAGCTCGGTTTTCAAAACGGTCCAATAACGATGAATAATATTCACCTGTAATAGTTTTTACCCTTTTTCAGATAGTCGATGAGGATTATCCCTTGCGAATCCCAAAAGACAGTCGCCATAACCTTTCCGGCTGAAGGAACGGTCTTCGCCTTTTTTGGTGCAGATTCTCCCTTGGTAACCCATTGTTTAGATTGTTGTTTGGTCTCAGGAGTATAGTAATGTATCCATGTTTCATCCATAGTGACGAAACGACGCTTAAAGTCCTCCGGATTCTTCTGGAACAGCTGCAAACCATCCTTGCAACACTTCACACGATTCCGTTTTTGGTCAAGCGTGAGCAATCGCGGCACCCATCTTGCGGATAGCTTTCTCATGTCCAAATGTTTATGCAAAATATTATGTACCCGTTCAGTCGAGATGCCACAGCACTAGCAATCTCACGCACCTTAACTCTTCTGTCATCCATCACCATATAATGGATTTGAGCAATGATTTCTGGAGTCGCAACCTCCACAGGCCGTCCAGAACGTTCAGTGTCACGTGTGCCCATATGCCCAGTCCGAAAATTTTGAAACCACTTATAAACTGTTCTAATCGAAGGTGCAGAGTCACCATAATGTTTATCAAGCTTCGCTTTAGTCTCCTGAGGCGTTTTGCCTTTCATAAAGTAATGTTTAATCACCACCCGAAATTCTTTTTCGTCCATTTCTTGAAAATCACTCGACTTCCTTGATTCACACGAATGCCAAACACAAAGAAATAGACCAATATGGCTGAAACTTGATGTGCGTCCATTCAAGAGATGCTTCTAACTAAACATGACCTCGATACGCGGCGGTGGTGCCATTTCCCGGACTTTGCACGGACTTTTCAAACCAGCCTCGTAATACGCTGATTTTACCGGCACTCGTCTATTCCTGTAAGATCTAAATGTTAGCACTAAACGAACACGAAAAATCACGCATATAAATCAAAATCTCTATCATAAGTCAGATATTCCTCGAATAAATCTTTCACGCCATTAATATGGAAGATGATTCTTGAACTTAGAATATATAGATAATGGAATTTGAGTAGAACTAACGTTCAAGGGTGCAAAAACTTCTAATTTTCTCCTGGAGATGGCCTGCGGCTATAAGCAGAGAGGAGTAGCAATACCTGAGTCCCAATTATCCATTATTATACCTTTATGTTTGCGAAGTAAAATTAATGAACTGAGACTTGCCATAAAATTAGAAATTAGTACATAAGATACCCAGTACTTTATAATCGAGAATTTTTTAATCGAAGTTTTATCTTAGGAATGAGTGATGAATGTCGAATTGCTTGTAATATATTTCGGATACTAAGTGAGTTTTACTATTTTTTTCAGAATCGATATGAACACTTTTATCCTTGTTTAAGCGTTTTCGCCGAAATTATGTACTCCATCTAATAATCGGTGCAACAGATTTTCTAACATATTTTATTATTATATTTAAAGGTCTGTTACAGCTGACGCTGTCTCCCTTCTCTCAACCTCGCGTTCCATTCTCTTCGATCTTCCCAGTCTCCTACCTGTAACCCTCTGTTTTCCATTGCCTCATCGACGTCATCCCACCATGAACGCCTAGGTCTTCCCCTCATCCTTCTTCCAATTGGACTCCACTCTGTGATTTTCTTAATCCACTTTCTATCGTCGCTTCTTCTTACGTGACCATACCATTTCAATCGTTTTTCTTCTATGGTATGTACTGCGTCTTTTATTATTCCCATTCCCGTTCTTATTCCGTCGTTCCTAATCCTATCAATTCGTGTCACCCAACAACACCTTCTCCAACATTCCATCTCTACCGCGTTTATTTTTGATTTATTTTTCTTGGTAATTGTCCATGTTTCTGACCCGTATGTCATGATACTTTAAATGAGTGTTTTGTATATTCTGACTTTACTCAGTATATATCACCACGACACCATTATTACCTTTTCATAATAAGAAATCCATTACCGAGAATGATATCAGAGGTTAAAAATTCTTTAAAAAAATGTAAGAACCTTGTCTCCGATTCGCTAAAATTTAAATTAAATGTGAGTAATCCGATCATACCAAAATTGTATTGCTTACCCAAAATTTACAAACCTGGAAAAGCAATGCGACCCATTGTTTCATCGGTCGGATCTCCCACATATTTAATATCCAAATGGTTATCAAAAGAACTTGAGAAGTTACCGTTAAATACTTTCGCAGTGAAGAATTAGTTAGAATTCATTAATAAAACAAAAAATCTAGTTCTTAATGAAGGTGAAGTCTTAATTTCTTTTGATGTTAGTTCTTTGTTCCCAAGTGTGCCAATTCCACAAACTTTACAATATCTCGAAGAATTACTTAGAATGAATGACTTTGAAGACGAAATTATTCGTGAATACTTAACATTATCTAAACTTTGTATGGAACAAAATTATTTCCAATATAACAATCAATTTTATGTTCAGAAAGAAGGAACAGCTATGGGTAATTGCTTATCACCTTTCATAGCCAATTTATTCATGAGTAAGTTTGAAATCAAAGCCAGTCAAGAATTCGAATATTTCCCAAGGGTATGGTATAGGTATGTGGATGATATTTTCGCGATTTTTGATACAAAGAAAGCAAATATTGATGATTTTGTTTCTAAATTAAATAGCCGGTATGATTCCATTAAATTTACTTACGAAGTTGAGAACAAAGGACAATTGCCTTTTCTAGATATTTTAATTATTAAAAATAATAGTAGATTAGAATTTGATATCTATAGGAAGGACACAGTAACAGACAGATATATTCCTAATGATTTATTTCATTGCAAACAACATAAATTACCCTCATTACATTTTTTAGTTCATCGTTTGGTCACTTTCCCTCTGAATAGAGTAAACTTTAATAAAGAAAAAAATCGTATTAGAAATATAACTAGAGTTAATGGTTATGACGATGACTTAGTAAATAAGCTAATAAATAGACATAAGTTTAGGTTTAATATTCAGAATTCCACCTTTTTTACACGCGAAGAAAATAACACCAAGTATGTCTCCATACCATATAATCCGAAATATAGCAAGGGACTCGATAAGGTATTTAATAAGGTAGGCCTCACCTTAGTCTATAAGTCATCAGACAATCTGAGGAATATCTTAGGAAATCCCAAAGATAAGATTCCTAATTGTGAGAAAAGTGGAATTTATGAAATTAGTTGTAATGATTGTGACAAAAAGTATGTTGGGCAAACTAAAAGGTCAATTAAAACAAGATTTAAAGAACACTTAGCACACTTAAAATACTATAGAACAGAAAAGTCTAGCATTGCCGAACATGCCCTTGAAGCCGATCATACTGTAACATTAGATATTCTAAGATTGATAAAAAATGTGACTGATAGGAGATTGTTGAACGCATACGAAAGTATGGAAATCATAAAATGTAAAAGTAGTTTAAATAAAGACAGAGGGCCTATTCCTTATAGTGCCCTCTACTGGTTACTTGACCGGAACTGATGGCCTTGCCTATGTCATTAGTTCCGCTTGAGTAATTCAAGGGTTAGGCTAAGTATAAATAGGGTAGATTTGTAGTTTAGCTTAAGTCAATCATCGCTCCTGATGAAGCTAACATGGTTAGCGAAACGCGCGTCGAGTGCAAAAATAAAGTGTTTGGTGTCGTGGTGATATATACTGAGTAGTATCATTGTGCCAAAGATTCCACATTCTCAACTTAATTCTGACTTTGTTTGTTCTCGTTATGTGTTTATATCGTAGTATTGCGTTTAACTGTCTGATGCAGGTTCTCGTTTGTCCCAGTCTCGATTTCATTTCTTCTTCGGATGTTGCTTCTCTCGTCCAGGTATTTAAATTTTCCATTTCCTTTAATTGTTACATTCTCTTCAATTTCTAAATTTTCTATTTCTCCTGTCTTAGTTGATAGGTATTCCGACTTGTTAAAGTTTATGTCTAGACCAGTTTTGTCGTACTCTTCCTTCAGTTTCCTCACCATATAGCTGAGATCTCCTTCGTCCTGTGCTATGACGACTTAGTGATCTGCGAAACCCAAGCTGTATAAGTAGTCGTCTCTTATCGGGAGTCCCATACCTTGACATACATTCTTCCACTTTTTTATGGTCTGTTCCAGGTAGATTTTGAATAGTGTCGGAGAGGTTGTGCCTTTTTCTAACATATAAAATAGGTAAATATCTTGAAAATTTTCTAAGTAGTCTAGGAAACTGAATCACCTCCCTTTTCTAGATGTACTAGTACAAGAAAAAAAGTACAAATATTGGTTTTCCAGCGTCATAATTCATAGCATCATCCTCAAAAATTACCTGTTATCAATTTACCAGTAGTGTAGTACCCTGCTTACGGTGCAGACGGTCAAGGGTTCAATCCTGCAGGTCGGTATACTTATTTATTAAATTATTTAAGTATATTTGGCCTTGCCATGTACATAGATAACTAGTTTACTCATTAAGAATTCGAAAAAATTCAACGAAAGTTGTAAATTATAAAGTTGGACTATGGAGATATTCTGTTCAGTTTTAAAGTTAAATTACTCTAGACAAAAGTTCGAATTACCCATTCAGTTTTTATAATATCAAACATATTTTGGCATAATAAGATTGATTCATCTTTGATCATAGAGATAGAAGCATGTCTGTCGTCTACATATTTCATTCCCCAAGGAACATTTGGTGACTAAACTTCAGCAGGAGCTATGGATTCTTCACTATGTCCGGTAGTGGAGAATATAATAATGAAAATATTTCAGTAAAATGCCTTAAATTCAGCTCCTCTCAAATTAAAATTCACATCACATCACATGTTGAAGAAAGTTGGGGGTCTTTTTAAATCACCTCAATTAATAACATTCAAACATAAAATTTACAATGGAAACTGGATCACCTCCCTTTTCTAGATGTACTGGTACAAGAAAAAAGAGTACAAATATTGGTTTTTCTAGAATCATGATTCATAGCATCATCCTCAAAAATTACCTGTTATCAATTTACCAGTGGTGTAGTACCTTACTTACGGTGCAGAAGGTCAAGGGTTCAATCCCGCATGTAGGTATATATTATATATATATATATATATATATATATATATATATATATATATATTATATATATCACATTCTTCTTCTTCTTTATATTTTCTCTTTATTGGGAAAATTATTTAGCAAAGAGTTGGTTTCTTTCCTATCGTTAGTTTTTGGAAAAAATGAGTTGGAAAAGGGTTGGTTTCTTCTCAATCGGTGTACCAAGGTGAATAAGTTTCACCATTGCATATTCTACATTTGTCTATTACTACTACTTGACATTTGTCCTAACTTGTCCTAACCTGTTAGAGGAATAAAAAAAACTAAAAAAAATTGAAATATTTACTAGTAGAGTAAGTTGAATCTTTTTTTTCTTAATATTAATTTAGTTTTGCTTTGTTTTTAAAATATATACAGTACTTTTCAAGATAAGGTGGGTGGACAGCGATATTTTTCGCGATTTTTTAAAAATAATACAAAGAAAAGTGTGCGCAAGTATTGCAATATATATATATATATATATATATATATATATATATATATATATATATATTACTCGTATTTTCACAAGACACCATACTCGATGACCTAGTAAAAAAAATTTTTTTTCGCTTCCGATTTCACCTCCTGACCCTAACCTGAACTAACCTGAACTAACCCCTTAAGTCAAAATTTAACTTTCAAAACTACCTGCTCTTATGAGGCAATCAATTATTATATTATTATCAAATTTCAACTTTCTATGACAAATAGTTTCGGAGAAAATCGAGTGTGACAGACAGACGGACAGACACCGAAGTTATATTAAAAGTGTTCCGTACGGAACACTAATAAGGATCCCTGAAGATGCCTGGTGCCTTCGCAGGAAGAACATCGGATATTTGTTGCAAATTACCAGGGTTAATCCCAGAACCGTAGTTTCTCAGTGAAGTATTTATAATATTACTAAAAACTTGCAAAATGTAAAGTGTAAGTTCTTCATCGACTTGATGGTGTTCAGTGGTGCACGAATGACAAATAGCCTGATTATGCAAACTCTAGTTGGCGATAAGTTCAAAATCCATAGGAAGAACGTCATATGTGCGCATGAATTACCATAATTTCTTAAAAGCATTTAATCAAGTGATGGTTCAGTTATGTTTAGTACCGTATCTACTAATTATAACATTAATCCTGTTTCATAATTTTCTTAAAAATTTTACTTCATTTACTGTATATTTATATGCAGTGACTGGCAAAAAATTGGAAAATTTTTTAATATTAAACGTATGCAAATTTCTTTTTTAGGTAATCAATTCTGCACGTCCGTTAACCTAAAAATTGATTTTGACATATATCACGTGACCGTTAGTATGGCGAGAAATTGGGACAAACATATAAAAAGTCGGGTTAATTACCAGCTGATAATCAAACCTGAACTGATGTTTTGAATTATTTCTCTACCAGGTGTACAAGTATGAAATGCGGATTTTTTTCTGAAAAAAAACATGTTAAATTCGGAAGAATGATAAAAAGTACTTTATTCAAAGTATGCTCCATCGCTTGTTATACATTTTTCCCATCTTTCGGGCAATTTGTGAATACCACGCCAGTAAAAATCTTCCCCTTTTGCTGCAAACCATTCATCGAGCCATTTTTTCACATCTTCGTACGAACCAAAGCGCTGCTCAGCAAGTGCGTGACCCATCGATGCAAAAAAGTGGTAATCGGAAGGAGCCAAGTCTGGCGAGTAAGCCGCATGAGGTAAACTTCTCAGCTGAGTGTTTCCAACGTATCGCAAACTGATTTTGCCGTATGTGATGGAGCATTGTCATGAAGAAAAATGACTTTGTGTTGCCTCTTTCGGTATTCTGGCCTGTTTTCAAGCAGCGAACGATGTGGATGGTGCGCCTGAGTCTACCCATGATTTTTTGCGCTTGGGATTCTCAAAATATATCCACTTTCCATCCTCTGTAACTATATGATGCAAAAACGACTTCCTTTTGTACCGAGCGAGCAAAATGTCACACGTGTTTTTGCGCTTTTCCATTTGCCTGTCGTTCAAGTTATGTGGTACCCGTCTTCTGAATCTTTCCCATCTCTCGTAGCCGATTGCAAACAGCTCGTTGACTAACGCCCAATTGCTCGGCGAGTTGTTTTTGTGTTTGTGAATCATCTTCGTCCAACAATGCTTGCAATTCCACCTTTTCGTATTTTTTTGGCGGTTTTCCACGTTCCTTGTCTGCAACATCGAAGTCACCACTTTTGAAACACCGAAACCATCGTTCACACCGTATCTTGTGATGGAGCATGTTCACCATAAGCTTCTCGAAGTAATCGGTATGATTCAACAGCAGTTTTTTTCAAATGAAAACAATAAATTAATGCTGTCTGAGAATGTTCTTTGTTCGGTATAAATTTCGACATATTGAATACAATAACACAACACTATGCACACCCTTTTCCAATTTATCACTCATGCGCGTCTGACACTTGTTGATGACACAACAAAATGGCGCAGTGTTAAATCTTTATAGCACAAACTGCATTACTGCACCATCTGTTGTCTGTAATCCGCATTTCATACTTGTACACCTAGTAAGTTGTTAAAAAATAAAGGAGTATTTCTAATTCTTATCAAAACAAAACGAATTTACCCTAATTACACTACTTAGACGACAAAAATTAAAAGTTTTTCCTATATAGAGTAATATTCAAAAAAATACTTATTATGTTATTTTTATGTAGATATTCAAAACTTTCCAAGTAGACTTTAAATCAAATTCTAAATACATATTCTTTGAGTTTTTTTCGATATTCAGTTTTTTGGTATTTCATCAGTTTATTCTAAATTCCCGCCATACCAAGAGTCACGTGTCTTATATCAAAATCAATTTTTAAGTTATTGGACATGCAAAACTGATTACGTGAAAAAGAAATGCGAGATAGTAAAGGGAAGAGTTTTTGTAATAATTTGATTGCTGGTGCCGTAACAAAAGATACAACTGGTCTAATAGGGAAATCCTTTTTATGTTATTTAATTAGGGAATATAATTTTGGAGCTTGTAGGCTCATTATTGTTAAAGTACTTTTTTCAACATCACTGAAAATTTTAAGATCTTTCAAAGTAGATCTTATTAGATTTTGGTAGACTTTTTTGGGTCATTATTTAATACTTGAAATTTGTCTGTATTAAACACTATATAACCAGTACTACTACCAAACTTTTTTTTTTCTAATTCACTTCTGAAGAAGCCATTGTATGGTGAAATAATTGTCAAGTTATTGTAAATATATTGTAAATTAAAACCTACTGTTGTTTTTATATAATTTTATTATGAATTTCCAACAAGTATCGGCTAACACAATTAAAGATATTTTTTAGTGTTCCGTACGGAACACTTATAAGATCACTTCGGTGTCTGTCTGTCTGTCTGTCTGTCTGTCTGTCACACTCCGAAACTATTTGACATAGAAAGGTGAAATTTGGTAGTAATATAGGAATTGATGGCCTCATCAGAGCTATGTAGTTTTGAGAATTAAATTTTGACTTAAGGGATTAGTTTTGGGGGATGAAGTCGGAAGTGAAAAAAAAGTTTTGTTACTAGGTCATCGAGTGTGGTGGTGTCAAATGAAAGCTTGTGAAAACACGAGTAAAAAATATATATATAATATTATACTTGCGCGCACTTTTCTTTGTATTATTTTTAAAAAATTCGCGACGAAAAATCGCTGTCCCGGGCCTTATCTCGAAAAGTACTTATCAAAAAATTTCGAAAAAAATTCTGGAATATTCTCCACGGGGTGTAGATTGAACGAAAATTATCACGAGTGCATTACCTTTAATAGTTTATATGGTATATAAAAAAAAACAAAAATTTCAAGGTCATCAGATTTCAGTAAAGATTGGAAAACAAACTTTGTTGAAAACTCATTTGGGGTGTGTTTTGTGAAGTCACTGATCATTTCATACCACCGTAACAAAAATTTTTATTTTAAAAACAATCGCGTACGGAACACTAATTGTGCAAGTTCAACTTGCACTTGACCGGTTTTTTTACAATTAACAAGCATTACTGCTTATCATTAAATGCCTTTTTCGTAATTAGAAGATGAGCAAACCTTAAAGATATCAGATATTTTTGACAATTTATTGCAACTTTGGAATCTAAACTGTGTATCAGTAATACGAACTGAAAAATGTTTAAATTATTTTACTTGAACACGACAGATGGACGATTGAGAAAAAATTTAGTTAAATGAGCTCGATTGCTGAACAGTTTAGATACTAATATTTACTTTGTTTTAAAACAGTTCGCAAACGCTTAAAAACCGTGTCAATGAGTACTTATTTATAATTAAATAAATTTTATGTTTAGTAACGGTTCTATAAAATAAGACCTTTACGACCGATATAGCTATTTACAACTTTTCTATATCTAACAGTAGTAGACAACATCAAAAGACTTGTGAGGTGAATTTAGCTTTGCTTGTCAAATGTTTAAATACTCAAGCAGACATACTCTATCTTGTTTTAATTCGGCTAGAAGAATTTTCGACTCTGTAACGGATTTGTTCTGTTAGCAAGCGTATAGCATCCAAATAACAACAAAACCATCTTTATTGTACCATTCCAATCCTTGACCGCTATTTCTTCACTGGAGCACCCAGTGTTTCGTGAACGTTAAACCTGTATTCTAAGAGATCTCATACGGCGCAGTTTTAAATATAGACACCTATGTACCTGGAGTTGTTTTTATACTAAGTTCCATACCTTACTAAAATAAGAAATTACCAACTTTTTATACATCTAAAGAAGGTCTAATAATGGGTAATCCTTTAAGCCCTTTACTAGCATACATTTTTATGAATCATTTTGAACTAAAAATTCATCAAAACGCGGTAAGCAAAATATTGTATACTGGGTATTGATATGTTGACGATATCATTTCCTGTTTCACGGGAATAGATAGACAACTAACAATCCTCCTTAACTTCCCAAATAATTTACATCCTAATATTAAATTCACCTTAGAATTAGAAACCAATAAACACGATTTCTCGATTGTTCACAAACCTTCACATACTGACACAGTCATACACAATAGTTCATCCCACCTATATACTCACAAAATGTTAGCTTTTAACTCTTTCATAGATAGATTGTTACATATCCCTATGACTAAAAACTAATTTTAACAAAGAATTCAACATAATCAAACAAATAGCAATTAATAATGGATATGACCCCAACATTATAGATAATATCTTGAATAAAAAATCCTTTAACAAGCAATCTCACAATTAATGATAAAAAAGGAAAATTTAGTACACTCACATACACAGGGAAAATAACTAGAACAATATCGAAACATTTAATAAAAAAAACAATAAAATAGCATTCAAAACCAGTAATTCCTTAGGGAATATAATTTTGAATAACAAAACCAAATCTAAGAAATCCTTAAAATCAGGAGTTAATTTATTAAATTGTGGATCTTGTACTAAAACCTACGTAGGACAAACTGGTAGATCTTTTGAAACTCGCTTTAAAGAACATATGTTAAACATAATTATTTAAAAAATAAGAACAATTCACGTTCCGCAACCCATATAATAAATTATCCATAATTTTGATGATACATTAAAAATCCTACATGTAGAAAATAAATCTTAAAAAATTAAATTTCCTTGAATGTCTGGAAATTAACAAACGCAAAAACTCCAATCTATTATTAAACGAACAGGTAGACTTAAACTATTCGCCCTTACTTAATCTTTATTAGTTCTCTGAAATAGTACCACAGATTTGCATTCTTAAAATAATTCTGTCTGTAAATATTATAATAAAATAATTAGCATAATCATAATTAAGGATAGTTTTTAAGCACTATATTACCAGGAGTACTATCAAATATTTTTCTTTCTTATTTACTTCTGAAGAGGCCATTGTATGGTGAAACAATTGTCAAGTTACTTTAAATATATTAGAAATTAAAACATAGTGTTGTTTTTATATAATTTTATTATGAATTTCCAACAAGTACCGGCTAACACAATTAAAGATATTTTTTTACAATTAACAAGCATTACTGCTTATCATTAAATGCCTTTTTCGTAATTAAAAAGATGAGCAAACCTAAAAGATATCAGATATTTTGACAATTTATTTCAACTTTGGAATCTAACTGTGTATCAGTAATACGAACTGAAAAATGTTTAAATTATTTTACTTAAACACGACAGATGGACGATTGAGAAAAAATTTAGTTAAATGAGCTCGATTGCTGAACAGTTTAGATACTAATATTTACTTTGTTTTAAAACAGTTCGCAAACGCTTAAAAACCGTGTCAATGAGTACTTATTTATAATTAAATAAATTTTATGTTTAGTAACGGTTCTATAAAATAAGACCTTTACGACCGATATAGCTATTTACAACTTTTTCTATATCTAACAGTAGTAGACAACATCAAAAGACTTGTGAGGTGAATTTAGCTTTGCTTGTCAAATGTTTAAATACTCAAGCAGACATACTCTATCTTGTTTTAATTCGGCTAGAAGAATTTTCGACTCTATAACGGATTTGTTCTGTTAGCAAGCGTATAGCATCCAAATAACAACAAAACCATCTTTATTGTACCATTCCAATCCTTGACCGCTATTTCTTCACTGGAGCACCCAGTGTTCGTGAGCGTTAAACCTGTATTCTAAGAGATCTCATACGGCGCAGTTTTAAATATAGACACCTATGTACCTGGAGTTGTTTTTATACTAAGTTCCATACCTTACTAAATAAGAAATTACAACGTTTATACATCTAAAGAAGGTCTAATAATGGGTAATCCTTTAAGCCTTTTACTAGCATAAATTTTTATGAATCATTTTAGAACTAAAAATTCATCAAAATGCGGTAAGCAAAAATATTGTATGCTGGTATTGATATGTTGACGATATCATTTCCTGTTTCACGGGAATAGATAGACAACTAACAATCCTCCTTAACTTCCTAAATAATTTGCATCCTAATATTAAATTCACCTTAGAATTAGAAACCAATAACTCTATAAATTTCTTAGACATATCTATTTCAAAAGTGAACAATAAACACGATTTCTCGATTGTTCACAAACCTTTACATACTGACACAGTCATACACAATAGTTCATCCCACCTTTATACTCACAAAATGTTAGCTTTTAACTCTTTCATAGATAGATTGTTACATATCCCTATGACTAAAACTAATTTTAACAAAGAATTCAGCATAATCAAACAAATAGCAATTAATAATGGATATGACCCCAACATTATAGATAATATCTTGAATAAAAAATCCTTTAAACAAGCAATCTCACAATTAATGATAAAAAGGAAATTTAGTACACTCACATACACAGGGAAATAACTAGAACAATTTCGAAACATTTAATAAAAAACAACAATAAAATAGCATTCAAAACCAGTAATTCCTTAGGGAATATAATTTTGAATAACAAAACCAAATCTAAGAAATCCTTAAAATCAGGAGTTTATTTATTAAATTGTGGATCTTGTACTAAAACCTACGTAGGACAAACTGGTAGATCTTTTGAAACTCGCATTAAAGAACATAAACATAATTATTTAAAAAATAAGAACAATTCACGTTCCGCAACCCATATAATAAATTATCCCATAATTTTGATGATACATTAAAATCCTACATGTAGAAAAATAAATCTAAAAAATTAAATTTCCTTGAATGTCTTGAAATTAACAAACGGAAAAAACTCCAATCTATTATTAAACGAACAGGTAGACTTAAAACTATTCGCCCTTACTTAACCTTTATTAGTTCTCTGAAATAGTACCACAGATTTGCATTCTTAAAATAATTCTGTCTGTAAATAATATAATAAAATAATTAGCATAATCATAATTAAGGATAGTTTTAAGCACTATATAACCAGGAGTACTCTCAAATATTTTTCTTTCTTATTTACTTCTGAAGAGGCCATTGTATGGTGAAACAATTGTCAAGTTACTTTAAATATATTAGAAATTAAAACATAGTGTTGTTTTTATATAATTTTATTATGAATTTCCAACAAGTATCGGCTAACACAATTAAAGATATTTTTTTACAATTAACAAGCATTACTGCTTATCAGTAATGCCTTTTTCGTAATTAGAAGATGAGCAAACCTAAAAGATATCAGATATTTTGACAATTTATTTCAACTTTGGAATCTAACTGTGTATCAGTAATACGAACTGAAAAAATGTTTAAATTATTTTACTTAAACACGACAGATGGACGATTGAGAAAAAATTTAGTTAAATGAGCTCGATTGCTGAACAGTTTAGATACTAATATTTACTTTGTTTTAAAACAGTTCGCAAATGCTTAAAAACCGTGTCAATGAGTACTTATTTATATTAAATAAATTTTATGTTTAGTAACGGTTCTATAAAATAAGACCTTTACGACCGATATAGCTATTTACAACTTTTCTATATCTAACAGTAGTAGACAACATCAAAAGACTTGTGAGGTGAATTTAGCTTTGCTTGTCAAATGTTTAATACTCAAGCAGACATACTCTATCTCGTTTTAATTCGGCTAGAAGAATTTTCGACTCTGTAACGGATTTGTTCTGTTAGCAAGCGTTTAGCATCCAAATAACAACAAAACCATCTTTATTGTATCGTTCCAATCCTTGCCCGATATTTCTTCACTGGAGCACCCAGTATTCTAAGAGATCTTATACGGGCGCAGTTTTAAATATAGACACCTATGTACCTGGAGTTGTTTTTATACTAAGTTCCATACGTTACTAAATAAGAAATTACCAACTTTTATACATCTAAAGAAGGTCTAATAATGGGTAATCCTTTAAGCCCTTTACTAGCATACATTTTTATGAATCATTTAGAACTAAAAATTCATCAAAACGCGGTAAGCAAAAATATTGTATACTGGTATTGATATGTTGACGATATCATTTCCTGTTTCACGGGAATAGATAGACAACTAACAATCCTCCTTAACTTCCTAAATAATTTGCATCTTAATATTAAATTCACCTTAGAATTAGAAACCAATAACTCTATAAATTTCTTAGACATATCTATTTCAAAAGTGAACAATAAACACGATTTCTCGATTGTTCACAAACCTTCACATACTGACACAGTCATACACAATAGTTCATCCACCTTTATACTCACAAATGTTAGCTTTTAACTCTTTCATAGATAGATTGTTACATATCCCTATGACTAAAACTAATTTTAACAAAGAATTCAACATAATCAAACAAATAGCAATTAATAATGGATATGACCCCAACATTATAGATAATATCTTGAATAAAAAATCCTTTAAACAAGCAATCTCACAATTAATGATAAAAAAGGAAAATTTAGTACACTCACATACACAGGGAAAATAACTAGAACAATTTCGAAACATTTAATAAAAAAGAACAATAAAATAGCATTCAAAACCGGTAATTCCTTAGGGAATATAATTTTGAATAACAAAACCAAATCTAAGAACTCCTTAAAATCAGGAGTTTATTTATTAAATTGTGGATCTTGTACTAAAACCTACGTAGGACAAACTGGTAGATCTTTTGAAACTCGCATTAAAGAACATAAACATAATTATTTAAAAAATAAGAACAATTCACGTTCCGCAACCCATATAATAAATTATCCCATAATTTTGATGATACATTAAAAATCCTACATGTAGAAAATAAATCTAAAAAATTAAATTTCCTTGAATGTCTTGAAATTAACAAACGGAAAAACTCCAATCTATTATTAAACGAACAGGTAGACTTAAACTAATCGCCCTTACTTAATCTTTATTAGTTCTCTGAAATAGTTCCACAAATTTGCATTCTTAAAATAATTCTGTCTGTAAATAACCATAATTAAGGATAATTTTAAGCACTATATAACCAGGAGTACTACCAAATATTTTTCTTTCTTATTTACTTTCTGAAGAGGCCATTGTATGGTGAAACAATTGTCAAGTTACTTTAAATATATTAGAAATTAAAACATTGTGTTGTTTTTATATAATTTTATTATGAATTTCCAACAAGTATCGGCTATCACAATCAGAGACTTACCAAAGTGTTAATCGAGAAATCAAAGATTTCCGAACTTAGCACCAACAAAACACGCGATGGAAAATCCAAACCTAATAAATTATAATCAACCTCCCACCGTGCTTGGTTTTCCCGTTAATACTTTCAACTACGCAGTGAAATTTCGTATTAGAGTTCATGAAAAATCACCGATAAATACGCTGCGTAAAATCCGATGACGTAAAGATATGTTCAACAGATGAACTGTGCTGCTCTATCTAATTTAAAGCTAAAGTAAATACCTGACTCAATGTAGGAAAAAATATTATTTTCTCTACAGGGCAGGCACATAAAATGGGAGCATGTTCCATGCATACCCTCTAAAAAGATTTTAAAAAGTTAACGGAATTTTGTCAAAAATAACAAAGTACAAATTACTTTCCACAACATTCTACGTCATGATCGACATTGAACAACAGGCTCTAGGTGTCAGGACTCCAACAATTACCAAATATGTTTTTCCCTATTCAGTATCTACATAAACTACGCTAGTCAAACTTCCTAAAACCAGTCTCTGATTAGACGTGCACAACACTGTAATCACGTCACAGCTGTAGATAAAATACCCAACAACTTCAGGAACACCTTTTCTCGCTGCAAAAGTGAATCAGCCCTTCGAGGACTAAGGTAAACCTAGCAAAACTACAAAGAGTAGACTTCACAAGAAAGAGAAAAAAGCTGCAGTGACAGTATCGTTAAACCAGCTTTTCTCCAATGGTTAAGCATCATAAAGTACGCGGAATGCTCTTTGATAAAACGTCAGTTAGTATAGATAGAGCAGGTCAAGGCAGAAAGATATACATACAAACCACCACCCATTACAGAATAGGAGAAGGATGCTCTCTACTAAGAACAAAGTATAATTGTCATATATCCAGCATTACTATATGCCAGCTAATAGCTTTAAGTGCGTCTTGGTATATCAGGATACACCAATTAGACAGCCAAAAAATCGCAGACTTATTAAATTCGTGTTCTCTAGTATCCATACTATGGTGATTCTGTACTGTTTGCCTCGCCCATTGAAAACTTCTCGGTAAATCTATTCCTTCTTTGAGCCTCTTACTAACATTCCCGAATACATTTTTCTATTAACAATAGGTATAGGGTGATCAGACCCAGATTTATGGAAAATTGGATATTTATTTTTTTTTTAATGTAGAATGGTATAGTATATGTCAAAGAGTATACTGACGTGTTTGACTTTTAGTAGTGAAAACGACGCTGGGTTCCGTGACGCCAAACAACTTTTTCTTTCCATCGATATACCTTTTGTAAAACGATATTGGAAAGCCCTAATTTTTTTCAACATTTTTGCCTTAACAGGTTGACTGCCGATCTATATTTTTGAGTTTGTGGTTGACGCCGGTAAGATTTTTCCAAATATTTTCATTTTATTGTGGTAAATATGAATTAAAATGAGTCTTGGATGTGTTTTTTATGTGCCATTCAAAATATTAGAAAAAAAAATTTCACTCCGATCGGAGTAATCGGCATTGTAAGTGAAAATTTTTACTAGATGCCGAATACTCCGATCGGAGTGTCCAATTAAATAAGTAAAGAAATAATAAATCGAACTCATGAACTCAAAACATTTATTTCTAAATCATTTTTGTACATTTTTATGGTAATCCTCAAAGCAATTAAGGCAAAAACCTGGTTGTCCAGGGCACATTTTGCATTCATGCACTGTTTGCTTTCTTATTTTATTTTTCCTGCATTCTTTGCATTCCTTTCTGCTTACCCGTTTTGTTTCTTTAGTTCCTTTTTTTTTCACTAACAATTTTTTCTACTTTGCTAATGCTGTGGACATTTATTTGGCCTGGAGGAATTTGCGGCAAATTAGTAATTGGTCGTCTGGCTAGCAAATTTCTTATGACATCCAATCGGAAGTCATACAATCGTAACTGGTCAGACCGCGAATATTTATTGTACAAAAAATAGGCGTTTATCATGCTCATTTGCAGCACATGCATAAATAACTTTTTGTACCACCGAATGGTTTTACGGCTGCAAGGATAATATGCCATCATTTGATCCTGTCTATCTATACCGGACATAAAAGCATTATATCCAATGATTGCGGAAGGTTTTTTCAGATTCTTGATTTCTTTTGTTTTTAAAAATGCTCATTTCGCTTCCAAATTCTGTTGAAATGTATTGAACATTGCGTTTATCGCGCCATTTTCCGACATGCACTCCATTGCAAAACATAGATTTATTCTCACCACGTTTTAAGTTTGCACTCATTACCTCTTTCGGATTATCTTTCCTCTCAGCTCTCAGCGTACCAGTGCAGTATGTATTTTGTTGAAGTAATTTCCTAGCTAAAATTAACACTATTGTAAAAATTGTCTAGATAAACAGCATGTCCCACACCCAATTTTTTCTCCAATAAATGTAAAAACAATCTTTTCAGTATGTCCGCTTCCACCATAAACATCTGTCGCACCTTCGTAGACACGAAATTTCAAAATAAGTCCATTAGGCTCTGTCAGCATGTATAACTTCATACCATACTTATGACGCTTATTCTTGATATACTGTTTAAACTGGAGACGACCCCGATAAAGTACCATAGCTTCATCCAAAGACAACTCTCTTCCAGGAGAGTAAATTTCTCCCATCTTGTTGTTAAAAAAATCTGCCACAAATCTAATCTTTCCTAGCCGATCTGCCGGATCCATATCTGGAGATGTAAAATGCAAACACCTCAAGATAAGCAAAAATCTATTCCTTGACATATATTTTCTAAAAACAGGTAGCTTAAATAGCGGATCAGTTTTCCAATAATCGTTAAGACGGCTCAAGGATATTGTGCCAGTGTGAAGTAACAGGGCCAAAAAAATTTTTAGTTCGTCAAGAGTAAGATCTTTAAAATTAGTAATACGTGATTTTGTACTTGTTTCTGGGCGCAGTAAAACCTCGACTGCGTAAGAGTTCGTTCGTTCTACAATAGTTTGTAAAAAATCATCATCAATGATCATTTCGAAAAAATCGATAGGTGCACCCTGTCCTGGAATTTGCACCAATAATTCCTGGGTTTTCTGGA
Organism: Pachyrhynchus sulphureomaculatus; assembly: GCA_019049505.1. Classification (NCBI taxonomy): domain Eukaryota; kingdom Metazoa; phylum Arthropoda; class Insecta; order Coleoptera; family Curculionidae; genus Pachyrhynchus; species Pachyrhynchus sulphureomaculatus. The sequence goes on along the minus strand of CM032453.1, from coordinate 163,419,102 downwards.
ACAAAATTTGTTTTAACGCACCTCTGTCGTTCCATTTTATCTAATCAAGGCTAGGAAGTGTTTGATGTGGCCGAATAGGGTCTATAAAATTCTCTTCTTCGGACTCGGAGCTTGAATTTACATCACTATCGTCTGTGTCTGGTACGTAATGTTCGTCACTACTACCTCCGCTTTCTTCCAATAGCTGCAATAATTCAGTGTCAGTTAGCTTTTTTTTTTCTTATCATATACCTTTTTTTCATCACTAAAATGTTTTTGTTTAATACCAGAAGGCCCAGGTTGATTGTCCATATTGTACGGCAGATTACAACCAAACCAAAAGCAAATCCGCAGAACCACTTAAGCACCTGTTAGAACTTGCGTTTTTAAGCAACGCCACCACTAGAAACACGTTTCATATACAACGCCGATGGAATACTAAAACGTTTCGTAAGAACGCATGTCGAACTCCGATCGGAGTAGACGGCGTTGGCGAAGAGACCCGACGCACTCCGATCGGAGTGGTCGGCAGTCAACCTGTTAAACTATTTTTTTCTAATTTGCTTTGTAAAAAAAATATGCAGCAAAAACCCTCTAAAATATTATTTTTTGGTCATCGCAGTTGCCATGGATCGTATGCCACATTTGCCAGTTTTCAAACAATTTATCTAGTAGGCAGCTATCATACTTTAATCTGACAGTTCTGGTTGGCACACCTATTCAACTGAATAGAGTTAAACTAAGTAAACAGTGTGTTAACAGCTTCTAGTCGAAGTGGTTTCTCACGCTGAAAAAGTAGATATAATTCTTATTTATGGAAAAGCAAGAAGAAATTATCGGGAAGCCGTTAGACTGTATCGAGAACGTTACCCCGACAGGTATATCCGGATCACACTATGTTTTGTCGATTAAAATGAAATTTGAGAAGCAATATGGATGCATTTTCTCGGCAGAAAGGTATTTCTAAACGAGAAACCGTTTTAATCAGATTAAAAAGTAGCCGAAATTATGTAATATTTTCAAAACCATCCATTTAATTCAAAGATACAATCAAGCAGGCAATTGAATATATCTTGTGGGGCTCTCTTAATGCTAACAAATACCATGACTATAAAATGCATAATCTTCAGTTATTAGCACAATTTGATTCACAACGACGACTGAGTTTTGTAGCAAAAATGATGATTAAATATGACGAAGAACATTATTTTCTAAATCATATATTATGGACAGATGAAAGTTATTTTGTCAGAAACGCCAAACCTAATAGAAAAAGTCATTATTACTGGGCTGATGAGAGTCAATACAACGTTAATCGAATTTAGAATCAAGGCCATTATGGTGGCATGGAATAATTGGGAGACATTTGGTTGGACCAGACTTTTTTTTGAGGAAACACTAACTGGAAATAGATACCCTAATTTCTTGGTTAATACTCTACCGGTTTTATTAGAAAATGTTCCCCTTATGTGGTATCAACACGACGGAGCACCACCTCATACAACAGCTGCTGTTAGAGAGTATTTGAATAAATATTTTCAACGAAGATGGATAGGGGTTCGCAGGTCAGTTAATCAGTGGGCACCTAAGTCATCTGACCTCATGCCGTTAGATTTTTTCTTGTGAGGAGCGACTCTTAAAGATATTGTATACAAAACTGCGGCAAGGAGAGGACTTAAAGGCAAGAATATCAGATGCGTGTGCAATAGTATATCTGGAGAAATGATTTACAAGCATCAATGAAAAGAATGGAAAAATACATGATAGAAGAAGAACATTTTTTTTGGATGTCTTTTTTTAGTGTTCCGTACGGAACGCTTATAAGATGACTTCGGTGTAATAATATAGGAATTGATGGCCTCATCAGAGCCATGTAGTTTTGAGAGTTAAATTTTGACTTAAGGGGTTAGTTTTAGGGGGTGAAATCGGAAGTGAAAAAAAAAATTTACTAGGTCATCAAGTGTGGTGTCAAATGAAAGCTTGTGAAAACACGAGTAAAAAATATATTTATAATGTAATACTTGCGCGCACTTTTCTTTGTATTATTTTTAAAAAATCGCGAAAAATCGCTGTCCCCCCGCCTTATCTCGAAAAGTACTTATCAATAAATTTTGAAAAAATTCTGGAATATTCTCCACGGGCTGTAGATTGAACGAAAATTATCACGAGTGCATTACCTTTAATAATGTATCTGGTATATAAAAAAAACAAAAATTTCAAGGTCATCAGATTTCAGTAAAGATTGGAAACAAACTTTGTTGAAAACTCATTTGGGGTGTGTTTTGTGAAGTCACTGATCATTTTATACCTCTGTAACAAAATTTTTTATTTTAAAAGCAACCGACGTACGGAACACTAATTGCGCAAGTTCAACTTGCACTTGACGGTTTTTATTTTTTATATCTTTTAAGTGTGAAACATTTAATTTTATAAATGTGTAATAAGCTATATAATATTAAAAGTTACATAGTTTCTTTGTAGTTTTAATGAAAATAATGTATTCTTATTTTTTATTGTTCAAAAATATTTTATTAAAGGAAAAACCTCAACAGCATAGTAACTAATATTATTATAATTACTGTCAGATTAAAATATGATAGCCGCCTACTAGATAAATTGTTTGAAAATCGCCAAACGTGGCATACGCGATGATAAAAAATAGTATTTTAGAGGGTTTTTTGCAGCATAACTTTTTTGCAAAATAAATTAGAAAAAAAAAACAGTATAAGGAGAAAATGTTGAAAAAAATTAGGGCTTTCCAATGTCATTTAAAAAAAGGTATGATGATGGAAAAAAAAGTTTGACGTCGCGGCACCCAGCGTCGTTTTCACTACCAAATATCAATTACGTCAGTATACTCCTTGACATGCACTATACCATTCTATATTTTTAAAAAAATAATAAATATGCAATAATTTTCCAACAATCGAGGCCGGGCGTCTAAAAATGATAACCCTGCCCACGTGTCTAATGTTGAAAATTCGCCTGTCGTTTAAAGTTAGTCATCATTTGTTGAAAGTAAAACTGTTTAGCCGCCAAAAATATGTGACGATGAACTTACTTGTCGGTAAAACTGGTTTTGATTGTAAATTGTTTAAGTTGACTTCTTAAGTGTTTGGTTAACAAACAATGTTTATTTGAAGATGTTTCTTAAATGGGCTTTTTTAAAATCTTTTACGGTCTAAGCGATGCAGTAAATTTTCGCATATTTTTGATGGATGTCCTATAGAATTTGGTAGGCCGCCAAGACATCAATTGTATTAACACTCGGTGCTTCACATTCTCTTGGCACTGATCCTTCTAAACCTATATTGGGAAAACAATCTTATATTCACCATTTACTTAGTAATTGTCAAGGTAACAGGCAAGAAATATTGCAAAAATTTGCTCTGTCTTTCAAAACCAAGCAAGAAAAAACACTATTTAGGTTTTAATGGTAAGTCACTTTTCTTCCTTTTTTCCTTCTTATTCTTCGTCTTGTTTTGAGTAGGAACAATCTCAACCAATCTTAGGTTCTCGAAGTCTACTCATATTATTCCCTTTTATTGTTGAGCTGTCTCTTCCGATTTTAATCATTCTTATTTCAGTCAATCGATCCATACATTTGTTTGATTCTACGTTTCTTTTTAACATCCCGTAATTCGTATTAGCTATTTTGCATGTATCTCCATTTTCACTCTCTCTCATCCCATATTCTGTGCACTATTTTTATTTTTGTTATTTTCCGTATTTCTGTTCTTTTTGATGTTTCGAATCGGATTTCCGGTATAATTGTGTTGTTATAAGTTCAGTATTTCATTTTAATCCATAGAAGTTGGTGATAACTGCATTTTTAAGTTCCTTCAGGTTTCTAGGTGCAGGTATTTTTCTTAAGGTGATCCCATACAGGTTCTATCGGATTCAGATCTGGGCTTTTTGGTGGCCATTGTATAATCGGTATATCAACTTGAATAAGATAATCGAGTACCTCCCTAGCCACGTGAGGTCGAGCGTTGTCTTGCATAAACAGGAAATTGGGCCCCACAAAATGACCGAAAGGCCTCACATGTTCTATTACAATATTCTCAAGATAGTAGTTAGCATTCATCGATCTCGTACGGACAGGAACTAACTCTGTGCGAGCATCAAAGCAGATGCCACCCCAGAACATAACAGAGCCACCGCCGAATGGAATCCTTGCAGAGATATTGCAAGGAGCAAACCTCTCTCCTGGTCTTCGCCATACTCGCTCACGACCATCTGGATGTTTTAGACTAACCCTAGTTTCATCTGTGAAGAAAACTTGTTTCCAATCATCCACAGACCAGTTTTCGTGATTTCGAGCAAAACGTAACCTGCAACTCCGTTCTCTCTAGTAAGCAAGGGCGCAGTGGCTGGTCTCCTACTGTTTAATCCAGCTTCATTTAACCGTCTTCTAACTGTTTTAGAAGAAATTGTGACATTGCGAACAGCTTCGAGTTCGTTTCTTATTATAGAACTAGTGACAGTCCTGTTTCTTAAAGCGAATTGCATCGTTTATACGAGTATATGCCACTGTTTCCATCGCTCTGACTTGGTTTCATCCTTCTATATCGATAGCACCAAATTTCGATATGTCTTTGCTAAAATATAAGGTCCGCTTCGCTTATACAGGACGTTATAAAATGGGTTAATTTATTGAAATGGTTCACTTTTGTAGTGAAATGACACGTAACTGAAAATTTGACAAAATTACCAACTTAAAACAGTGTTTTGCCATTGCTAATTCCTGCCCAGGCCAATATATGGCAATACACTAGAGAAGAAGAGAGAGAGAGAGAGAGAGAGAGAGAGAGAGAGAAAGCGACATTAAAGGCAAGAAAAAGAAAGTTGCTGCAAAAAAAACATTTCATGGAAGATTAGTTTTCAAATTAACCATCTTAAAATGTTTCAATAATATTTTCAAAAATTCATCGACAACTAGTTTTTCACCTCAGTTTGCTGGATTAAAGGAAGTATGTTCCTTATATTGTTATATATAGGTTGCTCAATAACGGAGCAAATACCTAGTTCTCTTGTCTATAGTCTACAATTTTTCTTTGACATTTGTTAACAATATTACTAAAACGCCGTGCTACAATAGAACAAAAAACCGGTCAAGTGCAAGTTGAACTTGCACAATTAGTGTTCCGTAAATTGATTGTTTTTGAAATAAAAATTTTTGTTAGTTCGGTATAAAATGATCAGTGACTTCACTAAACACACCCCAAATGAGTTTTTCAACAAAGTTTGTTTCCAATCTTTACTGAAAACTGGTGACCTCGAAATTTTGTTTTTTTTATATACCAAATAAATTGTTAAAGGTAATGCACTCGTGATAATTTTTGTTCAATCTATACCCCGTGGAGAATATTCCAGAATTTTTTCAAAATTTTTTGATCAGTACTTTTCGAGATAAGGTAGGGACAGCGATTTTTTAAAAGTAATATGAAGAAAAGTGTGCGCAAGTATTACATTATATATATATATATATATATATATATATATATATATATATATATACATATATATATATATATATATATATATATATATATATATATATATATATATATATATACATATATATACATATATATATATATATATATATATATATATATATATATATATATATATTACTCGTGTTTTTCACAAGCTTTCATTTGACACCACACTCGATGACCTAGTAAAAAAAATTTTTTTTCAATTCCGATTTCACCCCTCAAAACGAACCCCTTAAGTCAAAATTTATGTTACGGTGGTATAAAATGATCAGTGACTTCACAAAACACACCCCAAATGAGTTTTCAACAAAGTTTGTTTCCAATCTTTACTGAAATCTGATGACCTTGAAATTTTTTGTTTTTTTTTATATACCATACAAATTATTAAAGGTAATGCACTCGTGATAATTTTCGTTCAATCTACACCCCGTGGAGAATATTCCAGAATTTTTTTTTTCGAAATTTTTTGATAAGTACTTTTCGAGATAAGGCCAGGGACAGCGATTTTTCGCGAATTTTTTAAAAATAATACAAAGAAAAGTGCGCGCAAGTATAATATTATATATATATATTTTACTCGTGTTTTCACAAGCTTTCATTTGACACCACACTCGATGACCTAGTAAAAAAATTTTTTTTTTTCACTTCTGACTTCACCCCCCAAAAACTAACCCCTTAAGTCAAAATTTAATTCTCAAAACTACATGGCTCTGATGAGGCCATCAATTCCTATATTATTACCAAATCTCACCTTTCTATGTCAAGTAGTTTCGGAGAAAATCGGGTGTGACAGACAGACAGACAGACAGACAGACACCGAAGTGATCTTATAAGTGTTCCGTCCGGAACACTAAAAAGGGTATCTTTAGTAACATGACAATTTCAAATTTATAAAAGTGAGGGGAAAACTGATTCGGACCTAAAGCATTACATATAAAATAAAGAGTGTAATTATACTTCCCAATAAAGCAATAATAAGTGGTGACATATATCTGACCTTATCTTGAAAATGGTTATTTTTTCGTAGGCAAGTATTTTTTATTTGAATAGATATATAAATAAAAAAAAGTCACATCAATTCTAGAGACAAAATTTGCTATATACAAAATATTCGCAAGATTGGTTTTGACTTTTGGAACTCCTTCTTGGTGAACGACAAACAAAATCGAATTAGCGAGAGTTCAAGTTATTCAAAATAGAGCACTAAAAATTTTACTATAAAATATAAGTATAATAAAAAAACCGGTCAAGTGCAAGTTGAACTTGCACAATTAGTGTTCCGTACGTTGATTGTTTTTAAAATAAAAAATTTTATTAGGGTGGTATAAAATAATCAGTGACTTCACAAAACACACCCCAAATGAGTTTTCAACAAAGTTTGTTTCCAATCTTTACTGAAAACTGGTGACCTTGAAATTTTGTTTTTTTCTCTATAAAAGATAAATTATTAAAGGTAATGATAATTTTCGTTCAATCTATACCCCGTGGAGAATATTCCAGGATTTTTTCAAAATTTTTTGGTCAGTACTTTTCGAGATAAGATAGGGGACAGCGATTTTTCACGATTTTTTTAAAAGTAATACGAAGGAAAGTGTGCGCAAGTATTACATTATATATATATTTTTTATTCGTGTTTTCACAAGCTTTCATTTGACACCACACTCGATGACCTAGTAAAAAAATTTTTTTTACTTCCGATTTCACCCCTTAAAACGAATTCCTTAAGTCAAAATTTATGTTACGGTAATATAAAATGATCAGTGACTTCACAAAACACACCCCAAATAAGTTTTCAACAAAGTTTATTTCCAATCTTTACTGAAAACTGGTGACCTTGAAATTTTGGTTTTTTTTTCTATACCAGATAAATTATTAAAGGTAATGATAATTTTTGTTCAATCTATACCCCGTGGAGAATATTCCAGGATTTTTTTCAAATTTTTTGATCAGTACTTTTCGAGATAAGGTAGGCGACAGCGATTTTTCACGATTTTTTAAAAAGTAATACGAAGAAAAGTGTGCGCAAGTATTACATTATATATATATTTTTTACTCGTGTTTTCACAAGCTTTCATTTGACACCACACTCGATGATCTAGTAAAAAAATTTTTTTTTCACTTCCGATTTCACCCCTCAAAACGAATCCCTTAAGTCAAAATTTATCTTACGGTGATATAAAATGATCAGTGACTTCACAAAATACACCCCAAATAAGTTTTTCAACAAAGTTTATTTCCAATCTTTACTGAAAATTGATGACCTTGAAAATTCTGTTTTTTTTTATATACCAGATAAATTATTACAGGTAATGCACTCGTGATAATTTTCGTTCAATCTACACCCCGTGGAGAATATTCCAGAATTTTTTCAAAATTTTTTGATAAGTACTTTCCGAGATAAGGCGGGAGGACAGCGATTTTTCGCGATTTTTTAAAAATAATACAAAGAAAAGTGCGCGCAAGTATTACATTATATATATATTTTTTACTCGTGTTTTCACAAGCTTTCATTTGACACCACACTCGATTACCTAGTAAAAAAATTTTTTTTTCACTTCCGATTTCACCCCCCAAAACTAACCCCTTAAGTCAAAATTTAACTTTCAAAACTACATGGCTCTGATGAGGCCATCAATTCCTATATTACTACCAAATTTCAACTTTCTATGACAAATAGTTTCGGAGAAAATCGGGGTGTGACAGACGGACAGACGGACAGACAGACAGACAGACAGACCGACCGACAGACAGACAGACAGACAGACAGACAGACAGACAGACAGACACCGAAGTGATCTTATAAGTGTTCCGTACGGAACACTAAAAATGATTTATATCAATGAATTTATTAGATTTTCAAATACACAATTTAATAAAAACAATACTTACTGCTAAAAGCTCGAAACTAATACCTATTTTGTCATTTCTGTTTATTTAAAATTCTTTATTTTTTAAATTTTGGATTGTTGTAGCTTCTACTTGATGGAAATTCATTATAAATATATAATAAAAGACTGTTTTTAGTCAATTTCCACTGGTTTATTTAAATTGCGATGGACATAATTAATTTATTAAGAACTTGCCTAAGCCAAAATTATTTTTCATTTAACAATACATTTTACAATAGTAAGGAAGGGTTAATTATGGGGAGTCCATTAAGTCCATTACTTGCCGAAATTTTCATGGACAGTATTGAAACAATGATATTTAACAACCATAACAACAATAGTAGTAATTGCCTATACTGGTATCGATACGTAGACGATATAATTGTATGCTTTACAGGTACGGACAGACAATTAACTCACTTTTTACAGTATATTAATTCTTTACATAGAATATCAGTTTTACAATGGAAGAAGAAGTCGAAGGGAAAATCAATTTCCTAGACTTAACAATCAGTAAAGCCAGGAAAAAACATGAATTTGCAATATATCACAAACTTTGTCATACAGATACCACAATTCACAATAGTTCTCACCCACCCTAACCATCATAAACTTGCCGCTTATCATAGTTTTATACATAGACTAACTAATATCCCCTTATCAGAAGAAAATTTTACTAAAGAATTAAACTACATAAAACAAGTAGCCGTTAACAACGGTTATTCGGTTACTTTAATCAATAGTATTGTTAAGAAAAAACTTAGAAACAAGGCTATCTCAGAAATATACCCACGTTTTAAGGACAGAAATACAAACTTTTAAATGCTTAACCTATTTCGGCAAACCAACGGAAAAACTGGGGAAATTTTTAAATCAAAAAAATATCAACATAGCTTACAAGACAAACAATACTATAGGGAAATACCTTAAAAACTACAAACCACAAATCAATAAAGACAATAAATCAGGGGTTTATCAATTAACATGTGGGTCATGTCCTAAAACATACATCGGACAAACTGGACGTACATTTAGACAAAGAATTACAGAACACGAAAAAAGTTTCATCCATAGAAAATCTAATTCAACATATGCTAATCATCTATTAACAGAAAATCACACATTTAACAAGAATTTCAAAATTTTACACACCCAACAAAAAGGTTTAAAACTAAACCTTTTAGAGACTATGCAAATAAATCGATTAAGGACTACAGGTACTTTACTCAACGACCAGGTAGATTTAAGCAATTCACCATTATTGAATTTATTCTCTTAGCTCCAAATCTGTGTGGATTTTCCAATACTATCAATGTAATTTAATTAGGTGTAATATTATAATTAAGAAATTATATAAAACTGTGAATATTAAACGTAACTTGACAGTGTAAAATGTAGATCTGAAGAAGCTGCATCGACAGCGAAACGCGTCATCGCAATTTAAATAAACCAGTGGAAATTGACTAAAAACAGTCTTTTATTATATCTTTGTTTTTTCCTAAGCTTTCATAAATCGTCTTACTTTAATTTTAAATTTTAGGATAATTAATTGACCAGAGATACAAGGAACTTTTTGTATAATTCCCTGTAGTTTTTATTGTATTTTGTGTATTCATTTATTATAGTGTAGTAAAAAAAGCATTTGAAATTGCACAGTCTAGATACAGCAATATTATGATTTTATCCTCTCTGGGGTATCACCAGGAGTATTGTTCTGAGTTTTGTACCTCAAAAAATTTGTGCTCTTTTGTTTGTAAACAATTTAAGTTTTCAAAAGGCGTTTTTTTAGCTTTAAATGCGAATTACTCTGACTATGTAAGTCGGATCGAGCCAGAAAAAACCTAACTCTATTATATATAATTTTCAACAAGCTTTGGTTAGTTTTAAGTCATCCAAGTGCGACCACAGCGATTTAAGAACAACGTGAATCGCTTTTTCCGCACACGTGTCGCTCCTGTAGCGCTTTAGGGACTTCCCTGCCGCACGCGTGCTAGACCCATAAAAAAAAGTGCGTACATAACCTACAAAAATTGAAAAAAAACAATCAAAAAATTGTTTTATTTTTCATTTTATTGTACAGGTTGACTAAGTGAACCAATCGGCTTGAAACTTTTTGAAAATATGCCTTTTGTTATAGTAAAAATACTCTGAAATATTAGTAAAAAAATGTTGAACCCAGTAGGCACAACTGAATTTATTATTTAAAATTTGAATCGCCCGCCATTTTATGACATTTGGTCCAAAATGGATCTTTTTTTTTAAAATTTAGGTCTCAACGCCAGCTCTCCGATGCCATTAAAAAAATTGTTTTTTGAAGTCATTTTAGCCGTTTGTTTATTAATCAAATAACAACAAAAGCGTTTTTCGGTAATTTAAAAAAAAAAATTTGAAAAATTTTATAACATCTGGGAGAGAATCGTAAGACCTTTACTAAAAAAGATTCATTTTCGTTAACAATTTTTTTTTCGAACAAATGCATTTGTTGTTATTTGAATAATAAACAAATGTAAAAAAGACGGTTAAAATGGCCCCAAAAAAAAATTTTTTAATGGCATCGGAAATTTGACGTCGTGGCCTAAATTTTCAAAAAACAAAGATCAATTTTAGACCAAATGGCATAAAATGGCGGGCAATTCAAATTTTAAATAACAAATTCAATTATGCTCACTGGGTTCAATATTTTTTTACCAAAATTTCAGGGTATTTTTGCTATAACAAAAGGTAAATTTTCAAAAAGTTCCAAACCGAGCGGTTCATTCAATACACCTGTCCATAAAATTAAAAAAAAAAAAACATTCTCATGCTTGTTTTTTTTTTCAATTTTGTAGATTATGTACGCACTTGAGCGACTTGAAAAAACGGAGGATTTGTTGAAAATTTCATTACGAAGAGTGTAAATGTTTTTTTGTTTCGATCTGACTTATATAACCGGAGTTATTCACATCTCAAAAAACCGGTCAAGTGCAAGTTGAACTTGCACAATTAGTGTTCCGTACGATTGTTTTTAAAATAGAAAATTTTGTTAGGGTGGTATAAAATGATCAGTGACTTCACAAAACACACCCTAAATGAGTTTTCAATAAAGTTTGCTTCCAATCTTTACTGAAAACTGGTGACCTTGAAATTTTGGTTTTCCTTCTATACCAGATAAATTATTAAAGGTAATGATAATTTTCGTTCAATCTATACCCCGTGGAGAATATTCCAGGATTTTTTCAAAATTTTTTGATCAGTACTTTTCGAGATAAGGTAGGGGACAGCGATTTTTCACGATTTTTTAAAAGTAATACGAAGAAACGTGCGCGGAAGTATTATATTATATATATATTTTTTACTCGTGTTTTCACAAGCTTCCATTTGACACCACACTCGATGACCTAGTAAAAAAATTTTTTTTCACTTCCGATTTCACCCCTCAAAACGAATCTCTTAAGTCAAAATTTATGTTACGGTGATATAAAATGATCAGTGACTTCACAAAACACCCCAAATAAGTTTTCAACAAAGTTTATTTCCAATCTTTACTGAAAATTGATGACCTTGAAATTTCTGTTTTTTTTTTTTATATACCAGATAAATTATTACAGATAATGCACTCGTGATAATTTTCGTTCAATCTACACCCCGTGGAGAATATTCCAGAATTTTTTCAAAATTTTTTGATAAGTACTTTCCGAGATAAGGCGGGTGGACAGCGATTTTTCGCGATTTTTTTTTTAAAAATAATACAAAGAAAAGTCCGTGCAAATATTACATCATATATATATTTTTTACTCGTGTTTTCACAGGCTTTCATTTGACACCACACTCGATTAACTAGTAAAAAAATTTTTTTTTCACTTCCGATTTCACCCCCCAAAACTAACCCCTTAAGTCAAAATTTAACTATCAAAACTACATGACTCTGTTGAGGCCATCAATTCCTATATTACTACCAAATTTTAACTTTCTATGACAAATAGTTTCATGGAAAATCGAGTGTGACAGACGGACAGGCAGACGGACAGACACCGAAGTGATCTTATAAGTGTTCCGTGCGGAACACTAAAAACGCATCTTGAAAACCTAAATTGTTTATAAACAAAAGAGCACAAGTTTTTTCCAGGTCTAAAACTCAGGACAATACTCCTGGTGACACCCTAGAGAAGATAAAATCATAATATTGTTGTACCTAAACTATGTCTATCTCATCATTATTTTGACCTTTTTTTACTACACTATTATTCAATTTTAGTGTTCCGTACGGGGGTTAGGTTGGGGGGGGGGGGGCTGAAATCGGAAGTAAAAAAAATAAAAAAATTACCAAGTCATTGAGTGAGGTGTCAACTGGAAGCTTATGCAAACACGAGTTCAAAAATATATATGATGTAATACTTAAGCACACTTTTCTTTGTATTATTTTAAAAAAATAACAAACACACTCATGTTCACCCTCCTACTGATCCAAAAATTTTGAAAAAATTTGGAAATAGTCTTCATAAAGTCATACGTTTGATATATTCTTGTATGGGTCTAGCACACGTGCTACAGGGAAGTCCCTAAAGCGCTCCAGGAGCGGCATATGTGCTGAAAAAGCGATCCAAGTTGTTCATGATTTGCTGTAAATTGTACTCGGTGGGAGACACAGGGCTCGGCAAATTATTCCAAAGGGATGATGTTTTCCATATAAAAGACTGC
>CM032453.1:163363554-163401054 GCA_019049505.1 Pachyrhynchus sulphureomaculatus | reverse complement strand
GTTATTAAAACTCTTCGGTTAAGATCAAATGGACGATAAATTGATCGCATTTTTCGAATCAATTACACTCTTTGCAATAAGCATAGAACTGAACAAAAAATTTCTGTTTGAACTAAAGCAAATATTACATTTGTCTTGGCTGATAATTTAAATTTATCGTTTCCAAGACATCCTGAACAATTTAAGCTTTGATTGAAGGAAGCACACAACAGCACAACATGTCATACGTCACGTGAAACAACTAATTAATTGAAAACGAAATTCAATGATTCGATTATTTAACATCTCGGAATTAGCTTAAACTATAAATACTTTGAGACCTGTTGTTAAATCTTCATAAAATTTTAAATATGTACATGTATGTATACGAGGCTGGTTTAAAAAGCCCGTGCAAAAATAAAAACTACTTATGTGTTTGGGGTTAATCTTTTTAGTGTTCCGTACGGAACACTTATAAGATCACTTCGGTGTCTGTCTGTCTGTCTGTCTGTCTGTCACACCGATTTTCTCCGAAACTATTTGACATAGAAAGGTGAAATTTGGTAATAATATAGGAATTGATGACCTCATCAGAGCCATGTAGTTTTGAGAATTAAATTTTGACTTAAGGGGTTAGTTTTGGGGGGTGAAGTCGGAAGTGAAAAAAAAAAATTTTTTTACTAGGTTATCAAGTTTGGTGTCAAATGAAAGCTTGTGAAAACACGAGTAAAAAATATATATATATAATATTATACTTGCGCGCACTTTTCCTTGTATTATTTTTAAAAATTCGCGAAAAAATCGCTGTCCCGGGCCTTATCTCGAAAAGTACTTATCAAAAAATTTCGAAAAAATTCTGGAATATTCTCTACGGGATGTAGATTGAACGAAAATTATCACGAGTGCATTACCTTTAATAATTTATATGGTATATAACTTTGTTGAAAACTCATTTGGGGTGTATTTTGTGAAGTCACTGATCATTTTATACCTCTGTAACAAAATTTTTTTATTTTAAAAGCAATCAACGTACGGAACACTAATTGCGCAAGTTTAACTTGCACTTGACCGGTTTTTATTTTTCGACATAGTCTCCTTTTAGGCTTATACACTCCGTCCAACGATGTTCTAGTTTGTTGATCCCTTCCGAATAATAGGATTTGTCCAAGTCTGCAAAATATCCATTAGTGTCTGCAATCACCTCCTCGTTTGAATAAAATCTTTGTCCCGCCAGCCATTTCTTCAAATTGGGGAACAAATAGTAGTCCGAGGGAGCCAAGTCTGGAGAATAGGGGGATGTGAAACGAGTTGGAATCCTATTTCCATTAATTTTGCGACCACAACTGCTGAGGTGTGTGCTGGTGCGTTGTCGTGATGGAAAAAGGACTTTCTTGTGGGCCAATCGCGGGCGTTTTTCTTGCAGCTCGGTTTTCAAACGGTCCAATAACGATGAATAATATTCACCTGTAATAGTTTTACCCTTTTCCAGATAGTCGATGAGAATTATCCTTTGCGAATCCCAAAAGACAGTCGCCATAACCTTTCCGGCCGAAGGAACGGTCTTCGCCTTTTTTGGTGCTGATTCCCCCTTGGTAACCCATTGTTTAGATTGTTGTTTGGTCTCAGGAGTATAGTAATGTATCCATGTTTCATCCACAGTGACGAAACGACGCTTAAAGTCCTCCGGATTCTTCTGGAACAGCTGCAAACCATCCTCGCAACACTTCACACGATTCCGTTTTTGGTCAAGCGTGAGCAATCGCGACACCCATCTTGCGAATAGCTTTCTCATGTCCAAATATTTATGCAAAAAATTATGTATCCGTTCAGTCGAGATGCCCACAGCACTAGCAATCTCACGCACCTTAACTCTTCTGTCATCCATCACCATATCATGGATTTGATCAATGATTTCTGGAGTCGTAACCTCCACAGGCCGTTCAGAACGTTCAGCGTCACTTGTGCCCATATGGCCAGTCCGAAAATTTTGAAACCACTTTTAAACTGTTCTAATCGAAGGTGCAGAGTCACCATAATGTTTATCAAGCTTCTCTTTAGTCTTCTGAGGCGTCTTCCCTTTCATAAAGTAATGTTTAATCACCACACGAAATTCTTTTTCGTCCATTTCTTGAAAATCAGAAATAGACCAATATGGCTGAAACTTGGTGTGCGTTCATTCAAGAGATGCTACTAACTACACATGACCTCGATACGCGCCGGTGGTGCCATCTCTCGGACTTTGCACGGACTTTTCAAACCAGCCTCGTATATATATATATATATATATATATATATATATATATATATATATATATATATATATATATGAATATATACATAAATATATACAGATATTTTCTTCAAAAATACAAGAAATCTTAAAACAAAAACTTTTCAACAAAAATAACCGTCTTCAAAAAACCAGCACAAAAAATTTTGCCACTGTAACACGTAGGCTGAAAAGTTTTTGGTCTAGCATTTTCTTTGCAAAATTCGTTGATTCATTCAACATCGTCTCCTTCAAGAGTGGTACAATCAGTTCAACCCTTTTTTAACATTTCTATATTTTTCTTGTAGAAGGATTTGATAATTTGTTGTCCTCTTTGTTAAATTACCTCTACTACAATATTGTCTTCACCCGGAGCTTTGTTATTTTTCATGTCCTTCAAGGCTGATGCGATTTCTTCTTCCGTGATGTCTGGGATATCCTCCGACCCCTGATTTAGGACTTTTGGTATGTTGATTTCTGTTCTTTTATCTTGTAAGTTATATAATTGTTGATACAATAATTCCACGATCTGTAAAATATCTAAAGAGACATTTTACAGATAAATAGGGAGTAGTTACCTCTAAATAAAAAAAAATGGAAAAATATGTCCTTCTAGATTTTTAATTAGCTTTAATTTAAGACCTTTAACGTTAAGCTTTTTTTGTCTCCAAGTTAGGAAAGTTGCAAAAATGGGCTAAAATTCACACTTTTTTGCTGTTACTCTTTAACTTTCAAAACTACACGGCTCTGACTGGCCATAAATTTCTATACTTGTGCCAAATTTCAACTTTCAGAGAAAATCGGGTGTGACAGGCGGACAGGCAGACGGACGCCGAAGTCTTCCGTATGTAAAACTAAAAAGAATCATCGAAATCGGTACATATGAGCCAGAGTCGTAGGTGTTTCATTACAGAAATTTAAGTTTTTCGGAATTTTTTCAGAAACTACATAACCAATTTCAATAAAATTTATATGGGACCATCTCGAATGTGTACTCTCTCGAACAAAAAAAATAACACTGGTCAACAAAAAAAGAAAATTGCTTGTTTCCTGCGATTTTTTTTTTGTTTCTATCTCAAATTGACGCGTATTTTTTAAATATGGCAACAATTTTTCTCTAACAACTTTTGTTTTTGAGTTATAGCTAACTACCCTCATTTACTATTTTTACTTAGATTTTCGTTTTTTATTGGACACTAATATATATTTTGTTGTTGTTTTAGATATGGCTTCGTCAAGAAGATGTTGTGTGCTTAATCCCGATTGTTTTTGCTATATTTGTGGTGAATATATATTTACAAAAATATCGAAAACCTATATCGGACTTTGTGAAAACTGCGTATCATCAATACTTTAAAATAAAATTGTGTAATCAGGACACGCCATGGGTTCCTCATATTATATGCCAGAAATGTGTGGTATGTCTACGGTTATGATCCAGTGGAAAAAGAGATGCAATAATGTTCGTAACACCCATGATTTGGCGAGAACCTCGAAACCATCATGACGATTGCTACTTCTGCGTTGTGAAAATAAACGGAATTAACCCTGGAAATCGAAGTAAGTGGTCATATTCTAACTTATCTTCTGCTCAACGACCTCAATTAAACTCACAAGAGGTACAACCCAGCACATCTAAATCTTCTGATGATCCAAATCTCTGTGAACCCGAACGAAATACATCAAGAGAAGACTCTGATTCAGACTACAAATGTAGCCTTTCAGAACCTCAACCATTTAATCAGAAAGAAACTAAATGACTTAGTAAGAGATCTGAACTTACCAAAAGAAGCTTCTCAAATTTTAGCATCTCGTTTAAAAAAAAAAAAATTTGCTTACTCCAGAAACCAACATTACATTTTATCGTACCCGCGAAAAAAAAATCTGTTACCGTATTTTTCTCAAGAGAAGGATTTCGTTTTTTGTAACGATGTTGGTGGTATTTTGCAGCAGATGGGATTAAAACAGTACCAACCGAGTGATTGGCGTCTTTTCATAGACAGCAGCAAAAGAAGTTTAAAGTGTGTTTTGCTTCATAACGGTAACAAGTACGGATCTATACCTATTGCACATTCGACGACTTTAAAAGAAGAATACGTAAATGTTTCTAAGATTATGGAAAAAATTAAGTATTAATGACCACAAATGGGTCGTTTGTGTTGATCTGAAAACGATTAACTTTCTTTTAGGTCAACAAGGGGGGTACACAAAGTTTCCTTGTTTCATGTGTCTCTGGGATAGTTGTGACAAACAACACCATTGGTCACAAAAAGTTTGGCCAGTGCGGGAAGAGCTAAAAGTTGGTACAAAAAATGTTATAAACGTGCCTTTAGTTAGCCGAGACCGCATCATACTTCCACCACTTCATATTAAACTCGGCATAATGAAACAGTTTGTGAAGGCGCTTGACAAAAGTGGCGAATGTTTTAATTTTCTTTCACGCAAGTTTCCAGGATTAAGTTCAGAAAAATTGAAAGCTGGTATTTTTGATGGACCACAGATTAGGCAACTCTTGAAAGATCCTAATTTTGTCAAATCAATGACTGAAGTAGAATCCAAAGCTTGGAATTCATTTGTTTTGGTTATGAGTAGCTTCCTAGGCAAAAAGAAATCTGACGACCATGTCGAGCTTGTTGAGTGTATGCTATCGAACTTGCAAGAACTAGGGTGCAACATGAGCATAAAAATGCACTTCCTGCACTCGCATTTAGACCGATTTCCACAAAATCTGGGTGATTTTAGTGAGGAGCAGGGTGAATGATTTCATCAGGATCTTCGGACAGTGGAAGAGCGTTATCAGGGGCGGTGGGACTCACATATGATGGTAGACTACTGCTGGAGTTTGCAACGAGATCTACCTAAAGTCGTTCATTCAAGGAAATCTTATAAAAGATCATTTGCTAGTGTTCAATAGAAATTTTGTTAACATAATGTATTATTTTTTTGTATTTTTTTGACAGAATAATAAAACTGTATATTTCAAAAGGTAAAGCTGTTAGCAATCTCCCAGTATTTTTTTCATAGTCAGGGCCATAGAAATACCCAATAACAGAAAAAAAAATAAAGGAAACAAGACTTGTGTTGACCAGTGTAATCATCCAAATTAGTACATGTCGGCCAGAATTATGCGGGGACATACATTTAAAAAAATATATATACGCGTCGAATTGAAAACCTCCTCCTTTTTGAAGTCGGTTAATAAAAAGCCAGTACTTAACACAAATCTCAACATTTAAAAGAAAATCCTAAATCATTACATCAAATGACTTGAAATACCTTAAAGCACAGTAGTGAAAGAAAGCCGAAAGAAGAAAACATTAATAAGGCCTTAAGTACAATTAATCAGAAGTCATATTAAACAGTAGCCCAGCATTTTCTACAGATACCGTGTCGGCAGACGTAGATTGTTTGAATATTCCCGCAGAGGACGTTGCAACTCGTGTATTTTGCGAATTCCGCACTTTGTCATGCCGTTAAATTATCGTCCAGTCGTTAGGCTGCATGTTTTGCTTACTTTATTTAGAAAACTTTGTCTCATGCTGAGTTTCGCTGGTATTTTTGTGAAATTATGTTCCACAGGAGCAACTTGTTTATGTTAAGTTATGACAAGGTCGATTTTAGCACGTAATAAGTAAATTTTCAACGTCTTAATTCCCATTTGTATCCGTTCCATAAAATATTGTTAAAGTTCGTTTAAACATATACCGTTTGACTCTTGTCGGTGCCGCTGTAGCGTACGGACTGCCAAAAACATTGCTATACAATAATAGCACAGGTATATTAAAATAAGAAATTCCCTGTCTCTTAAATGAGACACGTGTTTTCTTAAGTATTTTTTTGTGCTGAATCCAAAAAAATCCTCAAAAAGACCACCGTGAAGTTTTTTCAGAAAATACCCGTAAAGTTGCCAGAAAACTATTAAATTGAAAAAATATATTATAATAAATAATTTTAAACTATATAACACAGCCCCACAAAAAAAAAGTGGGGTATACTTTCGATGCGATATATCAGATCCGTAGTATTTTTGCCCGCTGATCACGAATCTGATGTCAGAATATCGCCATCACATCTCAATTTTTTTCTAACCTCAAAAAATAGGTAAAAATTAAGAAAAATATACTCCTAAAAAATTGATTCAAGCTTTTTCATGAATCCAAAGATGTATTAATATGTATTCGGACACGCTAAGCTAATATTCATCGGTTGGATTGAGCCATACAGTTCTGTTTTCTTTCTAACCTCAATAAATCAGACAGATATAGTGCTTCTCGAATGCAAAAACGAATTCAAATTAAAATTCAACCGATCCTTACCAAATTTGGTACACGGGGATTTTTTGGGTCGCTGATCACGAATCTGAGGTTGGATTTGAACGCCGAGAAAATTCATCGGTCGATTTTTATTCTTCTACCGGCATCCAGGGCACCTCCACGTGGTGACGGTGTTACTCCACTAGCCGGCAGAGTCCCTGGATAACGGCTTAGATGCCGTCATGGCAGGTAGAAGAAAGAGAATTACGATGCAGGGACTCGGAAACCCAGTATCGGCGGTTGGTCAGGGTGGGAAAGCGGGCCCGCAGCCGTCGTCATCCAGCGACCGTAGCTCTTCATGTGTGGGTGACTTGGCTCATGTAGAGTATAATGCTACAAGAAAACGGTCTCACGGTACAAGCACTTTTCATAAGTGCGATAAAAACAGTGATTCATTTTGTTATATTTGCTGTCAACACGTATTGAGTAAAATGGGGTCACCGATAACGGATAAGATTAAAACCTTATATAAGGATTGTTTTAACATTGAAATACAGCACCAGGATACAGATTGGGTTCCCCACATCATTTGCAGTTCTTGCAAAATAATGTTGTACATCAATAAGAAGGCGATTAAATATTCCAGACCAGCAATATGGAATAGACCATACAGTAAAAATGATTGCTACTTTTGTATGAATGTTGTATCTAGGCATAACCGAAAAAATAAAAGCACTATTACTTATAACGATGTTTCGACAGTAACAAGACCAACTAAACTAATTCCGCCTCCTGAACCACTTGATGCTGATGTTATGGAAACAAATGATTTCACCTTATCAGCTCATGCCGAAAACATTGAGACTGTCGAAAAAGATTCAAACATTGTTACTAATGAATGTTCTAGTGACAACCTATCATATACTAGTGACACAGATAAAGAATTTCTACCATACAACCGTAAACCAGAACCAATACTCGTATCACAGTCAGAACTTAGTGATCTAGTCAGAGATTTAGGCTTATCCAAAGATGGTTCAGAGCATCTTGCTTCCTTTTTAAAGAAAAGACATTTACTTAAGCCAGAAGCTACGATTTCTTATTATAGAAACAGAGATGAAGAATTTCGAAAATATTTCACAATGGACGAGGAATTGTCACTTTCATATTGTACCGATGTAAAAGGTCTAATGGATGAATTTCAAAATAACTTATACGATCCTGAAAAATGGAGACTGTTCATTGATTCTTCTAAACGGAGCATTAAGGCAGTTTTGCTGCATAATACCAACGTTTACGCTCCCATTCCGATTGCTCATTCCACAGTTATGGAAGAGCAATATGAAAAAATGAAGCAGCTTTTGATAAAAATAAAATATGCTGATCATAACTGGAAAATTTGTGGAGATCTGAAAATTGTAACGATATTGCTTGGCCAACAGTCAGGGTTTACACTTTATCCCTGTTATAAATGTCTGAGGAATAGCAGAGACAGGGAACGTCATTATAAGAAAAAAATTTGGCCAACAAGAGAATCGTTCACTCCTGGTGAAAATAATGTATTGTTTCCACCATTGGTAGATCCAGGAAAAGTTCTTATTCCCCCGCTTCACATTAAGCTTGGACTTATGAAGCAATTCACGAGAGCATTAGATACAAACGGCCCATGTTTCAAATATTTGCATAAAAAATTTCCGAAATTTTCTGAAACTAAAAATAAGGCAGGCGTATTTGACTGGCCACACAAATAAGAAAATTGTTTCAAGATTCATTATTTGTTACTAAAATGAATAAAGTTGAAAAAGCTGCTTGGCTTAGTTTTAAAGAAGTCGCAACAAACTTTTTGGGAAATAATAAAAGTCCTAAGTACAAAGAAATAGTCGAGAAAATGGTAAAAAATTTTCAAACATTAGGTTGCTTAATGAATCTAAAATTACATTTCCTGGACTCCCACATCGATGATTTCCCAGATAATCTTGGTGACTACAGTGAGGAGCAAGGGGAACGTGTTCACCAAGATCTGAAAATTATAGAAAATCGGTATCAAGGACGATGGGATGACCATATGCTAGCGGACTATTGCTGGCCGCTAAAAAGAAAAACAAGTCCTCAAAAGCGTTTGGGCAAAAAGCCTTTGAATAGGTCATTCGCGGAAAAAAGAACAAGATACAGCCAAAAAAAGGAAAGTTAGGCGCGGGTCTAACCTTCGCAATTCTAGGGCTTAAGGGACTACTATTTGAGAGTATATGGTTTAAAAGTCCTGGTTTTGGGTTTATTGGGTCTCATTTTTAAAGTTACAGAGTTATTTAGGTCTATTTTTTGAGGTTACAGGGTGTGGGAGTCTAAGGTTTCAGGGTTTAGGGTTTAAGAGTATCAGGTTTGAGGATTCCCCAACTGTATACCAAATTTGGTAGGAATCGGTTGGTTTTCAAAAATAAATTTTGTCCGCCATCTTGGATCCGCCATTTTCAATTTTGCAAATCCGACCTCAGATTCATGATCAGCAACCCAAAAAACTCCCGTGTACCAAATTTGGTAAGAATCGGTTGAATTTTAATTTGAATTCGTTTTTGCATTCGAGAAGCACTATATCTGTCTGATTTATTGAGGTTAGAAAGAAAACAGAACTGTATGGCTTAATCCAACCGATGAATATTAGCTTAGCGTGTCCGAATACATATTAATACATCTTTGGAATCATGAAAAAGCTTGAATCAATTTTTTAGGAGTATATTTTTCTTAATTTTTACTAATTTTTTACCTATTTTTTGAGGTTAGAAAAAAATTGAGATGTGATGGCGATATTCTGACGTCAGATTCGTGATCAGCGGGGCAAAAATACTACGGATCTGATATATCGCATCAAAAGTATACCCCACTTTTTTTTTCTGGGGCTGTGTTATTAATTGCTATTTGTTTGATTATGGTGAATTCTTTGTTAAAATTAGTTTTAGTCATAGGGATATGTAACAATCTATGTATGAAAGAGTTAAAAGCTGCCATTTTGTGAGGATAAGGGTGGGATGAACTATTGTGTATGACTGTGTGAGTATGTGAAGGTTTATCAAAAATCGAGAAATCGTGTTTATTGTCCCCTTTTGATGTAGATATGTCTAAGAAATTTATAGAGTTATTGGTTTCTAATTCTATGGTAAATTTAATATCAGGATGCAAATTATTTAGGAAGTTAAGGAGGATTGTTAGTTGTCTATCTGTTCCCGTAAAAACAGGAAATGATATCGCCAACATATCTATACCAGTAAACATTATTTTTGCTTACCGCTTAAGCAAAAACATTTTTCCAAACATTTAATAAAAAAGAACAATAAAATAGCATTCAAAACCAGTAATTCCTTAGATAGTATAATTTTGAATAACAAAACCAAATCTAAGAAATCCTTAAAATCAGGAGTTTATCTATTAAATTGTAGATCTTGTACTAAACCTTGGACAAACTGGTAGATCTTTTAAAACTCGCATTAAAGAACATAAACATAGTTATTTAAAAAATAAGAACAATTCACATTACGCAACCCATATAATAAACGAATCCCATAATTTTGATGATACGTTGAAAATCTTACATGTACAAATTAAATTTGCTTGAATGTCTTGAAATTACCAAACGGAAAAACTCCAATCAATTATTAAACGAACAGGTAGACTTAAACCATTCACCCTTACTTAATCTTTATTAGTTCTCGGAAATAGTACCACAGATTTGCATTCTTAAATAATTCTGTCTGTAAATAATATAATAAAATGATTAGCATGATCTTAGGTAATTAAGGATAGTTTTAAGCACTATATAACCAGGATTACTACCAAATATTTTTCTTTCTTATTTCCTTCTGAAGAAGCCATTGTATGGTGAAACAATTGTCAAGTGACTTTAAATATATTGGAAATTAAAACATAGTGTTGTTTTTTATATAATTTTAAAAAAATTTTGGTAATAAATTTTTATTTTTAAGATAAATTTATTTATTAAGCACTAAAAGTAGGTTACGCTCGGACGGCTATGCTACCGATGAACCCTCATTTACATTTTATGACTCTGTTGTATAGCAAAGGTTTCCTGCTTAAAATAGGGTGAACTCGGGCTCACCCCAACATGTATTTGCATCTAACATACAATGAGAGAATTCTGCTATCGACTCCAAACAAATACACTTTTATTGAACAAAACTATTATTTCATTGCATTTATTTACTTAAAAAAGCATTTTATCAACCAAATAGCACCCTTGTAAGTGTTAAAAGCGAATTTTTTGTTAAAACTGAACATAAAACTTTATTTTTTGATGTCAAGTCAGGCTTAAAAACTTCAAAAATAACTGGAAATAATAGTTTTGTTCAATATTAATAAAAATTGATAACAATTTTTTAATTTAGCTGTTGCACATATTTATTTTAAACAGTATTTTGCTACGTGCCTAGTTAAAGGTGGTGTATGTGGGTTTTTTATTAAATGTGAACACTAAAACCTATTATTTTTAAGTTTTTATGATAAATCTAGATTCAGAACATTTAAAGACGTCCAGATTTGATTGAAGATCGTTTCGTGGTACTCCCTTCAGTTTCTTTAAGATGTAAATTTTGGCATCTAGCGACGACCGTTCAATATCTTATGTATGAGCTCCTGTGAGCGGTATAGTATTGCTGGTTATTAACGGTTTGATGGTCGAAGCCTCACCTGCCATTATTCCTATAAGCTAGCCACTCGTCTGAATGAATGACAGATTGAAATTGAACCTGTCTTTCCATAATTGGTATTAATGTGTTTTCATCTCTCCTTTCCACAATAAAACATCGTACTTCTCGTTTCGTTTTCAAACCTAAAACTCACGGTCCATCTATTTGTCCACCATGGTTTCGATTGTTTTGCACCGCTGCATCGCTATCTTTAGATTCAGGTTGTTGAGCACCTTATAAAAGCTTTCCCCTGTTATATTTTCGGCGACCCGCGAATCGCGCTTCATCAATTTGTATAGGATCATCCGTTGCTACCGATTAATTGTCCTCTCCGATTGACTGACACCATTGAGGAGCACACTTCGTGGCACATGTTATACCTATCACTTGTGGTATGTGATGATCTTCCAATCAGTTTTTCACATATTGTACTCGGAATGTCGTGCACGAATATAAACACCATTTCCAGAATATGACATAAGCTTAAATTACAATGTTGCTTGCCATTCAAATCCGTGTAATGGAAGAATTCATTTCCGCTTCTAAACGATTTTGTTGTTTGGCAGCCTTTTCTAGGACAACGTAAGACTGGATGAAACGCTCCTCCACGATTGCGTTTCCTTTTTCTTGGCATTTCCGCACTACATCTATCACAGATGTTATTCTCGTCATTCTGCATAAGTAGATTACGCGTTTGCAAAAAAAGCCACAGCTGCGTCTTCGTGAGAAGTGATATTAATATAAAAATTTCGCAAAAGCATGGCTTCTTTTAAAATATACGTATCAGCAACTTGTCATTTTCATTAATAACAAAACTTACCCTATTATTTTATGGCTGTGCTTAGAAGTAGACCGCACGCAACAATTAAAATTTGCAGGTAGACCACACGCTACAGTGGCACCGCACCCTTTCTTATCTTTACTATCTGGCTACAGTGATAGACCAGTACATAGCACCTCGCTCGTGCTTGATCCTTAGGCATAATTAGGTAAAAAAATATAATATAAGGGGTACGTAGAAATTGAGCTGAGTTTTCTAAAAGTTCCGAAAGCGTTCACACATTCAGATGTTCTTGGGGAGAATTAGAGCGAGATATCCAGAATTATTTCTTCTAAGTTTTCCAGAAATTTTATTGATTCACATATAATTTAAGTGACTTACATTTTCTACAAATCAGAATAAAGCTAATAAATAATCTCCGAAATTTTTTTAACTCTTTCTAAGTTAACTATCAGCTGGCTAAGTTGAATTCATGTAAAATAATATATACAAGTTTCACTTACCTATAGTAATCTTTTTTGCAGTAAATGTTACCATCCCTGGAAAAACATGTGATATCGCCGTCTAAATTATTTCGGCACTGGCAACACTGTAAGCATTGCGCATGCCACCGTCTTTCTACAGCCTGAAGATAATATCTGTCCGTAATTTTAATTCCGCACCCGGCACAAATCGCCACGACACCTAATTCGTCCGCACAGCTAAAAAAAAAGAAGAAAAATTTAGGAGTAGATTTGCGATGTTATCAAATAAATTTGGAAAGAACCAGCAGTGAAACACCCTATGTAATATTTATAATAGAGCTTTTAATTCTAAAAGAGTCAATATATTTTTAACGTATTATTAGAAACGGGGTTTCTCCTCCTTCTCTAGGCGTTTTTTTTTTTCTCAAAAATATTCTCTACCACCACCATCATCGGTTTTTAAACAGGTATTAGGTTTTGAAAGATGTACACTAGGCAAAGGTACTTCTCTATGAAAAGAATGACTGAACTTCGGAGAAAGACGACGAGTGTTCCGGAAGAATTTCGATTGGAACAACTTCGGATATTATCATCAAACTTCAACAAATCCTTCGTAAAAACTTTCTATTTGTTTTTTTTTATGGGTCTAGCACACGTGCTATAGGGAAGTCCCTAAAGCGCTACAGGAGCGACACGTGTGCGGCGAAAGCGATTCACGTTGTTCTTGAATCGCTGTAGATTGTACTCGGTGGGAAACACAGTCCTGGGCAAATTATTCCAAAGGGATGCTGTTCTCCATATAAAAGACTGCTTGAAAAGCGTTGTACGAGCGCGACGTGTACTTCTAACATGCACTGCTCTGGGAGGAATTAAGCGGGCCAAACCTTTCGAACACTTTCCATGAAAGTACTTGTAGAATAGGCTCAAGTCGCCAACCGTTCAGCGAATCAAGGCCGACGGTCAGTTCTGGGTCTCCAATCAGACGAACAGCTCTTCTCTGAATAGAATCCAACAAATGCACTGTATGTTTGGGAGCGGAGCTCCAAACATGGGAGCAGTATTCCATAGTTGGTCGAATTTGAGCTTTGTAAAGAATTAACAGTTGTTGTGGAGTGTAAAGCTTTCTGGTTCGAAATAATATTCCCAACTTTTGAGAAGCTCTCCTTGCTATGTCTGCAACATGTTCATGCCAGGACAAATTTGCTTCCAAATTAACGGCCAACAAATTGAGCGACGATGTTAGAGGAATGGAGTGCCCCGACATAACTATGTCGGGTTTAGCAACGTTAACTTTTTTAGAAAAAACTGCCGCCTGGGTTTTTGTAGCGTTAAATTCCACTTGGTTACTGTCACCCCAAGATAGAATTTCTTCCAGGTCTTTGTTGAGTTGAATGACTTCCTGCTGTCTGCGGATATTCGTCTGAGTAGCCGATGTCCGAGCGTTCAAAGTGAATGAAGAATGGAACATATCTGCGCACATTTTAACGAAAAAATGGGGCATGCATCAAAATGCGGCAAAATTTGTTCCGCGTCAGTTGATAAGTGAAAAGCTGCCACGCGCTGATGTTGGCAATTAATGAAAGTACTTGCTTCCGTTATATGACGACGAAAGATTTATGATCCGGACACGAGGGAGAAATCGTCGCAATGGAAAAATCTAGATTTGCCAAGACTCAAAAAAATGCCAACAATTGAAGCGTATGCTCATTGTTTTTCCGATGAGAAAGGAAACGTTTGTTCAGGATTTGTCCAGTAGGGGCAGACAATGGATTCGACATTTTATTGTGACGTTCTGAGACGGCTTTACGAGGATATGTATAGAATACGGCTAAGGCTTTTGGACAAGAATTCCACGACTGTCATTCTCCACTGTCTTTATTCGTCTTATTTGATACTTTGTGACTTCGGGCGGTTTCCCCATACGAGGAAGAAGTATGAGTTCGAGTGACCGCCTTGAGACTGTAGCGAAGATACAAGGCGAATCGCGAGCGGTAATAGAGGCCAAGACAACATCGACCTACCAGAAAATGTTAAATCAGTGGAACCGGTGCATTCGGTTGCAGGAGGAATAATATGTAGGACGGGAGTCATGAGCCTAAAAGTAACTAGTTTTAGGCTTCATGATGACATGTGACAGTTTTATATATATACATACATATATATATATATATATATATATATATATATATATATATATATATATATATATATATATATATATATATATCAAGTACTTCTATAATTACTGTTACAATGAAAATATCGACTAAACATTTAATTTCTATGAAAATTAAAAGAAATTAATATGGAATTAAATCATATATTCATAATGACAAAAATAATTCAACATTTACTCAAAATGCCTCCCTCTTGCTTTTACGCAAGCCCTCCAACGATTAGGCTATTCATGCAAGCATTTGATCTAACGGAAAATTGTCTACCGATTTTGTTAAAGCTCGTTTTAATTACTTTCTTTTAGAGCAAACCATATCCTCTATGAGAGACCATAGTTTAAAATCTAAAGGATTTAGATCAGGACTTACAGAAGCCCAATCTTCTGTACTAATAAATAAGGGCACATTTTGTTGAGAGCATGCTTGTTTTAGCTTTGTGTGCTGGTGCAAAATCTTGTTGGAAGACCCAATGCTGATTTTTGCAAAGAGTATGGTTTAGAGGTTTCACAACGTTCTCTAAAATAGTGTCTTGATATATTTTAGAAGTTTTCAAAATTTTTTCAAAAAAATGAATACTGGTATTCCATTAAATCTGACTTCCCACCCAACCACACCTGATGCTGGATGATGACTCCTCTGAACTTTGGCATAAGTTCAGACGCTTCATTAAAAGATCTGGCATAAATCTATCTTTTTGGTTATTGAAAGTTTGTTTCATAGTGAAATTTTATTCTGTTTGTCATTAGCGTATTCCTTCAACAAACTTTTAGATTTTTGCCACCATTTTCGCTTTAAATATTCCGTTAGCAAATGACCAATGTGCCTATCATAAGCGCAAAGTCTTAGGTCTTCTTTGATAATACGAGACAGAACATTTCGAAATTTTCATCTTACGAGATTTTTTGTTTGCTGACAGGATTTCGGTCAATTCGCGCTTTTACAGCTCTAACGACATGTGGCGTTCGAATTGTCTTTGGTCTTCCTGAACGTTGCCTATTTATTATGTCTCCCGTCTCAGTAAATAATTTTATCGCCCGGTAAACAAACATACGACTTATTTTAAGCGGTTTTAAGGTCTTAAAAATGTCGCTTTTTTCCATACCGAACTTAAAGCTATAACCGCAATCCTATTTTCTCGATCATTCCACTGCATTGTTTAAAGAATTCAAATTGTAAATATGTTTATACACAATAACTGTACGACAACTGAGTAACATAACCTATAAATAATTTCATGAAAAAAGTGCTAATGTATTATGTACGTACGTGAAAGTTTGTAATAGTATTTATGAGAGTACTATATATTATATATCATATATGTATATATATATATATATATATATATATATATATATATATATATATATATATATATATATATATATACTCGTATATATATATATATATATATATATATATATATATATATATATATATATATATACTCGTATATATATATATATATATATATATATATATATATATATATATATATATATATATATATATATATATATATATACGAGGCTGGTTTGAAAAGTCCGTGCAAAAATAAAAACTACTTATGTGTTTGGGGTAAACCTTTTTTATTTTTCGACATAGTCTCCTTTTAGGCTTATACACTTCGTCCAACGATGTTCTAGGTTGTTGATCCCTTCCGAATAATAGGATTTGTCCAAGTCTGCAAAATATCCATTAGTGTCTGCAATCACCTCCTCGTTTGAATAAAATCTTTGTCCCGCCAGCCATTTCTTCAAATTGGGGAACAAATAGTAGTCCGAGGGAGCCAAGTCTGGAGAATAGGGGGGATGTGAAACGAGTTGGAATCCTATTTCTATTAATTTTGCGACCACAACTGCTGAGGTGTGTGCTGGTGCGTTGTCGTGATGGAAAAGGACTTTCTTGTGGGCCAATCGCGGGCATTTTTCTTGCAGCTCGGTTTTCAAACGGTCCAATAACGATGAACAATATTCACCTGTAATAGTTTTACCCTTTTCCAGATAGTCGATGAGGATTATCCCTTGCGAATCCCAAAAGACAGTCGCCATAACCTTTCCGGCCGAAGGAACGGTCTTCGCCTTTTTTGGTGCAGATTCCCCCTTGGTAACCCATTGTTTAGATTGTTGTTTGGTCTCAGGAGTATAGTAATGTATCCATGTTTCATCCACAGTGACGAAACGACGCTTAAAGTCCTCCGGATTCTTCTGGAACAGCTGCAAACCATCCTTGCAACACTTCACACGATTCCGTTTTTGGTCAAGCGTGAGCAATCGCGGCACCCATCTTGCGGATAGCTTTCTCATGTCCAAATGTTTATGCAAAATATTATGTACCCGTTCAGTCGAGATGCCCACAGCCCTAGCAATCTCACGCACCTTAACTCTTCTGTCATCCATCACCATATCATGGATTTGATCAATGATTTCTGGAGTCGTAACCTCCACAGGCCGTCCAGAACGTTCAGCGTCACTTGTGCCCATATGGCCAGTCCGAAAATTTTGAAACCACTTAAAAACTGTTCTAATCGAAGGTGCAGAGTCACCATAATGTTTATCAAACTTCTCTTTAGTCTCCTGAGGCGTTTTGCCTTTCATAAAGTAATGTTTAATCACCACACGAAATTCTTTTTCGTCCATTTCTTGAAAATCAGTCGACTTCCTTGATTCACACGAATGCCAAACACAAAGAAATAGACCAATATGGCTGAAACTTGGTGTGCGTTCATTCAAGAGATGTTACTAACTAAACATGACCTCGATACGCGCCGGTGGTGCCATCTCTCGGACTTTGCACGGACTTTTCAAACCAGCCTCGTATACACTCCTGGACAAAATTAACGCAACAATCTGAAAATTAATTTATCTTTTTCTTATGTCAGTTTTAAAGTTTATCGAGTATTTGAATAGTAGGCTATGCATATTTTGTTTCGTTGTTCATGACAGAAATCAAAACATTTCGTTTAGATTTACAGTTTTAAAGAATTTTTTAAAGATAAACAATTTTCTGTAATAATGCGATAGATTTTCTTTAAAAGTAAGCTTATAAATTGTTCCCTTTTTTCAAAATAATACGTTTTTGTGGTAGACTGTTTTATTTTTGACCCCGAAGAATTAGAAAAATGAATCGAACAAGGAATTTAACTGAACACGAGGTATTGCGAGTCTCAGTTTTATTGGACGAGGGATATTGTCAGAGTTATGTTGCCAATTTGTTAGGCAAACATCGTTCCACAATAAGTCGTATGGTAAGACGCTTGAATGTAGCAGAAACTTATTCTAGAAGGCTAGGGCAAGGGCGAAAACGATGCACCAGCGACCTAGATGAACGTTTTATAAGACAATATGCTTTAAGAAACAGGACCGTCACTAGTTCTATAATAAGAAACGAACTCGAAGCTGTTCGCAATGTCACAATTTCTTCTACAACAGTTAGAAGACGGTTAAATGAAGCTGGATTAAACAGTAGGAGACCAGCCACTGCGCCCTTGCTTACTAGAGAGAACAGAGTAGCCAGGTTACGTTTCGCTCGAAATCACGAAAACTGGTCTGTGGATGATTGGAAACAAGTTTTCTTCACAGATAAACTAGGGTTAGTCTAAAACATCCAGATGGTCGTGAGCGAGTATGACAAAGACCAGGAGAGAGGTTTGCTCCTTGCAATATCTCTGCAAGGATTCCATTCGGCGGTGGCTCTGTTATGTTCTGGAGTGGCATCTGCTTTGATGCTCGCACAGAGTTAGTTCCTGTCCGTACGAGATCCATGAATGCTGACTACTATCTTGAGAATATTGTAATAGAACATATGATGCCTTTCGGTGATTTTGTGGGGCCCAATTTCCTGTTTATGCAAGACAATGCTCGACCTCACGTGGCTAGGGAGGTACTCGATTATCTTAATCAAGTTGATATACCGATTATGCAATGGCCACCAAAAAGCCCGGATCTGAATTCGATAGAACATGTATGGGATCACCTTAAGAAAAATGTGAAACGTCATATACCTGCACCTAGAAACCTGAGGGAACTTGAAAATGTAGTTATCACAGAATGGGAGCAAATTCCTCAAGATTTTATCCAAAATTTAATTAGAAGGATGCCTAGGCGCATAAACGCTGTCATCTGAAGTAGAGGAGGCATCACACGCTACTAGTGTCCCAGTTACAACATTAATTTTGCTACTAGTGTCCCAGTTTATTTTTTTTCATTATTACATAATTTCAACGATTTTGTTATTAGGTCTTAAGAATAATTTTAATTCGAATCTTATAGAGAAATTTGGTAGCTAATTCACTTTTAAAGTATCTGAATAAGTTTTTTTCTAACTTTTAGTGTAACCAGTGTTCATAAAAAATTATTAAAATTAATATTCATTATAGCGATTTGTATGATTTAATATATTGTTGCGTTAATTTTGTCCAGGAGTGTATATACATATATATATATATATATATATATATATATATATATATATATATATATATATATATATATATATATTGTATATATTGTATATATTTCGTGTATTAAATATTAAATACTTTCATTTTTTGCGTTTTTCGTCTAGAGTGACGTCAAATTGACTCTTTTTCGATTATTTTTTCTAGACGATTCTCTTAAAAAAGTATCAAGAGAGAGGCAAGGGAACATATCTATTAAAAATAAATTAGTTATTTTCTACTAGTGTCAAAAAATCTTGGAAATTCATATATGAGTCTGATTTTCTATCAAATCTAGTTTTTTTCTCTTTGTTGTATCGACTCAATATTAAAAGAATAAATTGACTTCTATATTTTTCTATATTTTTGGAGTGTTCGTTAATTCTGGTTTGAAATATTTTTCGAGTTTGACCTTTTTTTTTATTATTGGTCTAGCATACGTGCTGCAGGGAAGTCCCTAAAGCGCTCCAGGAGCGGCACGAGTGCGGAAAAAGCGATTCACGTTGTCCTTAAATCGCTGTAAATTGTACTCGGTGGGAAACACAGCGCTGGGCAAATTATTCCAAAGGGATGACGTTCTCCATATAAAAGATTGCTTGAAAAGCGTTGTACGCGGAGTAACAAGCTGAACCTCATACGGATGCGAAGCACCAGCGCGACGTGTATTTCTAACATGCACCGCTTTGGGAGGAATTAAGCGGGCTACATCCTTCGAACACTTTCCATGAAAATACTTGTAGAACAGACTCAAGTCGCCAACCGTTCTTCGATGTTCCAGCGAATCAAGGCCGCCGGTCAATTCCGGGTCCCCAATCAGACGGACCGCTCTTCTCTGAACAGAATCCAACAAATGCAGTGTATGTTTGGGAGCGGAGGCCCAAACGTGGGAGCAGTATTCCATAGTTGGTCGAATTTGGGCTTTGTAAAGAATTAACAATTGTTGTGGGGGTGTAAAGCTTTCTGGTTCTAAATAATATTCCCAACTTTTGAGAAGCTCTCTTTGCTATGCCTGCAACATGTTCATGCCAAGACATATTTGCTCCCAAACTAACGCCCAACAAATTGAACGACGATGCTAGGGGAATGGAGTGCCCCGACATAACTATGCCGGGTTCAGCAACGTTAACTTTTTTAGAAAAAACTGCCGCTTGAGTTTTTGTAGCGTTAAATTCCACTTGGTTACGGTCACCCCAAGATAGAATTTCTTCCAGGTCTTTGTTAAGTTGAACGACCTCCTGCTGTCTGCGGATATTCGCCTGAGCAGCCGATGTCCGAGGGTTCAAGGTGAATGAAGAGACTTCGTCATCTGCAAAGCTATAGATTGGATTCCCGGTCTTTTCCAGCAGATCGTTAATGTAAATGAGAAAGAGAGTAGGAGACAGTATGGAGCCTTGGGGCACACCAGCGTTGATAGTGAGGGTGTTAGAAAGAAATCCGTCGACCGCCACTCGTAAAGAACGCTCTGTGAGGAAACATGAGAGCCACAAACAGAACCTTTCAGACATACCATAAGAGCGCAACTTAGCCAACAGTCCATCGTGCCAAACACGGTCGAATGCCTTGGATATGTCAAGAGCAACCGCTCGAGATTCTCCAAAGTGTTCAATTGCGTTGTTCTAAACATGTGTTACATAAGTTAGAAGATCTCCTGTTGATCTATGTTTACGAAAAACCATATTGGTGATCGCTAATAATATTGAATCGTTCAAGATATTTTAGAAGATGTTCATTGATAACCTTTTCCATGACTTTCGATATTATTGAAAGCAGTGCAACTGGTCGGTAGTTATTTGGCAAGGTCTTCTTACGTTTTATAGGTATCGGCTGAACCGTGGCACATTTCCAGCAGGACGGAAATATTCCCTTTCTGTAGGATAGGTTAAAAAGTCTACAGAAAACTGGTGTTAGTTCCCTTGCACAGTTTTTGAGAACTATGGAATTATCTGGCCGTGTGGGTGGTGGTATGGTGGACTTGGTAAAATTTTGACTCACTGCCTTAGCGACTGCCCAAAAGGACCTGGAATTGTTGGGACAAGCGAGAAGTTTGTTTCTAATTCGTTGATTGTGTGCCTCCTTGGTTTCGTCGATAATTCCCTTGCATCTGTTCCGGGCTTGAACAAAGATGTTTCGATTTACGGTGTTAGGATTTTCACGCCATTGTCGGTAGGCAATATGTTTAGAAGCAACAGCTTCTTTGCATTTTCGGTCGAACCAAGGCTTGCCGTTGGAGGAGCATTTCTTCGAAAAAGGGATGTAAGCTTCCATACCAGCCAAAATAACATCGGAGACCTCCCTGGCGCAGTCAGATGGGTTATCGGATCGAAAACAAACGTCCATCTAAGGGAAAGTTCGAAAGTATTCCATGAGATCTTCCCATTTAGCAGATTTGTAGTGCCAAATCTTGCGCGGCCTAGGCCTACACATATAGAGTCGCAATCGTTGTATTTAAGTGCGTAAACTAATATTTTTTTAGTACCATTATTTATGTTAAAGGAAATACTAATATTTAGTTTATTAAAAATTCTAGAGAACTTTTCCATAATAGTGTATAGAACGGCAAATAGGATAAAGTAGCGTAAGTCCATAAACAATCTTAAATGATTTACGTCTTTTAAAAAAAATTAAATTAATTTTATTAATCATATGAAGCATAAAGCTGTTACTAACTGCTAGTTGTTTAATTATGCCAAGTTTCTTTGCACAGACGACATTAGTTAGACGTAGTCGAAAAGTCTGTGAAAGAGACACTTAAACGCAATGAATTTACGTGAAAACGATTAACAAGTATTAGCGATAATAAGACAATCTTTTGCTCTAGGCTTTCAAGTTCCAATTTATTAGCTGCTAAATCTTTTTTGATTGGAAGATTTTGAGAATTACAATTTTAGTTCCATAATTAATTTCATGAACTGGTGAATGAAATGGATGGCTCTCATAAGGTGTTGTATTTGTTTGGGGCACTTATTAAAAAAACAATAATCTAAATGTCGTTTATTAACATTTGCGTAATCTTGCGATTATTTAAAATACAGTCCAGGAACAGATGCAAAGAAATTATCGACGAAACCAAGGAGGTACACAATCAACGGATTAGAAACAAACTTCTCGCTTGTCCCGGCAATTCCAGGTCCTTTTGGTCAGTCGCTAAGGCAGTTAGTCAAAATTTCACCAAATCCACCATACCACCACTCACACGGCCAGATAATTCTATTGCAACGACACCTGTTGAGAAAGCGAACTTGTTGGCTGAACTCTTTGCTTCACATTCTACTGTCGATTTCCAAGGAAAAACACCACCTACTATTCCCATAGTGCAGTCAAGGATGCCCGATATTGTCTTCAGACAGCGTATCATAAGACGTATTTTGATGAAGCTAGACACCAAAAAGGCTTCAGGCGCTGACGGAATACCTGCCATAGTTCTCAAGAACTGTGCGAGGGAACTAACACCAGTTTTCTGTAGACTTTTCAACCTATCCTACAGAAAGGGAATATTTCCTTCCTGCTGGAAATGTGCCACAGTTCAGCCGATACCTAAAAAAGGCAAGAAGACCTTGCCAAATAACTACCGACCAATCGCACTACTCTCAATAATATCGAAAGTCATGGAAAAGGCAATCAGCATCTTCTAAAATATCTTGAAGGATTCAACATTATTAGTGATCACCAATATGGCTTTCGTAAAAATAGATCAACAGGAGATCTTCTGACTTATGTAACACATGTTTGGAACAACGCAATTGAACACTTTGGAGAATCTCGAGCGGTTGCTATTGACATATCCAAGGCATTTGACCGTGTTTGGCACGATGGGCTGTTGGCTAAGCTACGTTCTTATGGTATGTCTGAAAAGTTCTGTTTGTGGCTCTCATGTTTCCTCAGAGAGCGTTCTTTACGAGTGGCAGTTGACGGATTTCTTTCTAACACCTTCACTATCAACGCCGGTGTGCCCCAAGGTTCCATATTGTCTCCTACTCTCTTCCTCATTTATATTAACGATCTGCTGGAAAAGACCGAGAATCCAATCTACAGCATTGCAGATGACAGTACACTTATCTCTTCATTCACTTTGAACGCTTGGACATCGACTACTCAGACGAATATCCGCAGACAGCAGGAAGTCATTCAACTTAACAAAGACCTGGAAGAAATTCCATCTTGGGGTGACAGTAACCAAGTGGAATTTAACGCTACAAAAACCCAGGCGGCAGTTTTTTCTAAAAAAGTTAACGTTGCAGAACCCGACATAGTTATGTCGGGGCACTCCATCCCTCTAACATCGTCACTCAATCTGTTAGGCGTTAATTTGGGAGCAAATATGTCCTGGCATGAACATGTTGCAGGCATAGCAAGAAGAGCTTCTCAAAAGTTGGGAATATTGTTTCGAACCAGAAAGCTTTACACTCCACAACAACTGTTAATTCTTTACAAAGCTCAAATTCGACCAACTATGGAATACTGCTCCCATGTTTGGAGCTCCGCTCCCAAACATACACTGCATTTGTTGGATTCTATCCAGAGAAGAGCTGTTCGTCTGATTGGACACCCGGAATTGACCGACGGCCTTGATTCGCTGGAACATCGGAGAACGGTTGGCGACTTGAGCCTATTCTACAAGTACTTTCATGGAAAGTGTTCGAAAGATGTGGCCCGTTTGATTCCTCCCAGAGCGGTGCATATTAGAAGTACACGTCGCGCTGATGCTTCACATCCGTATGAGGTTCAGCTTGTTACTCCTCGTACAACGCTTTTCAAGCAGTCTTTTATATGGAGAACATCATACCTTTGGAATGGTTTACCCAGGACTGTGTTTCCCATCGAGTACAATCTACAGCGATTCAAGAACAACGTGAATCGTTTTCTCCGCACACGTGTCGCTCCTGTAGCGCTTTAGGGACTTCCCTGTAGCACGTGTGCTAGACCCATAAAAAAAAAAAAAAAAAGTCCCTGGCCAAATTATTAGACGCACTGCAAGATTTCATGTAAAATAATAATTACCGAGTGATATTGTACCGTTTTATTATTTTAAATTGATTTGTTTTTTATTTTTATATTATCCAATCAATTACCTATTTATTTGACATAAATAAAACAGCATTAATTTTGAAAAGCATAAGTTTATTAAGTTTTAAAGAAAAGTGAAATTATTGTTAGTAAAAGTCAATATTTAGTTGAGCCACCTTTAGCCGCTATCAAAGCTTTAATTCTGCGCGGCATGCTATCAATGCAAGATTGTACTGTCTCCTGCATTTGAGGATGATGATTCCACACATGAATAATCTTTTCTAGGAGCTGGGTTTTGTTGGTAATCACATCTTTAGCCACTTCTCTTTTCATCAGCTCCCACACATATTCAATGGGCTATTACCCGGCCAATCCAACAGAGGGATATTTTTTTTCTGCCAAAAAAGCTTTAACAGACCGAGCAGTGTGGCAGGGAGCTCCATCTTGCATGAAAGTGAATGGTTCCCCATTTGGAAACCATTCTCTGAGCTGCGGAATCAACCGATTTTGTAATACTTCTTTGTACTGATCTTGCCTCATTATTCCTTTGACGACGTATAGACGTCCAGTGCCCTTACCGCTGATGACTGACCAAATCATCACTTTGGTGGGATGTTTAACCGTCGGGACGACACAATCAGGATGAAACTTTTCTCCATGACGACGACGCACATACTGAGCTTTATTCTGCAAAATTTCGAATGTGCTTTCGTCACTGAAGCAGACCTGTCAAAAATAGGAAAAATATATAAACTTCCATGTTTATTTGCTTTATTTAACTGAAAATGATAATAATGTATAAATTATTGATTAAATTGCTGTATCTTACCACAGTCCACATCTTTGTCTTGCCATTGTTTGGCCCACTTCAGGCGCTTTGCTTTCATTGCAGCTGTTAACTTGGGCTTCCTGGCGGGGCGACAGGCCTTAAAATCTAATTCTTTCAATTTTCTTCGAACAGTGCGCTCAGAAGCATTTACGCTAGCATCCTGGAGTTGTGATTTTATTACCTTTGTCGTAGCAAATCTGTTTTCTACACAAATTTTCTTCAAACATCTCTCTGACCGTGGAGTGAAAATTGGTTTTCTACTGCATCTTTTCTTTCTTTTCGGGCTTAATTCCTTCCCTGACTCAATTTTCTTTTTTATGCGTCGTACACTAGCTTCAGAAACCTCCAATCTTCGTGATATTTCTCGGTTTGTAAATGTTTTCGCAATCACAAGGGCCTTCACTTCAGCTTTTTTACGTGGTGAAAGATCGCCTTTTCTACCCATAATGAAAATAGTCCAATTACTTTTTTAAAACACTGCATACAAAATAAACTAATAACTGAGTAGTATAAAACTGTTAAACAAACAATCACAGTCCATAAAGCCACAGAAACACGTCCGTACCTGACTCGATTCCGATCGCGACTGATACAGGTTTGTACTTGTTTACGTTCAT
The DNA here is from genome assembly GCA_019049505.1 of Pachyrhynchus sulphureomaculatus. Taxonomy (NCBI): domain Eukaryota; kingdom Metazoa; phylum Arthropoda; class Insecta; order Coleoptera; family Curculionidae; genus Pachyrhynchus; species Pachyrhynchus sulphureomaculatus. The sequence goes on along the minus strand of CM032453.1, from coordinate 163,375,555 downwards.
GTATCACTTTGTCAACACAGTGTTGCCATATGTTAAAAATAAATACAAATATGTAGTCTACAACAATTCTTTTAAATAAAAATCAATAATATTGTAGTTTAAATATACCATTATTGCATAAAAACTCTTAAGAAACATAAAATTACTAAAAAAAATACAGTGCGTCTAATAATTTGGCCAGGGACTGTATGTCCTTCTTGAATTTATATAATTACTTTTATCAATAAGGTAGATAGATTAGGTCCCGTGGATTATTTACACTGTTTTTGATTGAACGGAAAATTTTTGATTTATTGTCAAATTAAGCATTTGACAGCTAATCTACAGTCTGTCAAGTAAGAACGTGTCCGCGATAATTCATTTTTAGTAGATGCGATTCTAGCGATTCAATAAAAAATCGGTAGAGGGAACCTTTGTCTACTACGCATTTTAGTAAAAGTATCAATCGATTTCGAACTTCTGTCGAAATCACGTCAAATCCAAAATGAGTCACTTCTTTGCGCGTCAATTTGAGGCAGTCTTCTTTGTTCCCAAGTTGGTAAATAGTTTTAACCAGACGAAAAATGTCGATGACTTGCCAAAACGTGGCTCGGTCTTTGTTTTCACGTCACCCGAAATTGACTCTGCGTCAAGGAGCGATAAAATTAAGGAAATCGAATGTGTCCCATGAGCCCATTCGACAACATCTTCGTGCTCATAATGTCAAATTCCGAAGCACGGTGAAGAAATTTTTTGCTGAGCGAAAATCACGTCGAGAAGTGGCTCGCTTGAGACCACGATAAGATACTAGAGTGGCCCTCATAATCGCCGGACGCCAAGCCTATTGAAAGCCTTTGGTCCCTTGTAAAGAGAAAGCTCAGAGGAAAGACTTTGGGGACTTTGACTCAGTTATCTTGCGAGATTCGAAAAATTTGTAGAGTGTGAAAAAAATCTGGTCGACAATATGCTTCGATGGTGCCAGGCGATTATTGATGCAGGAGGCGATTGGACAACTTACTAAGGTAATTGCGTCATGGTTAGCACACCAAAGAATACATTGATTGCAAATGTTCTCGAAACATTTTTTTTTAAGAATACGAGCGGTCACGTTCTTACTTGACAGACTGTATATACATTTTCGTCCTCAATAAAGTTGTGAAATATAAGTCGCCTTAAGAATTGAACTATCTCTTTTTAAATCAATACTTACTTTGACGGGGGAGTTGGGGGTGTTGACGGTGTAGTATCCGGTTCGATTTTGGGAATGTGATGATCAAACGATGATCCCGGTCTTCTCAATTCTGGTGGTGTTACCGATTGAGACGGTCGTGATGGCGCACTCGGAGTTGTTCGACAGGAATCGGGCCCGCAGGGTGGAGGTCTGCATGTGTCGGATCCACAGGATTGGTGCACTGCAAGAACGTTTAAATATCAAAATATTTCAATTTGTGTGCGATGTTAAAAAATCATTTTTTCTTCTTTAAAACAAATTAAATTCCAAAAATGTGTCCATTTCATTATAGTACTTACTTTTTTCAGTATGGTTGTTATTATCCTGGAGCCCAGGACCACTGGTCGTAACCTGAGTATCCCCTGGGGGTTCGCCTTTGATAATTGGTTCGCATGAGGGTAAATTGGGTGAAAGATCTCTGGAAGGGTCGTAGGCTGGACCAAGATATTGCTCGCTTTGCTGCTGAAATAGAAATATTAATTAGTAATAGAGAAACTTTGATAATGAAGATATATGGTATACGTCCTTCCAGACAATTCTTATTTAAATAGTAAACTATTGTAAGAATAGCAAATAGAAAAATAAATGTTACATACATATTATTCTCAGAAAAACTCTTCTTGTAATCTGTAGAAGTATTTGCGATGTAAATGACAATTATTTTAGTACATTGTCAGCATAACTGCAGCATTAATAAAGTAAAACAAAAATAAATAAAAAAGTAATTAACAATAAGTACGTAATAAAAAAATACGAATTTCGAAGCAATAGATTAGCATTTTCATTAGCATCTTTGGAGCTTATAATTACAAATTCTTATCGATAATTTAGGTTAAATACCAGACATATATGCAACTCTGTCGTAATGACTTATATGGATTTATAAATCACAAGAATCTTCTTACGGTTATTTATGTGTGACACAATCCGGCTTTCCTAAGATAAAAGCAACTATTTTAGAATTGAGAGAAGAAGAAAAATAAAATTAACGTAATCCGCTTCATTTATACGAGGTTTGATGATTTTCGTTGCCTCAAAAATTCTTTATTTATTTACGTATATTAATTTTGTTCCCTTCAAAGTAGTCCCCACCAGACACAATATCCTTGTGCCGGCGCTTTCTGCAATTATATTATTTTTGGTATAGCGTTTACTACCTTCAGCTATTCTGTCTTTATCTCCTCAATGTTGCCAAAACATCATCTTGGCATAATTTTTTTTATCTTCGCTAATAGGAAAAAGTTGCGTGGGACCATGTCAGGCAAATACGAAGTTTTTGGTAAAAAAACTACGGATAAGTAATGAAATGTGAGCAGGTGCATTATTGTGGTTCAATTGCCAGGAGTTGTTTAGCGACAAATGCGGAATTTTTTTTCAGATTACTACACGCAAACGACGTAAAATTTCCAGGCAGTACTGCTTATTGACCATACGACCCGGTGGCATGGTACACTATGGGCTTGAAATCGAAGAAACCAGTAAGCAGCACCTTCACATTTGATTGACCTTGACGAGCTTCCTTCGCTCTTGGCTCTTTAAAAAGCTGTCATTGAGACGATGGGATCTTAGTTTCGACGTCATCTCCATACACTAAGGTTTTACCAACAGTTATGACCCATTTAAGAGGTTCTGGATCATCGTTGACTTCATTCAGCAACTCCTGAGCAATATCCATTCATTCAATTCGACAATTTTAGAACAAATTTTGCTACACCAACATCAGCTGCTACTATACCAACATCAACTGCTTTCAATAATATCGAAAGTCATGGAAAAGGAAATCGGCACCTACTAAAATATCTTGAACGATTCAACATTATTAGCGATCACCAATATGGCTTTCGTTAACATAGATCAAGAGGAGATCTTCTGACTTATGTAACATATATTTGAAAACACCGCAATTGAACACTTTGGAGAATCTCGAGCGGTTGCTCTTAACATATCCTAGGCATTCGACCCTGTTTGGCACGATGGACTATTAGCTAAGCTACGCCCTTGAGGTATGTCTGAAAAGTTCTGTTTGTGGCTCTCATGTTTTCTCAGAGAGCGTTCTTTACGAGTGGCGGTCGACGGATCTCTTTCTAATACCTTCACTATCAACGCCGATGTGCCCCAAGGCTACATACTGTCTCCTACTCTCTTTATCATTTACATTAACGACCTGCTGGAAAAGACTGGGAATCCAATCTACAGCTTTGTAGATGACAGTACGCTTATCTCTTCATTCGCTTTGAACGCTCGGACATCGGCTACTCAGGCGAATATCCGCAGGCAGCAGGAGGTCGTTCAACTTAACAAAAACCTGGAAGAAATTCTCTCTTGAAGTGACAGTAACCAACTGGAATTTAACGCTTCTCAAAAGTTGGGAATATTATTTCGAACCAAAAAGCTTTACACTCCACAACAACTGTTAATTATTTACAAAGCTCAAATTCGACCAATTATGGAATACGGCTTCCATGTTTGGGGCTCCGCTCTCAAACATACACTGCATTTGTTGGATTCTGTTCAAAGAAGGGCCGTTCGTCTGAATGGAGACCCGGATATGACCGGCGGCGGCCTTGATTCGCTGGAACAACGAAGAGCGGTTGGCGACTTGAATCTGTTCTTCTTAATGCTTACCATACTTCAGATCTGTATGAGGGTTCAGCTTGTTACTCCTCGTACAACGCTTTTCAAGCAGTCTTTTATATGGAAAACATCATCCTTTTGGAATAATTTCGCCAGGACTGATTGTACCATGTTGTTGGTGTAAGGCCTATGGCTGATATGATGAGGGGGACAATAATGGCTTTTTCTTGTTTCCATAGCCTTTTTATTTCTGTTGCTAGGTCTGTGTACTCGGAGATTTTTTCTGTGTATTTCGTTTGGTAGGTTTGTGTCGTTGGGTACAGCTAAGTCAGTTAGGTAGATGACTTTTCCTTTTTTGCAATGAAAAGTAATATCGGGTCTACTGGCGGAGATTGTTTTTATCTGTATGGATAATGATTTTTCAGTAGAGCTTTGTTGTTTTCAAGTATGGATGTTGATGTGTATTTGTAATAGTGATCTATATTTTCTATGAGTTTGAGTCACTCATTTTGTTCTTTACATTATTTACAATGTATATTATCATGCTATAGATATTTTGTATTTAGATTATTACTAATTTTATTTTATTTTATTATTTAGCTTTTATTATTATTTTACTTATTTTAGTTCTTCTTTCTCACATTTGGTCAATGTAGTTCCATGTTTGACTGACGAGCCTAAGCCAAGTCAGCACAAACTCTATTACCATTGTGTATTAAGAAATGACCTTTATGCTGGTGGCATTTTTTGCATGTATCTTTTGTAATAGTTGGATCTTTGATGATATGCTTTTGGTAATTTCTGGTTAATATGACTTTATCCTGGATGGCAAGAAAGGAGCCGTCTGTTTCAGGGAATAGCTGCCCATCCTGTAACCAGGTGTATTATTTTTTTTATTTCATGGTCTTGGTTGTAAGCAGAGTAGGCTATTGTACCTGTTTCTGCGCTGCAGACTCTTGGCTTACTATATTCCTCTCTCTTAGTTACATGACATTCGTCTCTTTAAGAGGTTTTACTAGCTTTCTTCCAAATCCTTCACGTAGTAATTTATCTCCACAATGTAGGTCTCCGAACAGTTCATGTCCATTCCGAGTTAAAGCGACATATTTATATAAGATGGGCATAGAGGTTTCTTTCTCTTCACCACATAGTCTGTATGCCGTGAAATCATTGCAGATACCCATTTCCTGTAAAGGAGATTTTTCAATTTAAAATAGTCGAAATGCATAAATTTATTTTGAACACCCTGTAGCATTTAACTCAAATTTCTTTACATATATCCTTTTTTCATCTCTATAGAAAGCTCGTACCAATTATAAGTATTCCACCTTCAGAAACAGTGGCGCTACTGAAAATTTTTTACAAAACTGAAAACTAGTATTTAAAAAAAAAATTGAAATATTAGAAAAACTACTAGGTTTAGGTCTCCCCCGGATCAAGCTTCTATTTTACAACTTCATCATGAAGGCAGACCTCACGTACGCCTGCCCCACCTGGTGCCAGCTCTCCAAAACAAGGAGAGCTCAGCTTCAAGCAGTGCAGAACAAGGATGATCACGGGAGCCCCGTGGTTCATGAGGAACCGTCAAATTCACAGGGACCTAGGTGTGCCTACCGTAAAGGCACACATGAGGCAAACTCAACAGAAGTTCGTCGAGAAGGCGTCCCAGCACCCCAAACCGTGCATCAGGGACGCCTTCCGACTCCCTCCTCAAGCTAGCCGCCAGTTCCCTAGACCGTCGAACCCGCTGCTGCTCTCGGACGAAGATGATGACCCTCGCCCGCCGTGACAAGAAGAATGTCATTCTAGGTTAAGTTTAAACTAGTCCTAATTTAAGTCTTGTTACTTCCTAGTTTAAGTTAGCGTAAGTCTTAGTCTAAGGTAGTTTTAGTCTTAGTTCTCAGTCCTAGCTTTAAGAAACTTCATGTATATACCAAACACACAGATTTCCTAGGTTAAGTTAGTATAGGATTCCTATTGTAAGAACTTAGGTTAAGATAGAATAAGTTTACATTTAGTATTAGAAATTATATATTTATACTTTTAAAACTATAAGAAAGAGGCTTTGCCTAGCTTAGAAATCAATAAAGACAGAACCAGAACCAGGTTTATGTATATAACATTATTAATAAAAAAGTTATAAATTTTTAGGAAGAATTTAAAATTAAACTAGGAAATAGAATGTTCCATTTAAAAAAACATGTTATATCGGCCACGCTTTTTTGAAGCACCCTGTGTACTCAAAAATAAATTTAAACTGTGCACCTTAACATTCTCAAAAACTATTGTATTTAACATTTTTTTGTCATTCCCGAAACAAATAAGATATTGAAATTTACTCTATCATTGACTCACCCTGTACAGGTTGTTATTTCCATTTTCCATTTGTTCTCTTTGGATAGGTGCTATTGACATCCTCAATTTTATGTATATATCTAGGAGTATTAGTCCTAGTTCCCACTGTACTATTACTTTAGTTAGTGAGAATAGTTTGCTGGATAAATCTCAAATTACCCTGTTAAAAATTGATTTCCTATAGTTGTTGAATTCAAAGCTTCTAAATCATCCGATGATATTAGCGTTATTATTCAATATCTTCATTTCCATATGTCCAAGATTTATGCTGAATTTAAAAATTCGTTTCATTGAATTGAATGCGAATACCATAACCTCTTGTATTGTGCCAGGGAGTTAAAACTAATTAACTATTCTACTGTATTAATTTCGTCGTAGATCTACTAAGTCAATGCTATATCCTAAGTCAGTGAGGCAACCGAAGAAGGCCAGAAGCGGAGAGATAGGAGAGACTTCTCTTATCTGCACAATTTACAGATCTGGGCAGTCTTGTTCTTATAGCTCTACAAGTAAGTCATTTAAGATGACATCTTATTAACGATGATTTCAACTTTAATTTTTCTCCAAATTAAGAATTACTTTATATGAATGAGTTTATATAAAAGTAAAATCTTTTATTTTTTTCATAAAACTTTTCGTGAGTTACCCGAACAGACGTTAGATAGCGTGTTCATATACACAAGTGTGTAATCTTGTATTATTGTAGTTAATGTTTTTTTTGTAATGCATACAGAATTAGTAATTATTATAATTTGCTGTCATCATGCTAATCTTTAATTATCCGTTGCTTATTAAATTCTATTAATCATTGAGTAATTTGACAAGAAAATAACATATTGACATTAAAGTAGCAATTATTACTGATTTCAAGTGAAAATTATAGTAAAGTTGTAGATTTTACGTTACAGTACATTATGTAATATATATAACACATGATAACTCAAATTATTTAATTATTGATAACTTACTGAATCCACAAGCCAAGTTTTCTGTGTGACTAGCATCAGCTGCTTTTTATTGGAGTATGGAGGGGATAAAGAACACGCCATTCTCTAGCGCTAAAGCTAATAATGTTCAATTCTTCAAGATATTTTAGAAGATGCTGATTGATAGTCTTTTTCATGACTTTCAATATTATTGAAAGCAGTGCGACTGGTCCGTAATTTTTTGGTAAGGTCTTCTTGGCTATCGGCTGAACCGTAACGCATTTTCGGCAGAAAGGAAATGTTCCCGTTCTGTAAGATAGGTTGAAAAGTCTACAGAAAGCTGGAGTTAGTTCGCTTGCACATTTTTTGAGGACTACTCCCTCGGTGCCAGAAGCTTTTTTTGGTGTCCAGCTTTATTAAAATTCGTTTTATGATAGGCTGTATGAAGAGCATATTAGGCATCCTTGACTACACTATGGGACTAGTGGGTGGTGTTTTTCAGTAGAAATCGACAGAAAATGTTCAGCCATAAGTTGCCTTTCTTAACAGGTGTTGTTGCAGTAGTATATCGTGGTGGCATAGTGAATTTGGTGAAATTTTTACTAATAGCTATAGCGACTGACCAAAAAGACCTGAATTGTTGGGGGCAGGCATGAAGTTTGTTTTTAATTTATTGTTTGTGTGCGTCCTGAATTTCGTTTGTATCTGTTCTGGGCATGACCACAGATTTTATGGTTTACTACGTTAATATTTTTACACTATTGTCGGTAAGCAAAATGTTTAGAAGCAACAGCTTCTTTGCATTTTCGGGCGAAATAAAGCTTGCCGTCGGAAGAGCATTTCTTCAAAAAAGGGATGTAAGTTTCCATACAGTTCAAAAGTCCAAAATGTGGTAGTTGAAAAGGACAATTCATCAACAGACAAAAGAATAATTAATGTCAACTCAGAAGAAATTCCTGACATAGAAATGGATGAAGTTAGGAAAGCCTTACAACAGATGAAAAGTGGAAGAACGGCTAGAGAGGATGATATTATACCTGAAATGCTAAAATGCGGAGTGAAGCCCTAATGAATGAATTAAAAGATCTTTTTAATGAATGCCTCAAATGTGGAAATATACCAGAAGACTGGGAAAACGCTATAGTCATCTTAATATACAAAAAAGGTGACCCCGAAAACCTAGAAAACTACCTGCCAATTAGTTTACTTTCCCAAGTTTACAAGCTGTTTTCACGAATCATAACCAACAGACTGGAACACAAAATGGAATTATACCAACCACAGGCTGGATTCAGAGCAGGCTTCAGTACGATTGAGTACTTGCGCACATTGAGACTACTAATCGAGAAGGCCACCGAATATAATGTACCAATGTGGTTCGCATTTGTAGATTTTCGCAAGGCTTTCGACACAGTGGAAAAATGGGCGCTTATAAGAGCTCTTAGAAATACTCGTATAGACCACAGATACAGCGAATTGTTAGCCAGAATATATGAACGAGCAACACTCAAAGTTATGGTAAACCAAGAACTGACAAACAAGGTCCCAGTGAACAGAGGAGTAAGGCAGGGCGATGTAATAACGCCTAAGTTATTTACAATGATCTTAGAAGATGTATTCAAAGAACTAAATTGGGACGAAAATGGCCTTCTGATAGCTAGCGATCGGCTAAACAACCTGAGATTCGCAGATGAAATTGTAATTATAGCAAACAATAGGAATGAAATGATCCAGATGATCACAGATCTCCACCACCAAGCAAGAAAAGCGAGACTTGACATAAATTTCTCCAAGACAAAGTACATGAGTAACGAAGACACCAATGATGAAAATGTAGTGATTGAACATTCAACAATAGAAAAAGTAAACACGTAGATCTATCCGGGCCAAATAATAACTATAGGAAAGGAAAACCAGCAGCTTGAAATAGAAAGAAGGATATGTATCGGATGGACAGCATATGGAAAATTGAAATATGTACTGAATATGAACATTCCTCAAAGATCAAAAACCCAAATTTATAATCAATGTATCTTACCAGCTACAACGTATGGAGCCGAGACATGTGTTTTAACTAAAAGAACAATAGAAGAAAAACTACAAGTTCACCAACGAGCAATGGAAAGTAAGATGTTGAGTGTTACTTTGAAGGACAAGAAAACTAATAAATGGATTAGACAATAAACAAAGGTGGATGATATCGCCAAACGGATAACATCTCTGAAATGGAACTGGGCCGGTCATGTAGCGAGAGCGACGTATAAGTGGAGTGGCAAAATCACTAGGTGGAGACCGTGGGGTGAAAAGCGAAGCATAGGAAGACCCCAACAGAGATGGAGCGACGATCTGAAGAGAATCGGAGAGCTTAACTGGTATCAACAAGCACAACATAGAGAAAAATGGAAAGATTTGAGAGAAGCCTATACCCGACAGTAGGTAGAGAGCGGCTGAAGGAAGAAGGGAGAAGAAGAAGCTTCCATACCAGCCAAAATATAGGCACTATAGGTAGATTAGTGGCAAAACTAAACTAATGGATATTTCACTATCGGTAATTTTAATATTTCCCTTTAGACGCTTTGCTGCAATTATAAATAAAATTAATAATAATTTACCACTGCTATCTAATTATTCACGTAAAACCAGCAGCAAAACATTTAAGAACTGTCATGTCATTATAAATGTAAAGATAATCCTAAAAAGTCATAAATAATATTTTAAAAAAAAGCGTCAAGCGTCATCTAGTCAATATAACTTTGCATTTAATATGAGTATTAAAATAAATTAATTTACATGTACGTATCACTAAATTACTACTTATTCTTCCTACTGCAAGAAAGTAAAATTTTCAGTTTCCACTTGCGGGCTTTTGAACGCAAATAAATTAATCAAACGTATTGAAAGCTACAAATTACATATTTAAGCATATTTATTATTATAACATGGCGTGCGAAAAGGCAGTTTATGGTTAAAATGGATTTGTATGTGGCGTTTAAAAATTCAACTTTGTTAACGACTAATTTCCGTCTGAATTGTTACGTCAGTGATTACAAATAAGTCAATACAGGGTTAAAAGATTTGAGTAAAAACAAAGACTACCGAAGAGTATTTAGCAAAACTTACAGGACTGGACAACTTGGTGCAAAAGTGTATTATTAAGTGTTTATTTTAAAAATATTGAAAGTAGATGTGTTAGATTTTACTATGCTCGTAAAAATTCACATCTCCGGATAAGTTAAAAAAACTGCGAATATGAAATTAATAATAAAAATACTTCTAATATAAAAAACCCATCAAAAATACTATTTAGATCAGAAGTTCTAAAATATCGTCACCATTTTCAATAAAAAAATCTATACTGACAAATCCCCGTAAACATATTTTTAGGACTACTCAGTATATATCACCACTACACCAAACACTTTATTTTTGCACTCGACGCGCGTTCCGCTAACCATGTTAGCTTCATCAGGAGCGATGATTGACTAAAGCTAAACTACAAATCTACCCTATTTATACTTAGCCTAACCCTTGAATTACTCAAGCGGAACTAGTGACATAGGCAAGGCCATCAGTTCCGATCAAGTTATCAGTAGAGGGGACTATAAGGAATAGGCCCTCTGTCTTTATTTAAACTACTTTTACATTTTATGATTTCCATACTTTCGTATGCGTTCAAAAATCTCCTATCAGATACATTTTTTATTAATCTTAGATTATCTAATGTTACAGTATGATCAGCTTCAAGGGCATGTTCGGCAATGCTAGACTTTTCTGTTCTATTGTATTTTAAGTGTGCTAAATGTTCTTTAAATCGTGTTTTTAATTGACCTTTTAGTTTGCCCAACATACTTTTTGTCACAGTCAAGAATTCGAATATTTCCCAAGGGTATGGTATAGGTATGTGGATGATATTTCCGCGATTTTTGATACAAAGAAAGCAAATATTGATGATTTTGTTTCTAAATTAAATAGCCGGTATGATTCCATTAATTTCATTTACGAAGTTGAGAACAAAGGACAATTGCCTTTTCTAGATATTTTAATTATTAAAAATAATAATAGATTAGAATTTGATATCTATATGAAGGACATAGTAACAGTTAGAGATATTCCTAATGATTCATTTCATTGTAAACAACATAAATTAGCCTCATTACATTTTTTAGTTCATCGTTTTGGTCACTTTCCCTCTGAATAGAATAAACTTTAATAAAGAAAATAATCGTATTAGAAATATAACTAGAGTTAATGGTTATGACGATGACTTAGTAAATAAGCTAATAAATAGACATGAGTTTAGGTTTAATATTCAGAATTCCACCTTTTTTACACGCGAAGAAAATAACACCAAGTATGTCTCCATACCATATAATCCGAAATATAGCAAGAGACTCAATAGGGTATTTAATAAGGTAGGCCTCAGCTTAGTCTATAAGTCATCAGACAATCTGAGGAATATCTTAGGAAATCCCAAAGATAAGATTCCTAATTGTGAGAAAAGTGGAGTATATGAAATTAATTGTAATGATTGTGACAAAAAGTATGTTGGGCAAACTGAAAGGTCAATTAAAACACGATTTAAAGAACATTTAGTACACTTAAAATACAATAGAACAGAAAAGTCTAGCATTGCCGAACATGCCCTTGAAGCTGATCATACTGTAACATTAGATAATCTAAGATTAATAAAAAATGTATCTGATAGGAGATTTTTGAACGCATACGAAAGTATGGAAATCATAAAATGTAAAAGTAGTTTAAATAAAGACAGAGGGCCTATTCCTTATAGTCCCCTCTACTGGTTACTTGACCGGAACTGACGGCCTTGCCTATGTCACTAGTTCCTCTTGAGTAATTCAAGGGTTAGGCTAAGTATAAATAGGGTAGATTTGTAGTTTAGCTTTAGTCAATCATCGCTCCTGATGAAGCTAACATG
>CM032453.1:163263554-163358554 GCA_019049505.1 Pachyrhynchus sulphureomaculatus | reverse complement strand
CCGATCTCCAGAAGTCCACATCTTTGTCTTGCCATTGTTTGACCCACTTCAGGCGCTTTGCTTTCATTGCAGCTGTTAACTTGGGCTTCCTGGCGGGGCGACAGGCCTTAAAATCTAATTCTTTCAATTTTCTTCGAACAGTGCGCTCAGAAGCATTTACGCTAGCATCCTGGAGTTGTGATTTTATTACCTTTGTGGTAGCAAATCTGTTTTCTACACAAATTTGCTTCAAACATCTCTCTGACCGTGGAGTGAAAATTGGTTTTCTACCGCATATTTTCTTTCTTTTCGGGCTTAATTCCTTCCCTGACTCAATTTTCTTTTTTATGCGTCGTACACTAGCTTCAGAAACCTCCAATCTTCGTGATATTTCACGGTTTGTAAATGTTTTCGCAATCACAAGGGCCTTCACTTCAGCTTTTTTACGTGGTGAAAGATCGCCTTTTCTACCCATAATGAAAATAGTCCAATTACTTTTTTAAAACACTGCATACAAAATAAACTAATAACTGAGTAGTATAAAACTGTTAAACAAACAATCACAGTCCATAAAGCCACAGAAACACGTCCGTACCTGACTCGATTCCGATCGCGACTGATACAGGTTTGTACTTGTTTACGTTCATGTATCACTTTGTCAACACAGTGTTGCCATATGTTAAAAATAAATACAAATATGTAGTCTACAACAACTCTTTTAAATAAAAATCAATAATATTGTAGTTTAAATATACCATTATTGCATAAAAACTCTTAAGAAACATAAAATTACTAAAAAAAAAATACAGTGCGTCTAATAATTTGGCCAGGGACTGTATATATATATATATATATATATATATATATATATATATATATATATATATATATATATATATATATATATATATATATATATATATATTATATAATAATAATAAATATTAATGATGACTTTATTGTATAATATACAAAAGGCGAAGTTGAAGCTTGGCTTCCTATCTTAACCTATCCTAACCTAAAAATTATTATATTACTTATGTATCATATATAATTATGGGGCATACATGTACTGTTGCAAACATATTTCGGATGTATCATGTAAACATAAGAAAACAATTTATAAAAATAATGATATAATTTTGCCAATTTGATTTTTAAATTTCAAGCCGTTAAGATTTTTTAAATGATCTGGAACTTTATTATAAATGCTATAGACCTGGTAACTGAATGAACTTTGTTATTGTGCTGTTCTATGCAAGGGTGGTGATATTTGTTGTTTATGCCTTAAGTCTAGGTTATGAGCATCATGTCTAAATTTAATTTTTTGATACAAGTAATTTGGGCGCATTTTACAAATTATTTTATTAAATATTACTAAACTATGAACAAGTCTCCTTTCTTTCATGGAGCACCACCCAACTTCTTTCATCTTTGCAGTCACACCCCTATCATATTTTCTTATACCACCAATCAGCCTGACACAGTAATTCTGAATGCGCTGAATACGCCGAGCTTCCCATTCCAGGAGACAGGGACCATACACTGTATCATAAAATGTGAAGTGGGACAAAACTAAGCTATCGCATAATAGTTTTTTCAAAATTTACACTTAATAAATGACGCTGGCTATATATAAGTTTAAGATTAGTAAACGCCTTTTTTATGCAATTATTTATATGTGCTGTGAATCTCAACTCTATATCCCTTATCAAACCCAAGTTCCTAGCATTATCCAAGTTTTCTAGTCGCTCAGTAGCTACAATAATGTTTAAATGGTTAGAATGTTGCTTTCTCCAAGCGGTACGTCCAAACAATAACAACTGACATTTTTTTTAGGTTTAGTACCAAACAGTGTTTTTCGGAGGCACTCACCAAAAGTGCAAGATCCTCGTTAATTTTATTATTACCCTCAATAATTTGTTCAGGCTTGAAAGACAAGTAGATTTATGAGTCGTCAGCGTAAAGATGTAAATCTAAATATTTAAGATAGGTACAAAGCTGAGATGTATATAGAGTGAAAAACAGAGGCCCTAAGATAGACCCCTGTGGAACACCATTACAGATTTTTATTAGCTTGGACTCTTGTCCATTTAGTTTTACACACTGCAGTCTTCCTGCAAGATAACTCTCAATCATAAGACAAGCGTCACCACTAAACCCAAGATGTCTTAGTATAGCAATAAGCAGATAATGATCTAGTCTGTCAAATGCTTTGGAGAAGTCCAACAGAACAATCACAGTAAGCTCACCACGATCGATAGCCTCGAAGATGTCATCGGTCACTTTTAGAAGAGCAGTGGTACAGCTGTGATCTTTGCGAAATCCTGACTGTGTTGATGGTAACAAGTTATAGGTTTCGATGTATCTACGTATTATATATATATATATATATATATATATATATATATATATATAATGTCATTCTCGTAGTCTTTTAACAGCTTTTTGTTTACTCTATTCTTTATAACTTATAAAAATATGATTTACTTCCATCTTTCAAGAATGTGAAACCTGTAAAAAAAATGTTGATCTAAAATATAAAATTATCCGTGGTAAAACATTAAAGAGAACCCACCAACCTTAATCTTCATTGACTAGATCCTTCAAACTCATTTGAATATGTCTTTCATATGCGGCGAGTTTAAAAAAGTGGATTTTTATCTGACAGTTTATCTCGATATTAATATTTCCAAGTTGTGCTCGTTGGACAAATTTATGCAAATAAAAATCTGTGCCAAACACCTTGGGCACAAAATATTTTAAAACAGATACAACATGTGACAGCTGACAGAGGCGACATTGTTTTGGTGACATCGGTATTTTATCAACGGAGAATGTACGGAGACAGTTTTGTATTTCGCCTGATTTAGAATTTTTATATGTAGTTTTGCGATCGAGACAGACTCTCATGCAGATGTAACATATTAAGAGAAAAAGACTTCATATTACTTATTTTCTGTTTATCAAATTAACATAAAAGTAAAAATATATTTAAGATGGTCTTTTGTGTTAACACACTTCATCAAACAATTCGGCCTCTCAACTATCTTGGTCTATAGATGCTGCTATCATAGCTAAATTTGTTTTTAATGCCTCCATATTGCAATGATATTTAAAGCAAATCTTCTTCTCTAAATTATTTTATAATACATAATCCAAAGTTTTAATGTCTGGACTTTGCTAGGACCAATGTTCAGTCTCCATAAACTCTGGTAAATTGATAGCTAACAAACTTTAACTAGTCTAAAGGCCTCTGTAATAATGCGAAAATTTGTTTATAAAAATATTTTAATGTTTCTTGTCATTATTCTTTCATTACGGAGCGAATTTTTGCAACTGACAATTTTGGTTTTTATCTTACGCTGTCAATCACTTCTTGCTATTCATATCTTTATTATTTAGCTCTGTGGTTCGATAAATATTTTTTTTTCGGTATTTGCAACGGTTTTAGGAAGTCAAAAAATCTCCACTTGTATCTTATCGCACTTGAGAAAAGCAATCACGTCAACATGATTCTTTTTAAGATCCTGCCCCGTGTTTACTGTACAACGTATCAAATAGAAATTGTTGGATTAATTTATCTCGGCATCTACTTTAGCGGTTCCAGGTCCCAGGAAAAAAGGATAATTTCAGGAAGGAGTGTGATATAAGCAGTCAAAATTTCATTTGAAGTACTTTATTAAACAAATATTTAAGTATACAAAAATATGTTTTTATCATTTTAATTCAAAATGGCAGCTTTAGAAGCCAAGACGACAACGCACTTTTTATGCGAGGTCTCCCGTAGATTTCAACCTAGAACAAAGACCAAAAAAATTTCATTAATATATGTAAAAAATTAGTGGATAGCATACGGAAATTTGAAAAATTATTTATAAAAAAAAGTTTATAACTTATCGCAAAATCCGTACGCTTTTCTTTAGATAACGTATCTGAAAATTTACTCTTAAAATTTCAAGCGAATCGATAAGGATTTGTGGCGGCTGTCATTTCGCCCGATTTGAAAAAGTTATTTTTGAGCGAAACGAACTTGAAAATTTACTTTACAGTAGAAAATATCATTATACGTTATATACATTGATATTCTTCTCTTCCTCCTCCTTTCTGGCTGATTTTGGAGTAAGCCGAGATGTTTCTGCAGCTTCAGTCAACGATCGATTGGATAACTCGAATCGGTGGTCGTCAGCTTTAACGCAGACTTTGTAAGAATTGGTCCCTATAGTCATGCCTAAAACCGTCATCATTTTCATAATACTGGTTATTCCATCATTGCAGGTGCACACAGTAATATTTCCTGCAATAGCAAGGACAGTTTCAAGCTGTAGTACATTAAAAGCTTATCAATGAGCTTGCCCGTCAATTTTGCTTTCCCACTGACACCTTTTATTTTTTTTCAAACTTCTTAGCCGAGTTCTCATCCTCATGATCAATGCATTCCTTCTTTAGTACTGTGAAATTAGCATTTAAAATACCTTTGAAAGTCTTAGAGTCACCCTACGTAATTGTCGTAAATTTTCAGAACGCTGAAATATTTCGACGTCGATCTCCATGTTACCTTCCAATTTCTCGTGGTTTATTAGGCACTCGTTTTCATGCGTTTTCAGCCACTTAACATACTCTGCGGCATTGCATCTTTTCCTAATATTCGCAGACCTTGTAATATTTAGATTTGATAATTATATCAATCACTTTTCACAATCGCAATAACAAAAGTTTAAGCTGTGCCGACTCAAAAATCCTTGGAGCGACTAGCGGAGTGCCTCGGTTAACCTGCGAAAACCACATGTTTAAGACATTCCCAGGCTATATAACTATTTTTTTCTTCTTCAAGGTAATATATTAGCCGAAAAAAAAAAATTGATTGTTTAAAAATTCTGGAGTGTCCTTACCCCCTATGTCACATGAAATAAGGAACGTTCTAGTATTCTTCTAGATATTAAATAGGGGAATAATTTATGAAAAAACTACGTATATTAGAATTATTATCTCATTATTAAATTAAGTTTTTCATATAAAGACGACAAACATCATATAGAAAACTTGCCATTTATCAATTTTGACACGTAACACAGTCAACTTGGATTTTCTGAAAAGGTAACCTCGAATATAGCGCGCCCTTCAGAAGCGCTTTTTTCAATCCAATTAAAAAGAATTTACTTATTTATAATCATTTTCAGATCGTTTAGGAATACAAAGCTCTACACTTATTAAAATAACCCTTAGTCAAACAAAAATATGCTATCGCCACCGAGATAAAAGACAGAGGTGGCAAGAGAGAGAACAGATGGCAAAACAGCAATGAAAATTTGCCCTCATACCATTCAACAGAAAGATGATAGACATAACAAACATAGAATATACTGACTACCATGGGAATACAAGAAAGGGGAGGACCACAGCTGAGACGGGCCGATGATCGTAATTAACATGTAAGACCCAAATGGATGAGAGTAAAATCAGACCGAGAAGAATCAAGGCAACAAGGAGGGAGACCTATATCCAAACATGAATAGAATAGTACTTACAGATGGATAGAGGCAGAAGTATCATTTTTTCCGCTCCCATTTCAAAGCGCAAGTCGTATAAATTATCAGTATCAAATTTTATAGATTCTATTGATCCCAAATATATTTTATGACGCATCTACCACTCTGGAAAGAATCAAGTCCCTTTAAGGATTTATTCCATGAGTGGTGAAATTTAAAATTATCTTCAAAACACGACTTTCATCAGCTAACAAATTCCGTTAACTTTCTGCACTGATATGTAAATTATTACCAGATTGACCTGTCGTGCGTTTTTTTTTTGAAAATATTGTAAAATTTTATTATATTTAATCCACTAGTTACAGCCAATAATGTATATATATATATATATATATATATATATATATATATATATATATATATATATATATATATATATATGTACTAAGATATGAAAATAATTGGGGAACTCGGCAAGGGGGCACAACAGATGTTCACACAATATTCATTTAGCCAATATTTCCTAGATTCGGATCTTCATCAAGGCACAAACTAAAAAAGAGATAATGAAGCAACCAATAAGGAAAGTCGGGCGTAGAAAGTTATTGTTGTTAAGTTTAATTTTTAATTTATAATTTTTAATAAGTTCTTATTGTTGTTATAAAGAAGTATACATTATTATTATTATAAAGAAGTACCAAAGTACAAGTTGCAAGTGACTCACATGCAGTGTGTGAATTAATCTAACAAGAATGACCAAAAATAACAATTGTCATAACAAAGACCGACACTGAAACAAAACAGCCACTATTCACTAACATATTAATTTAAAAATATGGCATTTACAACAAGGATGCCATTAGAAACTTTGGATGCTGAAAATTCAAAATACTCATTATAACACATGGGCTGAAAAGTCCCGGGCCTAACAAAGAAAACACGGTTTTTTTGGTTCAAAATTAGCTTTATTCATCAACGTAATCTCCATCAAGAGCAACGCAATCATTCCAGCGCCGCTCTAACATTTCAATACCACTTTTGTAGAACGATTTATCTTTTGCCTCAAAATAGACCTCAGTTTCAGCGATAACCTCTTCATTCGTGCGAAATTTCTTACCGGCGAGCATTTTTTTCAGGTCTGCGAACAGCCAGTAGTCGCTGGGAGCCAAATCTGGCGAATACGGTGGATGTGGGAGCAATTCGAAGTTCAATTCATGTAGTTTTGCCATTGTTTTGATTGACTTGTGACACGGTGCGTTGTCTTGATGAAACAAAATTTTTTTCTTTGCCATATGCGGTCGTTTCTTTGCAATTTCGGCCTTCAAACGCTCCAATAACGCTATATAATATTCACTGTTGATGGTATTTCCTTTCTCAAGATAGTCGATGAATATTACACCACGCACATCCCAAAATACCGAGGCCATAACCTTTTCAGCCGATTGTTGTGCTTTCGGGCGCTTTGGACGAGGTTCACCAGTTGCTGTCCACTCAGATGACGATCGTTTTGATTCCGGAGTGAAGTGATGGATCCATGTTTCATCCATTGTCACATAACGACGCAAAAATTCCGGTTTGTTACGTTTAAACATGGCCAAACACTGCTCAGAATCATCAACACGTTCTTGTTTTTGATCAACAGTGAGCAAACGCGGCACCCACTTTGAACAGAGCTTTCTCATAGTCAAATGCTCATGCAATATAAAGCCAACACGTTCTTTTGATATCTTTACGATGTCAGCTAACTCACGGAACTTCACTTTTCGATCATTCAAAACGATTTTATGGATTTTTTTGATGTTTTCTGGTGTTACCGCCTCATTTGGACGTCCACTGCGTTCTGCATCATCGGTGTCTCTACGACCACGTTTGAAGTCAGCAAACCAACGTTTTATTGTTGTTTCTGATGGAGCGGAGTCCCCATAATACTTTTCAAGCCATTGCTTCGCTTGAACGGTATTTTTTCCCATCAAGAAGCAGTGTAAAATTAAAACACGAAATTGTTTTTGATCCATTGTTTTGAAAATAACAAAAGTAGCGTCACTCTTAGGACAATAACTCACAAACTAATGAATAGAATATCATGAAATTTTAACAGCTGTCTGTTGAAGGTTAGTATTAACTGAAAAAAAGGTGACTGCAATAAAACTAGCGCCATCTATGTGTTAGGCCCGGGACTTTTCAGCCCATGTGTTAGTTAATAAACCACCTGTGATTATGTAAAATGGCGTAAAGAAAGTAGGATTTTTTCCTCTTGAGAAGAAAGGAGAGGGATTGGAGAAGGAGCTGAAGAGTCAAGAGGGTTTATTTATTCGTTATATACTAAGCAATTTTAATAAAATTCACGGGAACCATGGAAATATATACCTAAAGAAAGGACACCACAGTCAAATAAGTAGCGGGAAAGAACTATAAAATACTGAGGACGAAAAACTATGACGAGAATGACGACCTAGAGATATCATGTGGGGAAGGTGAATCACAAGAGAGAAGAAAACTATATATGTTGCTCAAAGCGTCGAGATCAGTTCTTTTATTAATGTTGTGGGGATTTTCGTTGATATAATACATCTCAAGAATTTCTCTTTTGGAAAGGTTTTTTTGAAAATGAAGAATTTTTGGTTCGTTGAAATTGAAGGAATGTCCAGTATCGACAGAGTGACTCGCCGAGTTCCCCAACTATTTTCATATCTTAGGATTTTGTTAGATACGGCAACTTTTGCTTTCTCTCTCTTTATTATATATATATATACTAAGATATGAAAATAGTTGGATATATATATATATATATATATATATATATATATATATATATATATATATTATATATATGTATATATACGAAAATCTCCAAAACGGAATTTACAGATGACATATTCTTTATGAATTTGTACAACTCTTCTTTTTATTGGCGGTTGTTTTAAAACAAAATGAAGTGTGAAGGCATGTTAAGAGCTATTATTATAAAATAATAGGAACACAAACTACACTTGACTAGAATTACGAGATAGTCCAACCATTCAAATGAAAGTTAGGCGGTAGAATTAAAAAACAAAAAAAAAAACCGGACAAGTGCAAGTTAAACTTGCGCAATTAGTGTTCCGTACGTTGATTGCTTTTTTAAAATAAAAATTTTTGTTACAGATGTATAAAATGATCAGTGACTTCACAAAACACACCCAAAATGAGTTTTCAACAAAGTTTTTTTCCAATCTTTACTGAAATCTGATGACCTTGAAATTCTTGTTTTTTTTTAAATACCAGAAAAATTATTAAAGGCAATGCACTCGTGATAATTTTCGTTCAATCTACACCCCGTGGAGAATATTTAGGAATTTTTTCAAAATTTTTTTGATGAGTACTTTTCGAGATAAGGCGCGGGACAGCGATTTTTCGCGATTTTTTTAAAATAATACAAATAAAAGTGCGCGCAAGTATTACATTATATATACATTTTTTACTCGTGTTTTCACAAGCTTTCATTTGACACCACACTCGATGACCTAGTAAAAAAATTTTTTTTTCACTTCCGATTTCACCCCCCAAAACTAACCCCTTAAGTCAAAATTTAACTCTTAAAACTACATGGCACTGATGAGGCCATCAATTCCTATATTATTACCAAATTTCAACTTTCTATGTCAAATAGTTTCGGAGAAAATCGGGTGTGACAGACAGACAGATAGACAGACAGACAGACAGACAGACAGACACCGAGGTGATCTTATAAGTGTTCCGTACGGAACACTAAAAATACTGCCGCTTGGTGTTGCGCCACGTGAGCGGAGAAAGCGATTCGCGTTGGTGTTGAATCGCTGTAAATTGTACTCGGTGGGACACACAATCCTTGGTAAATTATTCCAAAGGGACAAGGTTCCCCACATAAAAGACTGTTTGAAAAGGGTTGTACGAGAAGCACAAGCTGAAGCTCATACGGATGTAGAGTATAAGCGCGACGTGTATTTCTAGCATGCACGCTTTGGGAGGAATTAAGCGGGCTACAACCATCGAACGCTTTCCACGAAAATATTTGTAGAATAGACTCAAGTCGCCTACAGTGCAGTGTATGTTGGGAGCAGAGCTAGGGAATGGAGCGCAACTTCCGCATGGGTTTTTGTATCGTTAAATTCTACTTGGTTACTGTCACCCCAAGATAGAGTTTCTTTCACGTCTTTGTTAAGTTGAACGACCTCCTACTGTGTGCAGATATTTGCATGATGTTCGACCATTCAAAGTGAATGAAGAGATAAGCGTACTGTCATCTGCAAGGCTGTAGATTGGATTCCTGGTATTTCCAGTAGATCGTTAATGTAAATGAGAAAGAGAGACAGACATAGTAAAGAGGTTAGAAAGCAACCCTTCAATCACCACTCGTAAAGAACGCTCTTTAAAGAAACTTGAGTGTCATTAACAGAACGTTTCGGACATAAGTAGCTTAGCCAATACTCCATCGTGCCAAACACGGTCGAATGTCTTGGATATGTCAAGAGCAACCACTCGAGATTCTCCACAGTGTGCCAATACAAATTATCGGTCTAACATCTAAATAGAATCACCATCATACAGTGAAAAAAACGAAAAATTCTTTAAAAACAATAAATGAAGAACAAAATGATTTACTAAGCAATACAGATAACAATCTTAATCATTATTTATATCCACCTTGTATATTGTATAGAGAGAGTTCGACACAATAAATATGAATTCACGCTATGAAGTCGGCTTCTTTATAATGTCAATAAATAAGATAAAAAATGGGAGCAAAATGTCGCGCGGCATGAGGCAATGTTCCTCGCTAGTTATTAACCGATAAAAAATGTTTCATAACGGACAATTTTTAATAAAATATGCATATTTATGTTGTAGCATTAATATTCGCTTCTTATCCGTTACAGTTTTTAATGATACGCTCTTGTCTTTATCGTTAAATATCTACACTTGGAAGATTTCGTTTCAGAAATATTTTAAATAAATATTTCGAAAGCATTAAAATGATTGTTTAAAATTATATATTATGTCCAGGAATTGTGTTTTTCTCGTGAAGGGCGGTTAAATGCGACGACATACAATTTTATACCCTGATAGGGACAATTCGTTTACAGCATTGTTCAGTGTTAGTTTACTTAGATATTCAGAAAGAGTATATCAAAGGATTTAAAATAATTTGCTGTTGTTCGTTAATGGTGTTTGCAAGACAAATAACAACAGATCTCGTAACCTAGACATCATATCTTTGAAAAGTAACTTGTCTCGACACTCCTTAGAGATTGTTCTTAGCAAGTGGCAATTGATGGATTTTTGTTCTTTACTATCAATGACTGTGTACCCCGGCGTTTCCTAGTGTCTGTGTTCTGTTCTTTACATTAGTAATCTGCTTAGAAAATTACAAGAGTCTAATATAGAGCTTTGCTAATAATAACATATTTACGCGTATTTATTCATTTAGTGTTAATGCTTGAACAACAGGTACCGATGTAAATATCTGCAGATGACAGATAATTGAACAATCTGGATCTGAGATCTTGAAGACATATTATTTCTTACTAGAAAGCCATGTACCCACAAATGCTTCTAATGTTACCCATATAGAAAACTTGAGCCTTAATAAAGCATTGCTCTCTTATTTGAGACTCTCAAATATATGAGACACAGGGACTCGAAACCCACCAGAAACTTTACTTTCTTGGAACATCCAAGAAAAATTGGTAGTTATTGTCGCATAATACGTTCATGGAAAGGATTAGACTGAAGACTACATAAGGAGCCATTACTGAACAGGGTTACTGATTGTAAATGGACCACTACCATTACAGGCAAAAAGTTAAATATTATGTTATAGCTTCTTTAAAGATTTTTTTACGCAACTAAAACAAAAGGAATCGCGTATCTATTATAGAACCTTCGGGACTTTCTAAAAGCCAAAAAACACTAGATGCTGGTTCGATAGAGTAGAGAAGAAAACCTTACTTATCACAGTACTACCGCAAGGAATCAGTAAAATCCAACAACTTACATCTTTGGCCGCTGCAAAAGGCATCTCAAGATGGATTGACAGTTGAGAAAACAGTAAATAATTTTGGTAGTTGATATTGATTTTTATATATGTGGTGTAGACATTAATAATCCCGCTGCCTAGCGGTCATTGCTAGCAACTTACTAAATAATTACCTTATCGGTTGGGGGCTTTAAGTCCCTAGACTCATGGGAGCTAAATATGAAAATTGTATCTTACTGATTCATAAAAAGGTGGCTTTTCTAGGATTAATCTATAATATATATAAAATGCAACGTCTCTCTGTCTGTCTGTCTGTCTGTCTGTCTGTCTGTCTGTCCGTTAGTGCGCTTATCACTGGAGAACCACTTATCCGATTTACGTACTTTTTTTTTTAAACATACATATGTTCTCTGGCCAGGTTATAGGCTATATTTTATTACCATAGGTAGCATAAGGAATGAGCAGTGACGATAATAGTGAATGAAGTCGGAAAAAAGTTTGGCGCTAGCGCATTCCCTTGCAATACACAGCGTAGACCAATAAATATGGAACAATATTATGTAGCAGAGAATATCTATAATCAATAATCTATAATATATATAAAATGCAATATCTTTCTGTCTGTCTGTCTGTCCATTAGTGCATTTATCATGCGAGAACCATTTATCCAATTTACGTGTCTTTTTTTAAATTCGTACATATATTCTTTGGCCAGGTTATATAATAATAATAATCTATATCTATAATATATACGAGTATATAAAATGCAGCGTCTCTCTGTCTTCTATCCGTTAGTGAGCTTATCACTGAAGAACCACTTAACCGATTTACGTGCTTTTTTTTAAAACATACATATGTCCTCTGGCCAGGTTATCTATCTATAATATATATAAAATGAAACGTCTCTCTGTCTGTCCGTTAGTGCGTTACGTACTTTTTTTTTAAAACATACATATGTTCTCTGGCCAGGTTATAGGATATATTTTATTGCGTTAGGTAACATAAATAATAAGCAGTGACGATAATAGTGAATCAAGTCAGAAATATATATATATATATATATATATATATATATATATATATATATATATATATATATATATATATATATATAAAATGCAACGTCTCTCTGTCTGTCTGTCTGTCCGTTAGTGCGCTTATCACATGAGAACCACTTATCCGATTTACGTGTTTTTATAAATATAATATGTTCTATATAATTCGATATAAGCCTAGATAATGGGAGATAAGGTGAGATAATGGGAGATAGGTATAAATAATGGGAGATAAGGAGAAATAATGGTTGATAAGCAGAAATAAGTCTAAGTAATGGGAGTTATGGTGAGATAATGGGAGATATGGAGAAATAATGAGAGATAAGGAAAAATATGGAGAGATAAGTAGAGATAAGCCTAGATAATGGGAGATAAGGTGAGATAATGGGAGATAAGTATAAATAATGGGAGATAAGCAGAGATAAGTCTAGGTAATGGGAGTTATGATGAAATAAAGGGAGATAAGGAGAAATAATGGGAGATAAGGAGAAATATTGCGAGATAAGTCGAGATAAGCATAGATAATGGGAGATAAGGTGAGATAATGGGAGATAAGGAGAAATAATGGGAGATAAGGAGAAATAATGGGAGATGAGCAGAGATAAGCCTAGATAATGGAAATTATGTAGAGATAATGGGAGATAAGGAGAAATAATGGGAGATAAGCAGAGATAAGTCTAAGTAATGGGAGTTATGGTGAGATAATGGGAGATAAGGAGAAATAATGGGAGATAAGGAAAAATATTGCGAGGTAAGTCGAGATAAGCCTAGATAATGGGAGATAAAGTGAGATAATGGGAGATAAGTATAAATAATGGGAGATAAGGAGAAATAATGGGAGATAAGCAGAGATAAGTCTAGGTAAAGGGAGTTATGGTGAGATAACGGGACATAAGGAGAAATAATGGGAGATGAGCAGAGATAAGCTTAGATAATGGAAATTATGTAAAGATAATGGGAGATAAGGAGAAATAATGGGAGTTAAGGGGAAATAATGGCAGATATTTTATTACGTTAGGTAACATAAAGAATAAGCAGTGACGATAATAGTGAATTAAGTCCACGCGAGCGGAGCCGCGGACACGGCTAATAAATCTATAAAAGTGAAAAAACGACAAACATGGATAAAAAAAAGTTTGTATCATATGTTGCATACATAATGCGGTGAAATTTCTGTTTTAAGTTCGTAACTTAGAAAATGCCACTATATTAAATATTTTTGCCTAACTCTCCACATAAGGGAGTTAGACGGAGTGTTGAATTAAAATCAACAATTAAAATCAACAACTACATACATCCATATGAGGTTCAGCTTGTTACTCATCTTCTAGGAGATGATTCTTGTTTGTAATCTACAGTTGAGAATGCAGGTTCAGGAATTATAGAGTAGAGCATTATAAGTAATTATGTTCTAATATTTTTAAATAAACATTGTAGTCGTGATTATATGTGTGTTTTTTTCTCCCTTTTTTCCTGTAATATATTAAGCTGGGCTAGTCCTAATGCACTGTGAATATTTTGCATACAAAAGTTTTGCTGGAATTTCTCAACGAGAACTTTCTCACCCTTATTATGTGACCTTTAAAATTTTATTATTAGCGGAAATTTTTATTTTCAAAAATCGATGTCCCCCCATTAACTCGAAAAGTACTGATACAAAAATTCTGGAACAATCTCCACAGGGTGTAGATTGAACGAAAATTATCACGTATATAAAAATTTTTATTTTAAAAGCAATTAACATACGGAACACTAATTGCGACTTATACTTGGCCGTTTCTATTTTTTTAAATTAACGTAAAAAAATTTAGGACTTTTTATTATTGTAGAATATATTCCTAAATTTTCTTTTTTCTTATACAGTGTTTTACATAAGTAGACAAATGGCTGTTTTTCTCCCCATTAAGTCTCTTTCCCACGTGCAAGTCCAACATACTATTGAGTTTGATCCTCTTTGCTAGTCTATTGGCGTCTATTCGATCTACGTGTTTTCTTCTGGTTTTCGCCCGTTTGGATATTTCTTGGATCTTATTTATTTCTTGTACATCTTTGCTGCGGATTCTGTTATGGATAGTTCTTCCATATATGTCTCTAATCATCTTCTCATGATTTGTACTGTTTTACATGTGTCAGTTCTTGTTTCTATAGCTTATGTGAGAATCGACCTCACTGTTGTCCTGCATATCATTAATATATTCCTAAATAAACTTTAAGAAATGTAGGAGTTCTTACTATTGTTGAAGAAATTCTTAAAAAATATGTATAAACAATAGAGAAGTTGTATTTTAATAAATTACTTTTGTGTTTGGGATGGAACATTAAAATTTGAATATGCATAAGTAAAATATACTTTGGAATTTGTTCATCAAGATTAAGACAATGTGAGACTATATTATGATCTGAGATGTGTGGGCCAACTGCAGCTTCATGAGCAACAGAAAATGAGTAAAATTATAATCTAAAAAATTGAAATAGCTAGGTAATACTCGCTTTATTGTGGAAAAATTTGTAATATGAAATTTTACTTGTTTTTCCGAAATTCGTTCTAATATGCTTCAAATTCCGTAAAGTTCTACATATTTTTATTGTGCTAATTAGTGTTTTTGGATAACTATATTCTAGTTTTTGTGACATATATACATACGAATATATCAGGAATAGGTTAAAAGGAAAAAAGCCGAAGTAAATGTTGTTAACCCTTGATCTTAACCTTGTTCTTTACAATTTTTAAGGATAGTTTTTGTCTTATTTTGTCTGTTCTGTTTTTGCTTACAATTCTCCGTTTTTAGTGTTCCGTACGGAACACTTATAAGATCACTTCGGTGTCTGTCTGTCTGTCTGTCACACCCGATTTTCTCCGAAACTATTTGACATAGAAAGGTGAAATTTGCTAATAATATAGGAATTGATGGCCTCATCAGAGCTATGTAGTTTTGAGAATTAAATTTGACTTAAAGGGTTAGTTTTGGGGGGTGAAGTCGGAAGTGAAAAAAAAATTTTTTACTAGGTCATCGAGTGTGGTGTCAAATGAAAGCTTGTGAAAACACGAGTAAATATATATATATATATATATATATATATATATATATATATATATATATATATATATATATATATAATAATATTATACTTGCGCGCACTTTTCTTTGTATTATTTTAAAAAATTCGCGAAAAATCGCTGTCCCGGGCCTTATCTCGAAAAGTACTTATCAAAAAATTTCGAAAAAATTCTGGAATATTTTCCACGGGGTGTAGATTGAACGAAAATTATCACGAGTGCATTACTTTTAATAATTTATTTGGTATGTAAAAAAAAAATTCAAGGTCATCAGTTTTCAGGGAAGGGAAATCTGAAAATCGGGAAAAAATTAACAAAAATTGAACGAAATCAAAAATAATTAAAAAAATCGAAAAAAAATTGTTACAAACTGAAAAATTGTCAGAAGTGGAAAAAATCAATAAGAATTCAAAAAAACTTCAAACGTTTGACAAAATTGACGATTCGTTATAAAACTTTAAAAAAATGAATATTAATAAAAATTTGGAAAATCAAAAAAGTTTTTAAAAAACAAAAGAAAAAAACAATAAAAATTGAAAAATCGAAAAAATAGTAAAAGAAAAAAAAAAAATTGAAAACCGAGAAAAAAATTTAAAAAAATCCAAATAAAATCGTTAAAAAAACTTAAAAATCGTCAAACATCGAAAAAAAAAAAATCATGAAAACACGAAAAAAAAACGCAAAAAATATTAAAAAATCGATAAAAAATTGTTAAAAATGGAAAAAATCAGTTGGATAATTTGAAACGTAATTTGAAAGTTAAAAATTGAAAAATTCGAAAGGAAAACTGAAAATCGGGAAGAAATTTTAAAAAATTGAACAAAACCAAAAATAATTAAAAAAAATCGAAAAAAAATTGCTACAAATTGAAAAATTTTCAAAAGTGGAAAGAATCAATAAGAATTCAAAAAAAACTTCGAAAGTTTGAAAAAATCGACGATTCGTTATAAAACTTTTAAAAAAAAAAAATGAAAATTAATAAAAATTTGGAAAATCAAAAAAGTTTTTAAAAAACAAAAGAAAAAAAAAATTAAAAAAATAGTAATATTGCAAAACTGAAAAATCAAAAATATAGTAAAAGAAAAAAAATTGAATTGAGTACATTTCCTTTCATAATTTATTTGATATATAAAAAAAAAAATTTAAGGTCACCAGTTTTCAGTAAAGATTGGAAACAAACTTTGTTGAAAACTCATTTGGGGTGTGTTTTGTGAAGTCACTGATCATTTTATACCACCCTAACAAGAATTTTTATTTTAAAAACGATCAACGTACGGAACACTAATTGTGCAAGTTCAACTTGCACTTGACCGGTTTTTTTTTATTACTCTGAGCGGCAAAATTAAGAAAATCGGGTTGATGTCAAATTCCGAAGCACGTTGAAAAAACCCGTGCTGGTCGAAAATCACTTCACGAAGCGGCTCGCTTGGGACCACAATAATATACTAGAGTGGCCCTCACAATCACCAGACGCCACCCTTACGTTTGGTACCTTGTACAGAGAAAGCTGAATAGTTTGGCTCAGTTGTCTCGCGAGATTCGACAAATTTGTGTGTAGAATACCTCGTCGACAGCATGCCTCAAAGATGCCCGGCGATTGTTGATGCAAGAGGCGATTGGACAATTACTTAGGTAATTGCGTCGTTGTTAGCACACCAAAGAATACATTGATGGCAAGAAATGTTCTCGAAACACATTTTTTCAAGAATACGAATGGTCACGTTCTTATTTGACAGATTTTAGGTATACGACAAAAGCCTGATGAAAAATCAACCTATTTACCACCGAATGTTACTCGCGCCGTGTCATCTTCGTCATTTGCGCAGATATTTGACTATATTTTTCTTGTAGTGTAACGACGATTTCTTTGATTATTGCTTTTCTCCCAAAGTTTTTAACTAAAAATATGAAATATTTGAAATTGAATTTGGTTTTGATTATATATCTAAATCGCTTAAAGCATATCGTTAAAATAGGCAAATATAGTGCGTACATGCAAGCTTTAAAGAAAATGACATTATTGAATCACGGCTTTTTTTCTCTTGCTAAGAAATATCTAGGTAAAGGTTTTTCATTTAAAAAAATGCAATAAACGCTATTCTTAAGCAGTATAATTTCATAATTGTTCAAATTTATCAGAAACCTCGACAAAAAAAACGAAATACCGAGCTATATTTAACGCATTTTTGTTCTGCTACCGGAATGGCAATATATTAAGCTGTCAGCATTGTTGCAGTTTTGTTGCAATTGCGGGATTAAAGTAAATTAGTTCAATTGTACAGGTTAAAATAACTATGAAATTTATTGTTTCAAGAAACTAGTTTTTACTGCAAAAATGTTTTTAATCGCGGAATTTGTAAAAGCTTTATTTAATATTCTCTTTTCTATCTATATATACTATATAAATATAGTGCCAAAAAGCTTTCAATAGATGAAAAAAGTCAAGTTCCTTGAAATATTACACAGAATATTTGAAAGGGACTTTTCCAAAAAACTAGAATTAAACTGAAAAAGCAATAATGCAGTAAAATCCTAAACAGTTCGAATTTTAATAGAAGTTATAATTATGGTCATACTTAAGCCCGAAAATTGAAAATTAACCTGTCTGCAGAACACATGTAAAAACCTTCCGAATAATCGCTATGGTCACAAGATCAGGACGAAAGTTTATGATCACAATATTTAGTTCCAACATGACGAGTTATGTTCATCTAAGAGTGATAGTTTGATGAGTTGGAATGACTATGGACAACATCTTTGCTGTTAGAAAGAATAATTAACATTGATATCATTTCTTAAGGAGTTTATCGTGTTTTCCTGATTTGCGGTGATAATTTTGACTTTAATTCTGAACTTGGAGTCTTTGTTTGTAGATTATCTTTATATATATATATATATATATATATATATATATATATATATATATATATATATATACCAGGTGTACAAGTATGAATGCGGATTTCAGACAAAAGATGATGCACCAATGCAGTTTGCGCTATAAAGATTTGACACTGCGCCATTTTGTTGTGTCATTAACAAGTGTCAGACGCGCACGAGTGATAAATTGGAAAAGTGTGTGCATGGGTTGTGTTCAATATGTTGAAATTTATACCGAACAAAGATCATTCGCGGACAGCATTAATTTTTTGTTTTCATTTGAAGAAAACTGCTGTTGAATTATACCGATTACTTCGAGAAGCTTATAGTGAACATGCTCCATCGCAAGATACGTGCGAACGATGGTTTCGGCGTTTCAAAAGTGGTGATTTCGATGTTGCAGACAAGGATCGTGGAAAACCGTCAAAAAATACGAAGATGTGGAATTGCAAGCATTGTTGGACGAAGATGATTCGCAAACACAAAAACAACTCGCCGAGTAATTGGGCGTTAGTCAACAAGCTTTTTCCAATCGGCTACGAGAGATGGGAAAGATTCAGAAGCCGGTAGATGGGTACCACATGAATTGAACGACAGGCAAATGAAAAAGCGCAAAAACACATGTGACATTTTGCTCGCTCCGCACAAAATGAAGTCGTTTTTCCATCGTATAGTTACAGGGAATGAAAAGTGGATTTAATTTGAGAATCCCAAGAGCAAAAAATCATGGGTAGACCCAGGCGCACCATCTACATCGACCGCAAGACCGAATCGCTTTGGCAGAAAGACGATGCTCGGTGTTTGATGGGACCAGAGGGGCGTGGTCTATTACGGGCTGTTAAAACCTGGAGAAATGGTTAATACTAAACCTTACCAACAACAATTGACCGATTTGAACCGTTCGCTGCTTGAAAAAAAGACCAGAACACCAAAAGAGGCAACACAAAGTCATTTTTCTTCATGACAATGCTCCATCACATACGGCAAGACCAGTTCGCGACACGTTGGAAGCACTCAGCTGAGAAGTTCTACCCCACGCGGCTTACTCACCAGACTTGGCTCCTCCCGATTACCACTTGTTTGTATCGATGGGCACTTGCTGAGCAGCGCTTTAGTTCGTACGAAGTGAAAAAAATGGCTCGCAGCAAAAGGGAAGATTTTTACTGTCGTGGTATTTACAAATTACCCGAAAGATGGGAAAAATGTATAACAAGCGATGGAGCATACTTTGTATAAAGCACTTTTTATCATTCTTCCGAATTTAATATGTTTTTTTTAAAATAAAATTCTACATTTCATACTTGTACACCCGGTATATATATATATATATATATATATATATATATATATATATATATATATATATATATATATATATATATATATAAATAAATAAATAAATAAATATGGTCTTTATTTCCAATTATGAAGAGAGAAAATAAAACATCATAAACTAAATAAACAAAATGCTAACACATGGGCTGAAAAGTCCCGGGCCTAACAAAGAAAACACGGTTTTTTTGGTTCAAAATTAGTTTTATTCATCAACGTTATCTCCATCAAGAGCAACGCAATCATTCCAGCGCCGCTCTAACATTTCAATACCACTTTTGTAGAACGATTTATCTTTTGCCTCAAAATAGGCCTCAGTTTCATCGATAACCTCTTCATTCGTGCGAAATTTCTTACCGGCGAGCATTTTTTTTAGGTCTGCGAACAGCCAGTAGTCGCTGGGAGCCAAATCTGGCGAATACGGTGGATGTGGGAGCAATTCGAAGTTCAATTCATGTAGTTTTGCCATTGTTTTGATTGATTTGTGACACGGTGCGTTGTCTTGATGAAACAAAATTTTTTTCTTTGCCATATGCGGTCGTTTCTTTGCAATTTCGGCCTTCAAACGCTCCAATAACGCTATATAATATTCACTGTTGATGGTATTTCCTTTCTCAAGATAGTCGATGAATATTACACCACGCACATCCCCAAAATACCGAGGCCATAACCTTTCCAGCCGATTGTTGTGCTTTCGGGCGCTTTGGACGAGGTTCACCAGTTGCTGTCCACTCAGATGACGATCGTTTTGATTCCGGAGTGAAGTGATGGATCCATGTTTCATCCATTGTCACATATCGACGCAAAAATTCCGGTTTGTTACGATTAAACATGGCCAAACACTGCTCAGAATCATCAACACGTTCTTGTTTTTGATCAACAGTGAGCAAACGCGGCACCCACTTTGAACAGAGCTTTCTCATAGTCAAATGCTCATGCAATATAAAGCCAACACGTTCTTTTGATATCTTTACGATGTCAGCTAACTCACGCAACTTCACTTTTCGATCATTCAAAACGATTTTATGGATTTTTTTGATGTTTTCTGGTGTTACCGCCTCATTTGGACGTCCACTGCGTTCTGCATCATCGGTGTCTCTACGACCACGTTTTTGAAGTCAGCAAACCAACGTTTTATTGTTGTTTCTGATGGAGCGGAGTCCCCATAACACTTTTCAAGCCATTGCTTCGCTTGAACGGTATTTTTTCCCATCAAGAAGCAGTGTAAAATTAAAACACGAAATTGTTTTTGATCCATTGTTTTGAAAATAACAAAAGTAGCGTCACTCTTAGCACAATAACTCACAAACTAATGAATAGAATATCATGAAATTTTAACAGCTGTCTTTTGAAGGTTAGTATTAACTGAAAAAAAAGGTGACTGCAATAAAACTAGCGCCATCTATGTGTTAGGCCCGGGACTTTTCAGCCCATGTGTTACATTAAATTGGAAAATGCCGAAGGTCAGCTGGGAATGTAAGACCATGAAGGTACAAACATTCCCCCTGTTCTTTACCTTAAGCATCCTAATACTAAAGTTTATAGAATACAATATTTATCTGTTAAACTGTGCTAGTATCTTAATAAAACTGTGTAATGTTGTAAGTGTTAGGAAAAAAGAAAAAAAAAGACAAAGAAAATAGAGAATGGCTCATGACACAACTAGAGCAAACAAAAAAAAAACTTGATATAAATTAAATTGTTAAACAGACAGGCGAGTCACATACAGAGCACAGATACACTCAAGAGCTAGTGATATTCCTTTCTGAAGGAAAATTTACATAAATAAGTACTATATCTTTATATATTTAACAAAATCCTCCTATACGCCGCCCTGAATGACCTAGGATCTAATAGTTTTATATTTTCTGGAATTGAGTTATAAATCTTAGCTATTTGAAAAGAGAGGGACGATCTAAATTTTTCAGTCTTGTGAGCCGGAGGCGTAAGGCGACCTCGAAAACGGACATTCAAATTATGAACATCTGATCTAAAGGTAATTTTTCTATGTAGGTAGGCGGGAACACCCGTTAAGACAATTTTGTGGAATAAACAAGCCGCATACAAACAACGTCTATCATTCATATTTAACCATCCCAGTTCAAACAATTTGTGTGTTATGTGGTTCCTTTTACAAATACCAAATATTAGGCGCAAACATGAATTTTGAAGAACTTGGATACGTCGTCTATCGGATGAGTCTATTGAAAATCCATATATAGTATCACAAAAATTTAATCTCGACAATACCAGAGACTCACACAATATAGTTTTCAATTTTTGATTTAAATAGTCCCGAGAATTGTAAATCATCTTCAAATTAAAGTATATATATATATATATATATATATATATATATATATATATATATATATATATATATATATATATGTGTGTGTGTGTGTGTGTGTGTGTGTGTGTGTGTGTGTGTGTGTGTGTGGGTGTCTGTGTAGATATATATAACTTTTAGCTTCTTGAACCATTTACAATGGATGTAAAGTCCTTATATACAAATATTCCTAGAGTTGGTACTTGAACACCCGTCTTTATCTAGAGAAAATTTTATTGAAGTCATTAATCAAACATACACAACAACAAACATTCTATCAACAAATTGATGGATGCGCTATGGGTTCTCCGATTTCATCAAGCATCGCACAACTAGTAATGGAATTCTTAGAGCAAATGGTAGTTAGAAAATTAAAGTTCAACATAACCTTTTATAAAAGATTTGTCGATGACTGTTTACTAGCTATACTCTACACAAAAACACAAAATATACTCCAAGAATTCAACAGTTTCCATCCAAAATTACAATTTACAATTGAATTTGAAAAAAAAACAGAACAATAAATTTTCTGCACTTGATGGTGACTAGACAAAAGGAAAAAATTTGCACAGAATGGTACAATAAACCCATCTAGTTGGGACGCTACTTGAACTACTTGTCTAACTATGCTAAGTCCCATTTAGATAGCGTCATGACTGGTCTAACAGATCGCGCAATATCATTAAGCTCTCCTGAATTAAGACCAAAAGTGCTAGATAAAGTCAAAACAATTTTATTGCAAAGTAACTTTAAAATAAACGACATAATATAAACGATAAAAAAAGAACACAGAAGTTCTATAACAGCTATAATAAACAACAGCAAAACAGTAAACAAAAAAATAATACTATCTTCCTACCTTTGCCATATACAAAATAACTCTCAGAAAAACTAAAAAATGCTCTGAAGAGGTATGATATTGCAGTCTGTCATAAAGCCCACAGCAAATTAAGATCTGCATTCACGAATCTAAGAAACCAAACACCGACCATGAATCAATCAAATATAATATATTCGATACCATGTGCAGATTGTCCAAAGAGATATATAGATATGACAAGTCAACTGTTAAACCGGACATAAGTACACCAAAAACGCCTCAACAGCTTTACATAAAGACGCAGACAGGACTAGGTCATACATTCAAATTTAATGAAACTGGTATTATAAATCGAGACCAAAATTGTAGTAAATTATCAGTAAAAAAAATGATAGAAATAAAACAAGAGGAAAACACTGTGAACGATCGGGCAGACGTAGATGGTATCGGTCATATTTATACCAATTTACTTAAATAAAATATTTGTTCTCACCATGTATTAAACAGAAAAAACGTACTCTCACCTAATAAATAATAAAATCACAAATAAACAACCAAATAAAAAATTAATAAGATAGCAAGCCTTCTTTTGTGCGGGATTCCTTTGGCATAGTAAAGTAAACCACCGAAGTCCAAGGTATTCTACCGATTTTAATTTGTATATGCATAAGTGTTCAAAATTTAGACTGTAATATAAAAAAAAATATATTATATTTTAACTCAATCATGTAAAGCTATATAATTATATATTTTTAGAAATGTAAGAATAAAAAATAAAGAAAAGGGAAAAAAAATTTTGAAAATGCCACAAATTCGTGGCGAAACGTTAAAATAAGTTGCTTAGATTATTGCATGAACTTAAAACCCAAAAAAACTCCTAATTTCAATAATGTATATATATATATATATATATATATATATATATATATATATATAACAATTCTACGTTTAACTTCTGGGAAGGCCCTTATAAGGAGAAGAGATGAGCAATCAAAGATTTAAAAGCTCTAGTATCTGCTTTTTATTTTTGTTATCGAGCTTTCGCTGCCTAATGGTAGCTTCTTCTGGATTCAAAGACCCTCCCTTCAAATAAATCCAACTGTCACCACTAATGTCGACATTAAAGTAGGAAAGTTACAATACATAGAAGGTCTTTCCCAGTTCTTGTCTTCTCTTTTTAAAAATACAAAAATTAAGATTGCTAATTACAACATAAGGAGAATGAATTGTTTTTATACCAATTTAAAAGATAAAACCGATACTTTACAAAGATCTAATATAATCTACGGCATTTCCTGTCAATGTGGTTCGGTCTACGTTGGACAAACTTCACAAAAACTCTCTAAGAGATTAGCGTTACACAAAAGTGATATTAAACACAAATCTAACGCAACTAGCTTGAGCTTACACGTAAATAATACAGATCACAGAGTACAATATAACAACAGCTTCATTCTGGATGTTGAGACTAATTACTTCAGAAGAAGTTTCTTGGAAATGTGTTACATAAAAATTTGTAAAAATAATCTCAATCACAAAAAAGACATAGAAGGATTGAGCTCCATGTATACCTATTTACTAACACAAAACCATACCAAACCAATGAAAAAAAAACGATTTTTATGAAAAAATTAGTTTCCAGTAAAGTTGACGTTTCTTTTCTCTTTCTGTTGTTTCTGCTGTTTATTACTAATTTTTTTTCTGTGTCTTCTTGTTAAAATTAAATAATTAAAAAATTAAATATGACAAATAAATAACGTCCAGTATTAATATTCTCTTTCAAATATTTTTAATTAACCTATGAATCTCTTTGTTATAAAATTAAAGAATTAATATAATTAATAATAAATAACTCGTCTAATAGTAACATTCATCAAATTTAAGTCCTTTTGTTACAAAATTAAAACTGAAAAATAAATATCATTAATAATAAATAATTTATCTAATAGTAGCTTCCATCTAAAAAATTTACCACATTCCTAACTTTAATGCTTTTATGGTTTTTTGTCGACCCGATGACGACATAGACTACCAACATTATCCGGTTCGGACTCAAATATCACTAAATAGTTACTAAACTCGATGTCAGAAAAAATTTTAAAATGGAGTACCATTTCAACATCATGGTGTTTCTTACAGTTGTATTTCTGTCTTAAAAAGTATTTTTGATTAATGTTTATTGACAACGTTTTATTTTTAATATTTGTGTAACTCTCTAAGTGTCTTAATCATGTTTTTGCAATCATACCTACTACCTGGCCAACAAAAATGCAAATTTTATTGTCTTCACCAGAGATGAATTAACTGCTAAATTTTTGTAAGTAATTTCTCATACAGTCTTACAATTCATTGAATCACATTTTAAAAAACGAACGCTTTGGTTTATTTACTGTACCTGGTTTGCATTTTTAGAATCCAGAAGAAGCTACCATTAGGCAGCGAAAGCTCGATAACAAAAATAAAAAGCAGATACTAGAGCCTTAAGATCTTTGATTGGTCATCTCTTCTCCTTATAAGGTCGTTTCCCAGAAGTTAAACGTAGAATTGTTTGTTGCCAGTGCCCTGTTACTGTCCTTCCTCTTTCTTATATATATATATATATATATATATATATATATATATATATATATATATATATATATATACATGTATATATATATATATATATATATATATATATATATATATATATATATATATATACATATATATATATATATATATATATATATATATATATATATATATATATATATATATATATATATATATAAAGGGTGATTCATTTAGAGGTACTTTTTTTTAAATAAAAAAAAAATGAATAAAAACAATTTTATTTTATAATCTTTATTATCATATAAAAGAACCATTCTTTACAATTATTTCTTAAAGATAATTTCTTTCAAATGTTGTCCGCGACTACGGTCCATTCTGAAGTTCCAATTTTCAATGACGCGTGTGAGTATTTCGAGTGGTATTTGGCCAATGACTCGAGTAATATTGGCCTCCAGTGCCTCAATTGTAGCTGGCTTATCCATTTAGACTTTGGACTTTACATAGCCCCAAAGGAAAAAGTCAAGAGGTGTGATGTCACATGATCTAGCCGGCCAATTCACTGGTCCAAAGCGTGAAATGATCTGTTCGCCGAATTGCTCTCGCAGTAAAGCCATGGTTTCACGGGCTGTATGGCACGTGGCGCCATCTTGTTGGAACCAAATTTCGTCGAGACCACGGGCTTCAATTTCTGGCATCAAATAGTCTGTTATCATGGCGCGATAACGGTCACCATTCACAGTAACATTCCGGCCGGCCTCTGTTTTGAAGAAATATGGACCGATTATTCCACCGGCCCATAAACCACACCAAACAGTTTTTTTTTTTCTGGATTTAATGGCAGCTCTTGAACCTCTTCAGGTTGTTCATCACCCCAAATACGGGCATTTTGTTTATTCACGAACCCATTAAGCCAAAAATGGGCCTCATCGGTGAACAAAATTTTTCTCGAAAACAGTGGATCTTCTGCAAGCTTGTCAAGGGCCCAACGACTAAAACGGAAACGATTCGGAAGGTCGGTCGGCTTCAGTTGTTGCACTAGTTGAATTTTGTATGCTTTTAAAGAAAGATCCTTACGTAAAATACGCCAAGTTGTTGAATATGACAGGCCAAGCTGTTGAGAACGGCGACGAATCGACACTTCACGGTCTTCGCGTACACTCTCCGCTACCGCCCCTATATTTTCTTCACTACGTGCTGGATGTGGTCTATTCGGTCGAGCATTATCCAATAATGAAAATTGGGTCTCAAACTTATTGATGGTAGAGCGAATTGTGCGTTCGGTAGGCCGATTATGTGGACCATAAGTTGCTCTAAGCGCCCGATACACATTCCTCGTAGAACGCCCATTTTTGTAATAAAGTTGAACAATTTGTAGACGCTGTGCCGGGCTAAGTCTTTCCATTATGAATTGTCAAACACTACTGAACAGGAATGCCACTTCAGTTGACACGACGCATGCGCAATCTGCAATTAAATCCCCATCACAAAAAGTACCTCTAAATAAATCACCCTTTGTATATATGCGGTTTTTTTTATTATGGCTGCCACCGTTTCCCGCTTCTTAATACACACACACACAGTTTTCGGTTCCGCCAGTCGCCTTTCTGGAGTTCTTGGTTTGCCTTTACTTGGTCAATATCTTTCTTCCAACACCTGGGTGCCCTTCTATTCTTTCTCCTTTCTGCTAGGTACCAAATTTGTCGTATCTCATTCGCTAGAGATAACCGAACCAGACGAGACGTTTGCCTTCTGTTGTGTCCAAAATTGTTCCTTCTACATTCATCATTTGTCGAATGGCGTTATTTGAGACACGTTCTAATCGTGATGTTTGACTGCTTCGTCTCCAAAATGAAAAACATAATTTTCAACTTTTATCAACCTGTTTAACGTCGCAATAAAATAAGATTTTGAGTTCAGATATAATATCCACGTAATTATCGAAGCAGGAAAAATTATATATTTTCTGATTGATACGATTTCCGAAGAAGGTAGTTAAACGGGTGTAGGCCAATAAATTTAATAGTTGTTGTATATACGAGGAAAGTACTGGATCCATAGTTTTGCTACTTTTATTTTTGTAGTAACACTAAAAATCTACTCGTACCTTGCGAATTTTATTTCTAACCCGTTATTTTTACATATAGAAATTATTTCATGAAACAAAATAAAAATAATAATTATAAAATTTTGACATCGGTTTAGTCCGATTGGAAATTACCCATATTTTATTAAATTGTAGACAATAACACACCCTATTTCAGATTCATACATCTAACGTTAAAACAAATACTTTATCTTTTATAGCCATATAACGAGTATTATTTTGAAAATTCGTATAATTTTCTACAAGATATAATCTTGGGCAAAGTCTGGGCCGGTGTTATTAACTTGTAAAATAGCCTTGTAATAATACTTATTGGAAAAGATCGTAAGATTTTTCAAGTTAACAATATTATGTTTGGAAATAACCGCCTTTCATGTTTTTACTTTAAATCGACGATTTTTGCAATCAACTTACAACTCAAAACTTCGGAAAATGTACATATAAATAAGTTGTTTTCATTACACTAATCACTTTTAGGTTTAAAAGTATTCTTTAGTCCCCCCCCCCCCAAGGGGATAACATAAAGCATTACTTTATGTCCCCTTAGACCAGGTAATTAAAATCTATCGTAAGGGCGAGTTGATTTAGAAATAGATAATAGAGTAAAAAGATGCCCACGAAGAAATAGCATCCCGAAGAGTAAGAAAAGGTATTAAAAAATCTTGGATGTCTGCAGAAACATGGCAACTTATAGAGCATAGGAAAAACGTAAAGAAAACTGGACTAAACGATGATCAGCAGATAAAAGAGTACCAAGATTTAAATCGACTTATACAGAAGAACTGTAGACAAGATAAGAATACATATCTCAATAACCAATGTAAAGAAGTACAAGCATATGCAGAGAAAAATCAAGTTAAAGATCTTTTTAAAAAAATTAAAGAGATAGATAAGGATTTCAAACCTCAAACTTGGGCAATCGAGGATAAAAATGGAACACTGCTTACAGAGAAAGAAAGAATAATAGACAGATGGAGAGAATATTGTGAAGATCTTTATTAT
Source organism: Pachyrhynchus sulphureomaculatus (assembly GCA_019049505.1). Classification (NCBI taxonomy): domain Eukaryota; kingdom Metazoa; phylum Arthropoda; class Insecta; order Coleoptera; family Curculionidae; genus Pachyrhynchus; species Pachyrhynchus sulphureomaculatus. The sequence continues at coordinate 163,329,955 of CM032453.1, read as the reverse complement.
GATGCACAAGAACAAGACATACACCAACAGATCAATACCACGCAGCAAGAACCTGAAATAATGAGGAGTGAAGTAGAGGATGCTGTTAAGAAACTGAAAAGCAATAAGGCACCTGGCTACGATGACATCACGGGAGATATTCTTAAGGAACTAGATCATGACACAGTGGGGATGATCTATAAAATATGTAATAACATCTGGAAAACTGGAATATGGCCGAAAGATTGGACGACCTCTATAATAATACCACTACATAAGAAAGGCTCTACCCGTAAATGTAGTAATTATCGTACATTACCTCTATTATCACATCCAAGTAAGGTAATGCTACATATCATAAATAATCGTTTAAGATATTATGTTGACCAACAAATCTCTAGAGAACAAGCGGGATTCGTTAAAGGACGAGGCACAAGAAATCAGATTGTTAACATAAGACAATTGTTAGAGAAATGTAGAGAGTATAATGTGTCTATGGTAATGTGCTTCATAGACTATAATAAGGCTTTTGATTTTGTCAACTGGAAAAAGCTTTGGGAGGTACTAGAGCAAATGGGTATTCCTTATCATCTGATTAAACTGATTAAAAACCTCTACTTGGACAGCACTGTAATGGTGAGAATAGACAATACAATATCCGATCAGTTTCATCCTCGCCGAGGTGTAAGACAGGGCTGTGTTCTGTCTCCTACATTATTTAATGTTTATGGTGAATTTATAATGAGAAATGCGCTGAATGAATGGGATGGTGGAATCCTAATAGGAGGTGAGCGAATAAACAACTTGCGTTACGCTGATGATACCACCAAATTTGCAGCGACCGAGGAAGAGATGGCTACACTTTTAAATCAAATAGAGCAAGAAAGTGAGAAACTAGGTCTGACCATAAATAAGGACAAAACGAAGCTGATGATAGTCGATAAGTCTGACCAAATAGTAAGATCCGACTTAGTCAATGGCATTGAGAGAGTAACAACCTTTGTATATCTAGGATCATCCGTAAGTAGTATGGGAGGATGCGAGAATGAAATAAAAAGAAGAATATATCTAGCAAGAAATGCTATCACGAGACTTACTAAGATATGGAAAAGTCCATACATAACTAAAGGAACGAAATTAAATCTCGTACAGACCTTAGTATTTCCAATATTTTCGTATGGTGTAGAATCCTGGACACTTAGAGTAAAGGAACGTAAATCTATTGATTCCTTTGAAATGTGGTGTTATAGGAGGATGTTGAGAATATCATGGACCGCCAGAAGAACTAATCAATCTATACTGAATGAACTAAATGTAACTGTAAGGTTATCATCACTATGCATGAAAAGAATTCTTCAGTATTTTGGACATGGACAGAAGGCCGGGTAATAATGTAGACCGGCTAATAATAATGGGAGAGGTCCAGGGTAAAAGGAGGAGAGGCCGTTCGCCAACAAGATGGTCAGATCAAATAAAACAAGTTATGGATCAACCACTCCATGTATCGTTGCACTTGGCAGAAGATCGAGAGAAATGGAGAGAAATAGTGAACAGAACAGTGAAGTCATTCCATAGAGATCACGACCCTCAAGACTGAGGAAACGCATAGAGAGAGAATAGAGTAAATTTCCCAAGTGTTATCCCTGCATCATTCCAGATGTAGCAAAATATTTTTTTAGAATTGTAATAATGATATTGATATGCAGTTTAACAGTATGCAGCCAAATGTGAAAAGTTTATTTAACAAAGTACCATGATAAACTTTGGAGCAATCAGTGCAAATTATGTACGTTTGATGAACAACATCAAATGATTTAGCATAGAGTGGCGTAAAAGAAAACAAATTGTTAGAAGTTGAGCCAAAACAGAGTTTTTTCAGAAAAATGCAGAAATTTTATCGGATTCAATAGTAACTTAAGGTTTAAACTTTTCTAACCGTAGTTCCATTATTCAACTTTATCAAATAGATGCTGTGAAGGAAAGGAATTACTTTCCACATTGTAATATATTCAAAAAATACTATAAGTGAATGCTGAAGGGGAAATGCTGAATAAATAAAAAAAAAAAATATTTCCTGAGATAAAAATGTATGAAAAACATCTATTTGTTACCATAGTACCTGTTATAGTGAAGGCATATAACATTCTTAAATAATACAAAACTAATTTTTATATAATTCACAATGTAAAGTTTTCTATTCGAACAAAGAAAAAATATTGTAAAGGATATATTTAAACAATATCAATGGTGTATTAAACAGTCTTATACTCAAATAATCGAGACTCTTTTTAGATAAAAATAAGCTGTGTTGTTATATTGGATAAGAAAGATTACTTTGAACGAGTAGATAATCTTATCGAATCTGGCCCTTATGAAAAGGTAATAAGAAATCCATTACCGAGAATGATATCAGAGGTTAAAATTTCTTTAAAAAAATGTAAGAACCTTGTTTCCGATTCGCTAAAATTTAAATTAAATGTGAGTAATCCGACCATACCAAAATTGTATTGCTTACCCAAAATTCACAAACCTGGAAAAGCAATACGACCCATTGTTTCATCGGTCGGATCACCCACATATTTAATATCCAAATGGTTATCAAAAGAACTTGAGAAGTTACCGTTAAATACTTTCGCAGTGAAGAATTCGTTAGAATTTATTAATAAAACAAAAAATCTGGTTCTTAATGAAGATGAAGTCTTAATTTCTTTTGATGTTAGTTCTTTGTTCCCAAGTGTGCCAATTCCACAAACTTTACAATATCTCGAAGAATTACTTAGAATGAATGACTTTGAAGACGAAATTATTCGTGAATACTTAACATTATCTAAACTTTGTATGGAACAAAATTATTTCCAATATAGCAATCAATTTTATGTTCAGAAAGAAGGAACAGCTATGGGTAATTGCTTATCACCTTTCATAGCCAATTTATTCATGAGTAAGTTTGAAATCGAAGCCAGTCAAGAATTCGAATATTTCCCAAGGGTATGGTATAGGTATGTGGATGATATTTTCGCGATTTTTGATACAAAGAAAGCAAATATTGATGATTTTGTTTCTAGATTAAATAGCCGGCTTGATTCCATTAAATTCACTTACGAAGTTGAGAACAAAGGACAATTGCCTTTTCTAGATATTTTAATTATTAAAAATAACAATAGATTAGAATTTGATATCTATAGGAAGGACACAGTAACAGATAGATATATTCCTAATGATTCATTTCATTACAAACAACATAAATTAGCCTCATTCCAATTTTTAGTTCATCGTTTGGTCACTTTCCCTCTGAATAAAGTAAACTTTAATAAAGAAAGGAATCGTATTAGAAATATAACTAGAGTTAATGGTTATGACGATGACTTAGTAAATAAGCTAATAAATAGACATAAGTTTAGGTTTAATATTCAGAATTCCACCTTTTTTACACGCGAAGAAAATAACACCAAGTATGTCTCCATACCATATAATCCGAAATATAGCAAGGGACTCAATAAGGTATTTAATAAGGTAGGCCTCACCTTAGTCTATAAGTCATCAGACAATCTGAGGAATATCTTAGGAAATCCCAAAGATAAGATTCCTAATTGTGAGAAAAGTGGAATTTATGAAATCAATTGTAATGATTGTGACAAAAAGTATGTTGGGCAAACTGAAAGGTCAATTAAAACAAGATTTAAAGAACACTTAGCACACTTAAAATACAATAGAACAGAAAAGTCTAGCATTGCCGAACATGCCCTTGAAGCTGATCATACTGTAACATTAGATAATCTAAGATTGATAAAAAACGTATCTGATAGGAGATTATTAAACGCATACGAAAGTATGGAAATCATAAAATGTAAAAGTAGTTTAAATAAAGACATATTCCTTATAGTTCCCTATACTGGTTACTTGACCGGAACTGATGGTCTTGCCTATGTCATTAGTTCCGCTTGAGTAATTCAAGGGTTAGGCTAAGTATAAATAGGGTAGATTTGTAGTTTAGCTTTAGTCAATCATCGCTCCTGATGAAGCTAACATGGTTAGCGAAACGCGCGTCGAGTGCAAAAATAAAGTGTTTGGTGTAGTGGTGATATATACTGAGTAGTGTCTTCAAAGTTAACTAAATTATGATTATATCTAGTATTTTAATTCCCACATAGACACAAAACTGTTCAGGATACTCTTAACCTAGTCCAAAACTTCCACAGGTGCGCTAAAAAGAGCATGTTTCTCGTTCTCAGTATCAATTTCTACACTTGACACCAATAATATGTCTAAGTGATCTTTTTTTTTACCGTAAATGCTAATCATGTCATTAGATCAACCCCCAACAGAATAATTCAGATTTTAATCAAAATACAAACTGGGTATAGTAATAAGTAAGGACACCCAAATATGCAAATCGCATATATTGCATATTTTGCATATTATATGCATTTTTCTAAATATTTGCATAAGTGCTTTAAAAATAGCATATATGTGCATATTTGAAGGAATTTATAATAATGTAGGTCTTTGGCAGGCGTTTTCATTCATTTTTCGGAATAAGGATCAATGTTCAGGCCGCCGCCGCCGCGCCGGTGGTTTTCCCCAAATAAATTTTATTATTTTATGGTCAGTAAAAACCAGTCAGTAAACCCCAGAAGGCCATCAGAGCATACTTGTATTATTAATTTATTAGATTTCTTTTTTGGTTGTGCTTTTAAAGTGGCTACGTCGATTTGTGCTTTTTATCTTGTGAGCCGTATTTTACTACAGTGAAATGCCCAAAGCCAGTAGTGTGTCAGTGTGGATTAAACCATACAAAGAACTAAGAATAGATATGGGAAAAATCCACTGTTCTGCATGTCTTAAAATTGTAAGTATAATTTTTGAATACTTATTGAATATACAGGGTATTTCATTTTCGTTTAGTATTTAAACATAACGAAATTTTTGTCAGGATTTTGCCGTTGATGCTATTTTCAATGTTATTTAAGTTATTTTTGTTCCACTTAACGAACAAAATTTCTATTTAACGAAACCACGAAATAGAAATACATACGTAAGCGTATGTATTTCTAGGTAATCTAATAAAAAAGGTACAAAGCAGAATTTTAATTTTTGCCTGCCCTAAGCACCTAGTTTTCTATTTAACGAAATTTTTCCTTGGGATTTTAATTAAATTTTCTTTTTTTATTGCAGATACCATGCGCCAAAAAATTTCAAATAGAGCAACACGTGAAAACTGCTTACCATATTGCCAAATTGAGTAAGACGAAACCTGGAGATAGGCCACAACACACATTAATGCAATGTTTCCAACCAACGTACAAAAATAAAGAGCTAAATGAACAAGACATCTTTAACCGAGATATATGCCGTGCAATAATGACATCAATCATTCCGTTATCGAAGCTACGTAATCAAAACTTTACTTCCTTCCTCCAGAAGTTTTGCAAATTTAATATCCCAGGTGAAACAACAATACGGGGAAACGACATAAGCTTCTTGTATTCACAGGTAATTGAGGAAATTAAAGGTAAAATTCGCAACGAACATTTTTACATATGTATTGATGAAACCACCGATTCAAGAGGACGGTACATTGCGCATTTATTGATTGGAGTTCTTAGCGACGATATTTTGCCAAAATCTTATCTGATTGCTTCCAAAACAAATGCATTGACAGTGGCCAGATTTGTTCAAGAGGAACTATCGAAGTTTTTTCTTCTTACTCCTGTTCCAGGAGATAATTTTTTGCTTATTTTATCAGATACAGCACCGTACATGATAAAGGCCGGGCAAAATTTGAAAATTTTTTATCCAAACTTAATACATGTAACATGTCTCGCTCGTGCTTTAAATAGGGTTGCTGAGGAAATTAGGAATCATTTTCCGCTTGTGAATAGCTTAATTTCTAACAGGAAGAAAATTTTCCTTAAAGCGCCTTTAAGGATTCAGTTCTACAAACAAAAACTACCAAACACTCCTCTTCCACCTCAGCCTGTTATTACAAAATGAGGCACTTGGTTGGAAGCAACATTTTTTTATTGCGACAACTTCTGTCAACTAGATGGTCTATTGCAGAATTATCAGACATTTTTACATTTCTCAAGTATATTTCGATTTTTTTACTGCATATTTACAACATATATGTGCATATTTTGAGAAAATTATTTGCATATTTATGCGCATATTTTAAAGCTTTTCACTTGCATATTTGGGTTTCCTTAGTAATAGGACAAGATCCTATTAAATTTAGCAATATTTTTTAAGGAAAATAATAGCAAAACACACAGATGAATGTTTCTTGCACAATTCATTTTTATCGCAACCTCAATTTAAGCTGTTATTAATATACGCATCCGCAAGTTTAGTCTCTGCTTCCTCCTCAAATCAAACAGCTTATATTATTGTTAGATATACTTGGTGTAAATTTCACAAAAGCAGTTTTTTTTCAATTTACGTGTAATTTATCAACAGCCAAAACAATGGTGTTATCACAAGATATGTAACTGTTTAACGTCTACAAACATAATTAGATAATTCTAGTTATTAACGACCGTTAGTTAGTTGTTTACAAATATTAGAAATAGCAAAAGACAGAGAACGGATCCTTGTAATATATTCATGGAAGCATTTTGTTGAACCTTACTCCGGCATATTTTCAAAATCGAAGTCTATTACCGTGAGATAGAATTCTCTTGATAAGAGAGTGCAAAAAAATAGTTAGACCTATGGAAAGGCTGGGCGAAAGGATATTGACTTCTAGTATTCCTCTGAGAAATAAAAAAAAGTCAATTTGAGCCAAATGAGTTGGACAATTGAGTAGAGAATTAGCTATTTTATATCAAAAGGACAGATCCGCATTCGATCTTCTTACTGATAGTTTAAGTATACTCAAAACTAATCTCATGTCCGTCACGGAGAAGTCTCCTAAGGCAAATACCATGAAAATGAAATTGGAACCAACTAGGTGAAAAGTATTCCAACATAGGTCCAACTAGAGACTGCTGTAACACTTTAAGAGTATAAGTGACACAAAAATTTCTACCCATTTTGTAAAGAAAGTCCCAGACTTTTTTATTAATAATGTAATCGAAATAAAGATGAGAATCCAGTTTGGGCTCCAATATCGGACCTAAATCCCCGACTGTATTGACAGAAACAAAAACTTGACCATTAAATTATATGAACAGTTTAATTTTCTACTCTATAAAATGACATTACCTTACATTGACCAATATTAAGATGAAGGAAATTAACTCACACTTCGCAAAGTCAAAGTCAAATATTTCTTTATTATTTATAAATCAGTACAATAATAGGTTTACTTACTTACTTACTTTTAGCCTTTCGGTAGGCTTGTTGTTCGACCATTTTTGTTAAGTGTACTTAGTGTTTATTCTATTTCTCTAATCATTTCCAAACATATCTATTTTTATATTCTTGTTTGTTTGAAAAAAAGTATGTTAATTTTTTATTCGTTTTTTGGGAAAAAATTATACAAAAAAAAAACCGGTCAAGTGCAAGTTGAACTTGCACAATTAGTGTTCCGTACGTTGATTGTTTTTAAAATAAAAATTTTTGTTAGGGTGGTATAAAATGATCAGTGACTTCACAAAACACACCCCAAATGAATTTTCAACAAAGTTTGTTTCCAATCTTTACTGAAAACTGATGACCTGGAAATTTTTGTTTTTTTTATATACCAGATAAATTGTTACAGATAATGCACTCGTGACAATTTTCGTTCAATCTACACCCCGTGGAGAATATTCCAGAATTTTTTCAAAATTTTTTGATCAGTATTTTTCGAGATAAGGTAGGGGACAGCTATTTTTTAAAAGTAATACGAAGAAAAGTGTGCGCAAGTATTACATTATATATATATATATATATATATATATATATATATATATATATATATATATATATATATATATATATATATATATATATATATATATATATATATATATATATATATATATATATATATATATATATATTTACTCGTGTTTTCACAAGCTTTCATTTGACACCACACTCGATGACCTAGTAAAAAAAAATTTTTTTCACTTCCAACTTCACCTTCCAAAACTAACCTCTTAAGTCAAAATTTATGTTACGGTGGTATAAAATGATCAGTGATTTCACAAAACACACCCCAAATGAGTTTTCAACAAAGTTTGTTTCCAATCTTTACTGAAATCTGATGACCTTGAAATTTTTGTTTTTTTTTATATACCATATAAATTATTAAAGGTAATGCACTCGTGATAATTTTCGTTCAATCTACACCCCGTGGAGAATATTCCAGAATTTTTTCGAAATTTTTTGATAAGTATTTTTCGAGATAAAGCCCGGGACAGCAATTTTTTCGCGAATTTTTAAAAATAATACCAAGAAAAGTGCGCGCAAGTATAATATTATATATATATATATATATATATATATATATATATATATATATATATATATATATATATATATATATATATATATCTTTTTTACTCGCGTTTTCACAAGCTTTCATTTGACACCACACTCAATGACCTAGTAATAAATTTTTTTTTTCACTTCCGACTTCACCCCCCAAAACTAACCCCTTAAGTCAAAATTTAATTCTCAAAACTACATGGCTCTGATGAGGCCATCAATTCCTATATTATTACCAAATTTCACCTTTCTATGTCAAATAGTTTCCGAGAAAATCGGGTGTGACAGACAGACAGACAGACAGACAGACACCGAAGTGATCTTATAAGTGTTCCATACGGAACACTAAAAAAACAGTTTGATTTTGTCAACTAAAACGTTTAGTCAGTTGATTTGACTTTATTATTAACTCATCTATATTAGAATCTCTTTCATTCTATTGTTCGTATTCATTTCTCTCTCTCTCTCTCTTTCTCTCTCTCTCTCTATCTCTCCCTCATTCCTATGTACACCCAGTCACTCATTTTGTTATTAACATTATTTGCAATGTATATTATCATTCTATAGGTATTCTGTATTTAGACTATTACTAATTTGGTTTTATTTTATTTTTTAGTTATTATTATTATTATTGTATTTATTTTATATTATTACTGGTTTTGTTCTCGTTTCTCACATTTAGTCAGTGCGGTTCCATGTTTGGTTGATGGGCTTTAGCCAAGTCAGCACAAACGCAATTACGATTGTGTACGAGGCTGGTTTGAAAAGTCCGTGCAAAGTCCGAGAGATGGCACCACCAGCGCGTATCGAGGTCATGTTTAGTTAGTAGCATCTCTTGAATGAACGCACACCAAGTTTCAGCCATATTGGTCTATTTCTTTGTGTTTGGCATTCGTGTGAATCAAGGAAGTCGAGTGGTTTCCAAGAAATGGACGAAAAAGAATTTCGTGTGGTGATTAAACATTACTTTATGAAAGGCAAAACGCCTCAGGAGACTAAAGAGAAGCTTGATAAACATTATGGTGACTCTGCACCTTCGATTAGAACAGTTTATAAGTGGTTTCAAAATTTTCGGACTGGCCATATGGGCACAAGTGACGCTGAACGTTCTGGACGGCCTTTGGAGATTACGACTCCAGAAATCATTGATCAAATCCATGATATGGTGATGGATGACAGAAGAGTTAAGGTGCGTGAGATTGCTAGTGCTGTGGGCATCTCGATTGAACGGGTACATAATATTTTGCATAAACATTTGGACATGAGAAAGCTATCCGCAAGATGGGTGCCGCGATTGCTCACGCTTGACCAAAAACGGAATCGTGTGAAGTGTTGCAAGGATGGTTTGCAGCTGTTCCAGAAGAATCCGGAGGACTTTAAGCGTCGTTTCGTCACTGTGGATGAAACATGGATACATTACTATACTCCTGAGACCAAACAACAATCTAAACAATGGGTTACCAAGGGGAATCTGCACCAAAAAAGGCGAAGACCGTTCCTTCGGCCGGAAAGGTTATGGCGACTGTCTTTTGGGATTCGCAAGGGATAATCCTCATCGACTATCTGGAAAAGGGTAAAACTATTACAGGTGAATATTATTCATCGTTATTGGACCGTTTGAAAACCGAGCTGCAAGAAAAAAACGCCCGCGATTGGCCCACAAGAAAGTCCTTTTCCATCACGACAACGCACCAGCACACACCTCAGCAGTTGTGGTCGCAAAATTAATGGAAATAGGATTCCAACTCGTTTCACATCCCCAGACTTGGCTCCGTCGGACTACTATTTGTTCCTCAATTTGAAGAAATGGCTGGCGGGACAAAGATTTTATTCAAACGAGGAGGTGATTGCAGACACTAATGGATAATTTGCAGACTTGGACAAATCCTATTATTCGGAAAGGATCAACAAACTAGAACATCGTTGGACGAAGTGTATAAGCCTAAAAGGAGACTATGTCGAAAAATAAAAAAGGTTTACCCCAAACACATAAGTAGTTTTTATTTTTGCACGGACTCTTCAAACCAGCCTCGTATTAAGGAATGACCTGACAATGTTAAATGTTTTCAAATAACTGACTTCTAAATGTTTTTGTGTATATTTGTATTGAGTTCTAATTGTACTAAGTATGGTATAAATGTTGTTGGTGTAAGGCCTGTGGCTGATATGACGAGGGGGACAATGATGACATTTTCTTGTTTCCAAATCCTTTTTATTTCTGTTACAAGGGCTGTGCATTTGGAGATTTTTTCTGTGTATTTTGTTTGAATGTTCGTGTCGTTGGGGACAGCCATGACAATCAGATAGGTGACTTTTCCTTTTTTGTATTGAAAAGTAATATAGGGTCTATTGGCGGAGACTGTTTTATCTGGATGGATGCGGATGTCCCAGTAGAGCCTGTAATCTTTATTTTCAGGTATGGATGTTGGTGTGTATTTGTAGTAGGGATATGTGTTTTCTATGAGTTTGTATGTTGTGGCTAATGCTTGATGAACTACTTTTGCCGCTGAGTCATGTCTAGCTGTGTATTCCGTTCCGGCTACTATTTTACATCCACTTGTTATGTGTTCGATAGTTTCTTTATGCTGGTGACAATTCCTGCATCTGGCTTCTGTAATAGTGGGTCTTTGATGATATGCTTTTGGTAGTTTCTGGTTAATATTACTTTATTCTGGATGGCAACTAACGAGCCTTCTGTCTGCCCATCCTGTAACCAGGTGTATGATTGTTTTTTATTTAGGTGGTCTTGTTCTATGTGGTATCTGTGTTTTCCGTGGAGGGTTTTTTCTGACCACGTTTTCAGTATTTCCTGTTCTAAATGGGTGTGACTGTGTGTGTCTGCTGGGTGGTCTGCCCGGGATAAGTCAAGAGGTGTGTAGTTTTTGTTTGTTTTCACTGTTACTGTGTGGAGGCTGGTTTGCTTGGTGCTTGTATTTGTTTTGTGTGTAGTGTTCTTATATCTATGATTCCTTTTCCTCCTGCGTTCCACTTGATGGTAATGCTTTCTTTGCATGTGTTGGGGTGTAATTTCTTGTATTTGGTGAATTGAGAACGTATAAGAATGTTAGTGTTTACTATGTCTGTGTTTGTATTTATTTATTTATTATTATTATTATTATTGTTCTTTTGGTTTACTATTTATTTGCGCTGTATACTGCACATCACTATTTATTTAATTTAGAATCTGTTTAATACTTAACAATTTATTTATAATTTACAATAGATTATGTTTAAACTTAAACCTGATTTGTCCTTGATGAATTGTTCAATTTATATGATTGTTGCTAGTTTGTGTAATATTACATGTTAGGATGGATATTTGTGTCGTATATTTATAAAATTTGTTTGATATTTCTTCTATATGTTGTCCTATGTTGATTCTTATGTAAAGTCCAGTTGATGTTACTCATCTTAGTATTCTGTTTTGTGTCGATTGTGGTCGTTTCTTTGTGTATCAGATATACTACACCATACAGGTGCGGCATACGTTAATACTGGTCTTATTATTTGTATATAGATCATCAATTTAATTCTTTGATCCATATGTGAGTACGGCAATATACGTGTATATATATTTTGCATTGCCACGAATGCTTTTTTTAATATGTGGCTTACATGAGAGTGAAATCTTAATCTTGTATCAATAGTGACACCCGGTTACTTAAGCTTATTTCTGAAGGATATCTCAGTGTTATTTATTTTAATAGGAACACTTATCTTTATTTAATTTGTAAACTTTCTGGTTAGTATTATGCCTTCACATTTTGATTCGTTTAGTATGATTTTCTACCACTTCGCGATGTTGTCCAAGTCTGACCGGAGTAAATAATAATCCGACGCTGAGTCAACCATTTTAAAAATCATACAGTCACTATAAAAAGCAAAATGGGCCACCTTAAGCATGATTCAAGATCAATATTATATATATTATATAAAGATGGCTTCCCTGGAATACCCCTGAAGTACCAGTAAACTCCTCGGAGACTGCACCCTTCAGCCGCGCTGGTTGAATTTTCCCAGTGAAATCGTCCCGCTTCCAGTTAAATAGATCTCCTTCAAAACTAAAAGCATGAAGCCTGGCATACAAAAGTTTTATGTTAACAGTGTCTAGTACCTTGGAAAAGTCCATGTATGGGATCTATGGAAGTATTATATCGTTTAGGTGAACCACCATGAGATGCAAAGCCATATGCAAGCAGTAAATTAACTAATTTATATTATTCGACAGAATTATCAAGCAAATCATTTTTTAAATTTGCCGTCATTTACCTAATGTAAGACAGTATTTTGCACAAGAATTATAGAGTAATTTTTACATTATTACCAGTATACGAAAACTTGTACCAGGATTTAAATGATAACTTGCAATATAGCTTTAATATAATGCAGCAGATGTTTTGTAGCACCTATATCTAATAAATACAATTCATAGTCCAGTAGAAACTTATTCTTATTTTTTATTATACAACGATAATCTGAAATTTACAGTACATACATATAAATCACGCTATGGTGCGTGCAAAGTAAAACTTTTATGTTTCAGATTGTTTCACGCCCAAATACCATATTATTTTGTAAGAACTGTAAAAGTAGTGCATACAGTATTTTCTCAGATGTTGAAAATATTGCAACTTCGGTGTTAAGTTTAAGACAGGTGTAATTTCAACGAAAAATATCCTACTTATTACAAGGAGTGTATTCGAAAAACATTTGTCCGCATTTCTATTGATTTTAACAATATAAAATTTTCACATGAAAGAAAAAATTAAATTAAATTTTTCATAAAATACGTTGATATTTCAATATAGAAGGTGTACTCTAAAAAATTTAATTTTTAAATAGTATATGTCAGATGGAAAAGGTAACAAAATCATCCGAAATCAAATAGACTATGTAACCATCAATAGAAGGCAAAGAAATATAGTCAAATCTACCCTGGAGCTGATATATCTACAGACCATAATTTGCTGGTTACAACTATTAAGATTAGTCTAAAAACGTTAAAACATGAACGAACAACAACAAATATTAACATCGACAAACTCAAACAAGAAGGCATAAAGAAGAGGATTCGTGAGGAAATTGGTAGTTCTGAAACCTACAAACACGCTGGGAGCTCATCAGGTACCGGAAGAAAAATGGCATCACATCAGAGAAAACACTGGAAGAAGTAATGGAAAAGCACCTGAAACAAAATACAACCAAAAAAAAACAATCATGGATGACGGAGGAAATATTGAATATAATGGAAGTAAGAAGAAAGTATAAGAACAATAATAATATAAAATACAAAGAAACGCACAACTTAATAATAAGAAAGATAAAGGAGGCTAAAGACATGTGGCTAAATGAACAATGCATAGAAACAGAAGCATTAGAGAAGAAACACAACACATTTAATTTACACAAGAAAATCAAAGAAGTTGCTGGACTAAGGTTACAAGGGCAACCACAAGTAGTAGAGGATAAAGAAAGTAAACTACTACCGAATATACAAGAAAGAATAGATAGATGGGAAGAATATATAGGGGAAATGACAGAACTAGACAACATTGTACAAATAACCTTAATACGACGGGCACCCTCATAAATAAAGATGAAATAATAGCAGCAGCAAATCAGCTTAAAAACAAAAAGGCAGTAGGAGAAGATAATATACCTACAGAAACCATTAAAATATTTCTTGAAAAAGATATGGACATTATACAGGACCTCTTCAACAGCGTATACAACAGAGATGATGTACCTCATGATTGGTTAACATCAATTTTTATAATATTGCCCAAAAAGAACCCTAGAAAGTGCGAGGAATACCGAAATATAAGTCTAATGAACCACATTTTGTAACTCTTCCCTAAAATAATTAAAATAATCCACCAAAGAGTATACAAAAAATTAGCCAAACGTACTGAACAAATACAGTTCGGCTTTAGGAACAGACTAGGAACGAGGGACGCACTATTCTCCATCCGCGTTCTGACTGAAAGATGTAGGGATGTCAACTCTGATGTTTATTTATGCTTCATAGATTTCCAAAAAGCCTTTGATATGGTAAATTATAAGCGAATGATGGCAATACTACAATCGTGTAACATTGATGACAAATACTTACAAAGAATATCAAGTTTATACTGGAACCAGATTGCCAAAATAAAAGTTGAGAATCTCATGTCCAAAGAAATAAAAATAAGGAAAGAAGTAGGGCATGGTTGTATTTTGTCACCCCTGTAATTCAATGTCTATTCGGAGTAAATCTTCAATAAAGCATTTTTTGATAAAAAAAGATGGAATTACAATTAATGATGTGTGTGTAAATAACCTCCGCTACGCTGATGATACTGTCATTCTAGCGGACAGTGAAGAAGGCCTACAGAGACTTATAAATGGAATTGTTGACGCATGTGAGGAATGTGGAATGAAACTGAATACGAACAAGACAAAAACAATGGTGGTCAGTAAGAATCTTAATACAAACATAAATATTAAAATACATCAACAAACACTTGAAAGGGTAACAAAAATAACGTACTTAGGAAGCATAATTAGTAAAGATTGGGACCACTCTATTGAAATACGCTCAAGAATTGAAAAATACGAAGCTCCTTTAATAAACTAAACTTAGAAACAAGAACAAGCGGTCATGTTATACGGTGTAGAAGCTGCAATAATCACAGAGGCAACACAACAAATTGTGTTGCCTCTATTACTTTCACTTTGCAGTCATTCAGAACAATATGGTAGATTTTTTTTGTTTTTTGGAGTGACTGGTACATCATCGGTGTTTGTACGATCGGATTTAAGTTCACTAAATATCGATATATATAGTTGCCTTTGACGGAGCAGATGTGCCATAACCCTTCTCAAGCCATTCATTGGTACTGGCTGTGTTTTTTAATCAACACACGACATTTTTTTTGTTTTCACCCCATGTTAATAATTATTCTTTAAAGAGTATAATAAGTTACTTGCATTTTTTCTTTAGGTGAACGTAATTGCAAATGTGAATACTGTGGAAAAACCTTTAGGGCTTCGTCATACCTACAAAATCACAGGAAAATTCACAATGGAGAGAAACCACATAACTGTTCGATCTGTTCCAAACCGTTCCGGGTACGTTCGGACATGAAACGGCACGAAAAAACTCATGGAAAAATGTCGGCACCCAGGTAAAAATTCTTCGCTGTTTCTGTATATCACCCACCTAACTTAGTTTTCCGACGTTTCTCCGCCGTAACTAATGATTTTCTTTCTTGTTAAATCTCAGAAAACGAGTTACACATTGGCGAGGAAGAAGAGGCAGCGAAACATATTCTGGGTGGTTATGAGCAGCAAGAGATCGAAATGATGAGCGGAACCGGCATAACGGCTTATTTTTGCTACAGAAAGTCGAAAAAAATATTTTATTCATTCCTTCCTAGTTCTATACGCCTATATTTCGATATGATGCTTAATAAAGTTGTTTGCTGCATGAAATGTTTTCTTGATCTCAACGAAGCAGTAGTAATTTGGTGGTTGAATATTGGTTGCTTCAAGTCGGCTACCTGTTTTTTTTTTGATATCTTATTTATAACGCAATTTAAGTAGAGCTACTTCAGTAAAGGCATATAGTTATTGCAGGGAGGTTGGTTTTTAAGCAACCTATAACTAGCCTCACGGAATTCATTTAAAATCGCATCTACCTGTTTGGTGTGGCAAGATATTTCCAATACCAGGACGGTATACTCTCCCTCAGAACATCTATGTAAATGGAGAAAGAAATGGTTGGATGAGCTCCCTATATAGCTCTCGCCAGTTTGCTGAAAATATTATTATGGGATTATATCTTGTCCTTAATGATCTGAGAATGCTCTTTGAATATACGGTCCTACTTTAGTCCCAACTACTTCTACAAATTCTTCTATTTTCTTCAGCCCTCTCAGGTAAGTCGGTAGATTGGATAAGACGACAAAGAAGTCACAAGGTGCTAACTCAGGTAAACCAGGGGAGTGAACAAACACATAAACTTGATGTTTCTACAAACACTGCCTTACAATGACTAAACGATAAATTGGTTGGTTAACTTGTGAAAAACAAATCCAAAAAAAAAAAATTTACGATGCCCAAACTCGTTTATGTGCCATCGATATTGACAAAATTACGCAATTTTGATTGTTAACTTCACTTAGTCCAGCTCTTGAACGGCCTGACTTTTCGCCGCCTTCAGGCGTGTAACGATTACTTGAAAATCGCTTAAGCCGTTCGTCTACTTGAGTATATTGATTGGCATTCATCACCATATGCTTTTTAAAGCATTTGTGGGGGTTCATTAAGTAGGTTTAACACAAAGGCACTTTTTTGTTTGCAACTCATTTTACGGTCGCTCATCAAAACACACTGTCACTCTTACTATTATAAGTAAAGCATTGAATAGAGCAAACGTCACAAGACAGGTGAAAAAATACTAACAAAGGTTGCCGCTTTCAACAACAAAAATATATATCTTAAAAAATTCGATTTCTTTTTGGATCGAGGGTACTTACGGATTTGTTTTTCAATTACAGGATTTCGTTGAATATACTCTTAATACTCTTTTCAAGATTACTTGGTACTGATTTTTCAGTCAAATGTCTCCTGGAAAGTTGATCTTCTCCTCTTCTTCTTCTTTTAGCAGCCTTTTGTCATCCACTCCTGTACGTAGGCCTCCTCCTGTCTTTTTCACTATACTCTATCCTTGGCTATATAGTGCCAGTTCCTGCCGATATACTCTTTCACGTCATCGATCCATTTTTTTGGTGGTCTTCCCACACTTCTTCTGTGTCTTCTGGGTCTCCACTGTATTAATTGTTTCGTCCACTTCTTATCCGGTCTGGCGACGTGTCCTACCTACCCAAGTTCATTTTAGAGTTGCCCACGCTTTATGACATCCTCCACCCTGGTTCGTTACTCAAGTGATCTCTAAGCGTTACTCCCAGCGTAATTCGTTCTATAGCTCTCTGGGTAGTTCGAAGTTTAAAAGCTGTTTTCACTGTTAATGTTGCGGTTTCTAATCCATACGTCATCACAGGGAGAATCGGAACATCAGGACTTTTTAAAACGTGACACAGTTTTCCAGCGCTGCCCATGTCATTCTAGTTTTCCTACTCAATTTGGCTTTTTGATTCTCACCGTTATTTGGGACTACGAATGAATTTTGCTTGAGGATGAGCAAGGATATTTTTTAACATTATAAATAAACACTAAATAACATCAAAAAACTTTAAAAAAAATAAATAAAATTTTATATTTTGCCCCATAAAAATATCCATCCCACTGTTAACACAGCTTTTCGTCAAAATCACCATCGCCCAGAAATATTACTACTTCGGAGTTAAATTTGCAAAACCGTTCAGGTTTTATTTTGTTTTAATACTTAATTTCTAATATTTCCAGTATTCCCTTAACCAATAATTTATCTCTTTTGATTATTGCTTAATATAGAAGACATAAAAATTATGTTCACACGTAATTCGCAGGTATAACCCGTATAATAAGTGATATAAATGCAAAAAAGAAAAACGAGCAAGACCACTTCCTTTACGAATTTAACATTTCATTCCGTGCTAGCGTGAACTTATTTTGTATTTTATGAGTCAGCTGGGGTGAATTTAATTGTAATTGGGAAGGTTATCATTAGTATTATTTAATTGCAATCACTTTAAAAGAAAACCCAGGAAACTGCATCGGAAGGAAATCGAATTTAAGGTCAGAGTTAACCCATCAAGCCAGCATTTTGACATAACCTCAAAAAAAATTCCTTAAAAATGGTCAGAAATACGTCTGTAAGTAAATTAAAAAACTAAATGAACATTCCAACATATCTTGAAATAACCTAAAAAAATCCAGTCCTTTCGTTCACAGGTCGCTGGATTAGGGTGAGTCCCCTCGTTTTTCGTCCACTGGATGCTTTATTAATTCCTCTCGCACATCACTTTTGCGATGCTGGATAACAGTGAGTCCCATCTCCTCTTACCCCAATGGAAGAACTTTACTGCCATAATTCTAACCGTAATATAACCTCATGCAAGAACTGTACACCAACAACTCTAAACCTAACATAGCCTAATACAAAAAAATTACACCAAGAGCTTTATATCAAAAAATCTAAACCTAACATAGCCTAATGCAAGAAACTTACACCAAGAACTGTATACCAGGAACTTAAACTTAACACAGCCTAATGCAAGAAACTTACACCAAGAACGCCAAACTTAACAAATGCAAACAACTTACACCAAAATCTCTACACCAAGAACTCTCAACCTAATATAGTCTAATCCAAGAGACTTACACCAAGAACTTTACACCAAAAACTCTAAACCTAACATAACTTACTTACACACATTAGGTTATGTTAAGTTTAGAGTTCTTAATGTAAAGTTCTTGGTGTAAGTTTCTTGCATCAGGTTATGTTAGGTTTAGAGTTCTTGGTTGAAAGATTTTGGTGTAAGTTGCTTGCATAGGCTATGTTAAGTTTAGCGTCCTTGATATAAGTTTCTTACATTCGGTTGCGTTAGGCTTAGAGTTTCTGGTGTAAAGTTCTTGGTGTAAGTTTCTTGCATTAGGCTATGTTATTTTTGATTTCTTGGTGTAAAGCTCTTGGTGTAAATTTTTTATGCATTAGGCTATGTTTAGAGTTTTTGGTGTACAGTTCTTGAATTAGGTTTTGTTAAATTTAGAATTCTAGATTTACAGTTTTTCCATTGGGATGCGAGGCGAGGGGATTCACTGTTATCCAGCATCACGAGGATGATGTTCGAGAGGAATCACTTTAATAAAGCATCCAGTGGACGAGAAGCGAGGGGTCTCACCTTAATCCAACAAACAGTGAATGAAAGGACTGATCTCTTTGACGTTATTTCAAGTTTTTAACTTAATTCTTTTGATCCCCACCCCAAAATACATGTAGATATGGTGATCTGTTCATTTAATTTTTTGATTTACTTAAAGACGTATTTCTGACCATTTTTGAGGTATTTTTTTGAGGTTATATCAAAATGCTCAGATGATGGGTGAATTTTGACCTTGGATTCGATTTCAGCACCCCAAAATACGTACATATAGTGGTTTGCTCGTTTACATTTTTAATTAACTTGTAAAAGTCTTTTTGGTCATTTTCGAGGTGTTTTTGAGGTTATGTTAAAGGCCTTGGCTGAGTTAATTTTGACCTCGGATAAATTTTCAGCACACGAAAAAGCATATTATGTGGTATCTCACCTTTCAACTACAAAACTTTTTTATGTGGTCCTGTGAAGCTATAAAAAAACATTAATAAGCGCACTAAAAATTGGAGAATGTGAAATTTCAGTTTGTAATAAATAATACAATTGCTTCTTATTTGATAAAAAAAATGGACATTACGAGGGTCGTTCTAAAAGTTCTCAGCTTGACAGAGATATGGCGCCAAGAAGACCAAAGTATCATGATATTTATTAAGTGTTATCTCCTAGATGGAGTGCTGTGAAATTTCAGACACGTGGGTTTAGTTGTCTTTTTGTAGGGATCGTGTAAACAGACAACTAAAAATAGTGTGAGCTATTATAAAATACTTGGTTTTAAAAGGTTTAGCTTCTATGGGCATCCAAAAAGAATCAAATGTCCGATTAGATGATTCTTTCCATTCATTTTTGACGATTAGAAGTGGGCTGCTAGATTTAAACGTGTAGATATATCCATTTAAGATTATAAACGCTCAGGACGCTCGAAAACTTCTACGAGCGACGAGAATGGTTCTTCACATTTTACTGTAGATTTCCAAGAAAAAATACAATCAACTGTTTCCATAGTGCAGTCAAGGACGCTCACCATTGTCTTGAGATTGCGTATCATAAAACGTATTTTGATGAAGTTAGACACCATAAACGCTTATGACTCTGATGCAATACCCGCCGTAGTGCTCAAAAAGTGTACGAGCAAGTGAATGAGAGTTTTCTGTAGACTTTCCAAGCTCCTATAGAAAGGGAATATTCTCTTCCTGGTGGAAATGTACTAAAGTACAACCGATACCCAAAAAAGGAAAGAAGAGTTTGCCAAACAACTACCAGCAGTTCAAAGCAGTTGCACTGCTTTGAATAATATCGAAAGTTATGGAAAAGGTTATTAATCAGTATCTTCTAGAACACCTAGATGGAGTTAATATTATTAGCAGCATCTTTTAAAATACCTAGATGGATTCAATATTACTGGCGACTATCAATATGGCTTTCATAACTACAGATCAAGAGAAGATCTGCTAGCTTATGTAACACATGTTTGGAACAAGGCAATTGAATACTATGGAGAAATTCGAGCGTTTGTACTTGATGTATCCAAGGCATTCGACCTTATTTAGAATGACAGATTGTTGTCTAAGCTACGATCTAATAGTATGCCTGAAAAGGGTTGTTTATGGCTCTCGTATTTCCTTAGAGAGTGTGCTTTACGCTAGTTTTTGAGAAGCTTGCTATGCAAGCAGCATGTTCATATCAAGTTATATTTGCTCCCAACTTGAGGGATGACGCTAGAAATAGAGTGCGACGACATAAATATGACAGCGACAAGTTCTACTTGGTTACTGTCACTTCAAACTCCCATTTTTTTAGATTTTTGTGAAATTGAACAACCTTCTGCTGCGCTCAATGTAAATGAAAAAACAAGCGTACTATCATCGGTAAAGCTGTTGATTGGGTTCCTCGTCCTTTTCAGCAGATCGTTAATGTAAAGGAGAAAGCAGGTAGGAGACAATATAAACCTTTGGTGCATTTGTACCTGTTTCATTATTATTTTATTATATTTTTAGGTGTTGCCGACGAAACTTCAATTTACCATCCATTTAACTAGTATAGGTTAAAAATTGGTACAGCTGTTGAGGATAACTAAAAATCACGTCAGTAAGAATAACCTTGTATATTCCTTAATATATACAAGTGCCATCACTTCACCCTGTAGAATTTCCACAGATATATCCGTACCATAATTGTACCCCGGGTCTTAAACAAACACGAACGGCGGTACAACTGCCGTTTCATAAGCACGTAATGAGTGCCGACCACATCGGCGACCGGCCGAAGAATCGTGCAGTCGTGAGACTGATAGCTGTCAGGGCGAGTGTGCCCCCTGGGGGGCAAAAGGGGCACTAGGAATACCCAATCGGGTCATGACCTAACAGCAAAAATATTATATGTTGAATGATCGGACGATCTGTGTGGTATATTCGAAATTCCTGCTCGGACAAAGATTTGCTAAATTTATTGAATATCGACTTAAGAATACAATAGTTCCAGTACAAACCAGGGTGGATACTTTTAAAAATGCTTTAAATTAGATGCTATACTGGGATAAATTATTGGGCATTAATTATTTTTGTAGTGCGCCAAATATTACTCAAAAACCATTTAAAAAGACCAAAAAAAAGAAAGACCCAAAATTCACAACCCTGGAAAAGCA
Organism: Pachyrhynchus sulphureomaculatus; assembly: GCA_019049505.1. Taxonomy (NCBI): domain Eukaryota; kingdom Metazoa; phylum Arthropoda; class Insecta; order Coleoptera; family Curculionidae; genus Pachyrhynchus; species Pachyrhynchus sulphureomaculatus. The sequence continues at coordinate 163,308,121 of CM032453.1, read as the reverse complement.
ATGCGACCCATTGCTTCATCGGTCGGATCACCCACATATTTAATATCCAAATGGTTATCAAAAGAACTTGAGAAGTTACCATTAAATACTTTCGCAGTGAAGAATTCGTTAGAAATCATTAATAAAAGAAAAAATCTAGTTCTTAATGAAGGTGAAGTCTTAATTTCTTTTGATGTTAGTTCTTTGTTCCCAAGTGTGCCAATTCCACAAACTTTACAATATCTCGAAGAATTACTTAGAACGAATGACTTTGAAGACGAAATTATTCATGAATACTTAATATTATCTAAACTCTGTATGGAACAAAATTATTTCCAATATAACAATCAATTTTATGTTCAGAAAGAAGGAACAGCTATGGGCAATTGCTTGTCACCTTTCATAGCCAATTTATTCATGAGTAAGTTTGAAATCGAAGCCAGTCAAGGATTCGAATATTTCCCAAGGGTATGGTATAAGTATGTGGATGATATTTTCGTGATTTCTGATACAAAGAAAGCAAATATTGATGATTTTGTTTCCAAATTAAATAGCCGGTATGATTCCATTAAATTCACTTACGAAGTTGAGAACAAAGGACAATTGCCTTTTCTAGATATTTTAATTATTAAAAATAATAATAGATTAGAATTTGATATCTATAGGAAGGACACAGTAACAGATAGATATATTCCTAATGATTCATTTCATTGCAAACAACATAAATTAGCCTCATTACATTTTTTAGTTCATCGTTTGGTCACTTTCCCTCTGAATAGAGTAAACTTTAATAAAGAAAGGAATTGTATTAGAAATATAACTAGAGTTAATGGTTATGACGATGACTTAGTAAATAAGCTAATCAATAGGCATAAGTTTAGGTTTAATATTCAGAATTCCACCTTTTTTACACGCGAAGAAAATAACACCAAGTATGTCTCCATACCATATAATCCGAAATATAGCAAGGGACTCAATAAGGTATTTAATAAGGTAGGCCTCACCTTAGTCTATAAGTCATCAGACAATCTGAGGAATATCTTAGGAAATCAAAAAGATAAGATTCCTAATTGTGAGAAAAGTGGAATTTATGAAATTAGTTGTAATGATTGTGACAAAAAGTATGTTGGGCAAACTAAAAGGTCAATTAGAATACGATTTAAAGAACATTTAGCACACTTAAAATACAACAGAACAGAAAAGTCTAGCATTGCCGAACATGCTCTTGAAGCTGATCATACTGTAACATTAGATAATCTAAGATTCATAAAAAATGTATCTGATAGGAGATTGTTAAACGCATACGAAAGTATGGAAATCATAAAATGTAAAAGTAGTTTAAACAAAGACAGAGGGCCTATTCCTTATAGTCCCCTCTACTGGTTACTTGACCGGAACTGATAGCCTTGCCTATGTCATTAGTTCCGCTTGAGTAATTCAAGGGTTAGGCTAAGTATAAATAGGGTAGATTTGGTAGTTTAGCTTTAGTCAATCATCGCTCCAGATGAAGCTAACATGGTTAGCGAAACGCGCGTCGAGTGCAAAAATAAAGTGTTTGGTGTAGTGGTGATATATACTGAGTAGTATCATTGTGCCAAAGATTCCACATTCCCAACTTAGTTAAAGAGACCAGAGAGATTTTTACGGTTTTAATCGAAATACGAAGGTAAATTGAAAATTATTGCTTCCACCTCTCTAAAATCTATTCTATTAAAGATAAATGAGTGAAAAAATGTTGACAAAACCATACTTAAGACAATATTAATATTACTTTTCAACATATTCGTCGGTAAAATCAATATATTTAGATACGATAAATCAATTTTCAATCCCATTAAAGAATCCTGGCTCCTCCAGTCAAAACCAACGAATTGTTGAACCTCGTCATCTGTACCAAGACAACCCTTCGAATCAAAGGCAGCCAAATCTGATTGTAAGGCGGATACAGTATGATCACAGAATTCAAGAGCTCTATCTTGGCATTTGTTGTTGCACTACTCTGAGGCCGTGTGTTATAATAAATCAAAAACCATTTATCTACGGCTCGAACTCGTTGGATTTTGTTTTTCAACTTCCGTGAAGTGCTGTTATAGCTTTTTGAATTAGTTGTGGTACCGCGAAGCGCGAATCCTTTATAAATAATGCCCTACATTCTAGAAAATGGTCGACATGATCTTGCCTACTGACTTGAAAGCTTTTTAACATGGGGAGAATTAGGGCGATGGTACTCCATTGAATGACGTTTATTTTCAGGATCATAGTTGTAAGCTCAGGTTTTTCAATCAAAAGTAAATTTGTTTAGGTGTGCATGATTCGGCGAATAAGAATTCGATAATTGTGCGTTGCTTAAACTTGATGGCCAGATGGTTTTCTGTTTCTATGGAATTAAATACTAACGCATGTCCGATTACAACGAAACTTAAACTACTACTACCAAACACCCTAAGCTACAGCTTTGTTTGTTGTGAGACGGGAAACATTAGTTTTCAATAGACCTCCGTATTATAATAAACAGGGAATTATTTGGAATAAAGAGATAAATTTTTATTTCAATGCGAAGTAATTTATGACAGTAACTATCGAAACAATAAAGTTACATAGTTTCGCAACAAAATTCTACAGTTCCAGGTACTTCGGTTTTTGAATTTAGTGCCAGATATTTTTCATCGTAAAATAATGGAGATTGCTAAGAGTGATGACGAGTTCAGCGGTATACCACCAAATATAATAGATACTGAAAATTCCGTCATTCTAAATCTTCTATCGGATGAATGCAAGCCACAATATGAAAATTAATATCACCAATTCAGAAAATAATGTGATATCTTCTACTTCTTCGGGTATCATGAGGGTTCAATGATCGTTATCATATTAGCTACCATGTTGATGATGATCGTTTACTGCGCTCAGAAGAGTTGAACCGTAGACTTTCCGAACTACTGCCTCAAATTTTTCAACGACGTTCTCCTTCTCCCTGAACGTCTGCCTGGAATCTTTCCCTTTGTAATCAGATGCAAGAGTTCCTATTTTTCTGGATATCTCAGAATGTGGCCAAAATATTCTAATTTGTGTCGCTTGATGGTCGTAATCACCTCCAAGTCCTTGTCCATGCGAGTAAGGACCCCGCTGTTACTAATTCTGTCGATCCAACTAATTTTCAGCAGTAGTCGATACGCCCATATCTCCAATGTCTCCGGACGTTTCAGTATTGCTTTAATTAGCGTCCATGCTTCCGTGCGGTACAAAAGAACCGGGAAGATATAGGTGCCTACCATTTTCATCCGTAGTTTCAATGATAGGTCGTGACTAGTTAAGATGTTTTTATTCTTTATAAATGCAGCTCTGGGCTTCTCTATTCAAATTTTGACTTCCACAGTCGGATCCCAGTGGTCGTTAATATTGCTACCGAGATACATCAATTTATCAATTTTCTCTATCTTTGTATCATTGATCATTATTATTACCATCTTCAATATTAGATTATTTGCTTTTAATCACATATTTTTGCATTGAGTCTTAAACCTAACTGTGTACAAGTGTCAGTTATTTCCAAAAGTTTTTGTAGATTTTTTCCGTTATTAGTGATAATTAATGTATCATCGGCGTACCTGATGTTATTTATGTTAACGCCATCGATGTTGATTCTTTTAGTGGTACCAATGAGTGCTTTATTGAATATCACCTCCGAATAGTGGTTGAACAACAAGGGCGCAAGTTAAACCTTCTACATTATGATTAGTATATTCAATGTAAACATTCATGCAAACATAAATATTACAAAGTGTACTAAATTGGTTCTATATTTAAAATAAGGGTGATTAGGACACAATATTAACAGGTTGACTGCCGATCTATATTTTTGAGTTTGTGGTTGACGCCGGTAAGATTTTTCCAAATATTTTTATTTTATTGTGGTAAATATGAATTAAAATGAGTCTTGGATGTGTTTTTTTTATGTGCCATTCAAAATATTAGAAAAAAAAAATTTCGGCATTGCAAGTGAAAATTTTTACTAGATGCCGAACACTCCGATCGGAGTGTCCAATTAAATAAGTAAAGAAATAATAAATCGAACTCATGAACTCAAAACATTTATTTCTAAATCATTTTTGTACATTTTTATGGTAATCCTCAAAGCAATTAAGGCAAAAACCCGGTTGTCCAGGGCACATTTTGCATTCATACACTGTTTGCTTTCTTATTTTATTTTTCCTGCATTCTTTGCATTCCTTTCTGCTTACCCGTTTTGTTTCTTTAGTTCCTTTTTTTTCACTAACAATTTTTTCTACTTTGCTAATGCTGTGGACATTTATTTGGCCTGGACGAATTTGTGGCAAATTAGTAATTGGTCGTCTGGCTAGTAAATTTCTTATGACATCCAATCGGAAGTCATATAATCGTAACTGGTCAGACCGCGAATATTTATTGTACAAAAAATAGGCGTTTATCATGCTCATTTGCAGCACATGCATGAATAACTTTTTGTAGCACCGAATGGTTTTACGGCTGCATTATATCCAATGATTGCGGAAGGTTTTTCAGATTCTTGATTTCTTTTTATTTTTAAAAATGCCCATTTCGCTTCCAAATTCTGTTGAAATGTATTGAACATTGCGTTTATCGCGCCATTTTCCGACATGCACTCTATTGCAAAACATAGATTTATTCTCACCACGTTTTAAGTTTGCACTCATTACCTCTTTCGGATTATCTTTCCTCTCAGCTCTCAGCGTACCAATGCAGTATGTATTTTGTTGAAGTAATTTCCTAGCTAAATTAACACTATTGTAAAAATTGTCTAGATAAACAGCATGTCCCAAACCCAATTTTTCCTCCAATAAATGTAAAACAATCTTTTCAGTATGTCCGCTTCCACCATAAACATCTGTCGTACCTTCGTAGACACGAAATTTCAAAATAAGTCCATTAGACTCGGTCAGCATGTATAACTTCATACCATACTTATGACGCTTATTCTTGATATACTGTTTAAACTGGAGACGACCTCGATATAGTACCATAGCTTCATCCAAAGACAACTCTCTTCCAGGATAGTAAATTTCTCCCATCTTGTTGTTAAAAAATCTGCCACAAATCTAATCTTTCCTAGCCGATCTGCCGGATCCATATCTGGAGATGTAAAATGCAAACACCTCAAGATAAGCAAAAATCTATTCCTTGACATATATTTTCTAAAAACAGGTAGATTAAATAGCGGATCAGTTTTCCAATAATCATTATGACGGCTCAAGGATATTGTGCCAGTGTGAAGTAACAGGGCCAAAAAAATTTTTAGTTCGTCAAGAATAAGATCTTTAAAATTAGTAATACGTGATTTTGTACTTGTTTCTGGGCGCAGCAAAACCTCGACTGCGTAAGAGTTCGTTCGTTCTACAATAGTTTGTAAAAAATCATCATCAATGATCATTTCGAAAAAATCGATAGGTGCACCCTGTCCTGGAATTTGCACCAATAATTCCTGGGTTTTCTGGATCAAAATTTGTTTTAACGCACCTCTGTCGTTCCATTTTATCTCATCAAGGCTAGGAAGTGTTTGATGTGGCCGAATAGGGTCTATAAAATTCTTTTCTTCGGACTCGGAGCTTGAATTTACATCACTATCGTCTGTGTCTGGTACGTAATGTTCGTCACTACTACCTCCGCTTTCTTCCAATACCTGCCATAATTCAGTGTCAGTTAGCTTCTTTTTTTTATCATATACCTTTTTTTCATCACTACAATGTCTTTTTTTAATACCAGAAGGCCCAGGTTGATTGTCCATATTGTACGGCAGATTACAACCAAACCAAAAGGAAATCCGCGGAACCACTTAAGCACCTGTTAGAACTTGCGTTTTTAAGCAACGCCACCACTAGAAACACGTTTCATATACAACGCCGATGGAATACTAAAACGTTTCGTAAGAACGCATGTCGAACTCCGATCGGAGTAGACGGCGTTGGCGAAGAGACCCGACGCACTCCGATCGGAGTGGTCGGCAGTCAACCTGTTAAGAAGCAAGAGCAAATTACTTAGTTTAAAATAGAAGCAACTAATGAAATCGACTTAGTGATGTGATTATTTTTTTTATGAGCATAGCACAGGTGATGCAGAGAAATCCCTAAAACGCCACAGGAGCGACACTTGCACGGAGAAAGCGATTTACGTTGCTCTGAGATCGTTGAAAATGGCACTTGGTGAGGAACACAGTCTTGGGCAAATTATTCCAATGCAATGAGGTTTCCCATATAAGAGACTGCATAAAAAAGGTTGTATGACATGCTTCAAGCTGAACCTCATACGGATGTGATGTAATGAGCGACCTGTATTCCTAGCATGCATCGCTCTGAAAGGAATAAAGCGGGCTACATCGAACGAACACATATTTACAAAATATTATATTTTAAAGAGAAAGGAACTTTTCTTTTTCCGTTTCCCTTTTTTCCTTATCTCCTTCTTCAGGACGTAGATTTTATCGCGCATGACAGCGTCAATAAAGTCAGGATATACCACTTTAAAAATTAGTACCAAAAGATAAATTTTCTATTAATTTTGATCACCTGTAAACGTGATGTCACCTTAACATGTTAGTAAAACATAACTCATTCAAAACAGAATGTTTCGTTACACTTTCATGTTGCGTGCGAAACGCACCTAAAATTGCGCGGCGCTCACCAACGGCGTCTTACCGGTTCCAACAACTGAAGGGAAGAGATAATTCAGAAGCTCGAATGAAACAACTTCCTTTAAATGTTTTGCAGGCTTAACAGGTTCGAGTAAGGATACAAAAGAAAAATTATTGTTTATGATTTCAAATAATCAGGTTATAATTTGTAAAATGGGTTGGGTATTCGAGCAGATGAAATAAGTTTTCGCGGCAATAATAAAAACTTATGAGTTCAATGTCGACAGTTGATTAAGCATAAATGAACTTTAAAGATGCAACGAATATTTTGTATTTTATTATCTACATTTATCGGAAGACATATATTATGTGTACAGGATTATTACAGTCGGTCAAGTAAGAAAGTGTCGCCTAACTTGTAGTCGGTGAAAGAAATTGCTTTTTCTTTCAGGGTATTATTGGTACCTCTGAAAACAATGCTTTGTGGATAGAGATCCATTTCTAACATACGCAAAAGGTCCGACAATGACACTTACAGCAGCTGCTAAGTATACGAGGGCCGCCTTTTAAGTTTTTACAAACGACCACTAGATGGCACTATTGAGATGTGACATTACCATTGTAAAATTTGATATTTTTTATTGTAAAAGTAGTGGCACCTTAGAAATTGGCTGGTTTGTTTACAGTGAGCGTTGAACAGTTTTGTGACTAAATTTCATATGAAGGTTTTCGTTGCATAATTTTTTACGATTTTAGGAAAAGTCTACCTCAACAACAATGCCCCGAATCGCCTTGTTCAACTTTTGGTAAAGAATCACCAGCAGGAAAGACTGTTTATAGTTTGTTTCTAGAATTTGGTCATGCTCGTACTTCCGTTAGCGATGAATTTCGTGAAAGTCCACCAAAATCGGTGCTAGGAAATGCTCAGAAATTTGACTGAGGACATGCAAAATAAGTATACAATATCTTAACAGGAGACAGAACTTAGATATAGTCATACAAGCCGGAAACTAAGCAACAATCAACTGTTTGGGTCTTCCAAGATGAATCGAATTCAACCAAAGTGCTTCGTTCGCGAAGCACTTCCAAGCAAACGATCACTGTTTCTTTGAGTATACTGGACATGTTGCAACCATGGTTTTAGAGGATCGAAGAACAGTTAATGCTGAATGGTATACAATAATTTGTTTACCAGAAGTCATCGATGAAATCAGGAAAAACAACCGAAAAAGTTGCATCATTCTTCATCATGACAATGCCAGCTCTCACACAGCACGTCAAACAATTAATTACTTGACGGAGAAAAAAATCGTATTCACCTGATCTATCGCCTGGCGACTTCTTTTGTTACCGAATGTCATAAAAAATGTGTGGACAGCGATTTTCACCCCCTCAAGAACCTGTGAATCCTTCCAAAACCATGTTTTTAAGGTGCCAACTTCAGAGTGGAAAAAATGTTTCGAGCATTGGTGGAAAAGTGTATAAATCTTAAAGGCGAATATTTTGAAAAACAATAAAATGATTCGTACCACATTTTTTTTTCTTTCGTGGTTTTTGTAAAAAGTTAAAAGATAGCTCTCGTATGGGCAACTCTAGGGCATTTGTTAGCAAGTGAGTGAAACGACATCCTCAGTTAAAAAATGATGAAGATCTATCAGAGCATGGTTTGAGAAGAAAAATGTCGGACAAGGAAGAAAAAATGATTATTAACATGCTTTTCGGAAATCCTCAAATAACTTTGCACCAAGGGGCGCATCATCTAAAACAGAAAGGTTTAGATATATCGTATCAAAATCTGCAAGTACAACGAGGATATACAAGACTTTATGGGGAAGGCAAAGACAAACCCATAGCTTAAATACATTTTGAAAAATATATAAGCACATCTTAATTGAAACAACGTTTGAACAAAAAAAAACCATAATGCAAGACAGTAAAAACTGCCAGAAATAGAACAAAAAATATAAAAATGAAGTTTGTTCATTTGATCCTAAATGTAATATTGCTAATATTATAAATAAGCTAAATATTAAATGCTCAACATGTCTCCTACTCTGTTCAATGCATTTCCTGTACATTTAGTTTTGTCTTTCTCTAGCCTGCCAAAATGATTCGTAGGCTTTGTTCATTTAAAATTGTAATTTTCTCTCTGAGGCGATTCACTGTCTAGTTTCTTTCGTCTTTTAATTTGGCTTTTCCCTAGTCCTATAAATAGGTGGCCAACTCAGGTCAATTTGGGCTATTTAGGCCCATTTTAATATTCTAAATCTGCCAATCTTCAAACGAAAACTTCAATTAAAAAATTGGTTACTGCGAGGAAGTTATGTGGCGGAAAATTATCTCGCTGTTAGTCTAGATACTCTATTATTACAAGTGTATGGTATACCTTCAATAATTTTCGTTATTCTTTTCAAGTATGCTGTCCTATTTAAATTCCTATTAAATATACTCTATTGTTAAATATACTACACCAAGCTCGAGCAAATTGACGGCTAGTATCGCTCGAGGTTTTTAGTTACCCCAAAAGTGAATATTTCTTCCAATACAACTTTGGCTGTTCAGAAAACTGACTCATCCGTCTAAGCAGTTTTATTACACAGTTGTGCAACTTGTTTCATACGTTGTACTCTATCATGACCAAAGCCTAAATTGTAAATTCTCTATTTTTCTAGATTGAACTGGTGCAACTTTATATAAGTGATAATCATGATTCTGTACACTATTTTGAATTAGCAGATAATGAACGTTCTGAATTTTCTAAACTAAAAAACTAATAAATAAGAGTTTTCGCTTAATTATCATAACAGAAATGAAAATGCATAAGATTTTCTAATTCTTAATTTTCGTAGTTTTTTACTTTTGGTACAGTCCTTTGCTGCTTTTAAGCACTGACGCAGTTAATATGTGGTTATGTATTCTTGAAAATGTATTTGAGCTTATGCTTCTTCTTTGCCTTCCATCAAGTCTTGTATAATTGCTTTTTATTATAACTATTTTTGGTAAATATCCGAAAAGACCAATTTTATACTAGTACTCGGTTTTCACTTATTATTATCCAAATTCTTAACATAAATAAATGCCATGGTCGATCTTATCTGCTAATTTTTTGACACAATTCTCGGAGAATATATGATATCAATTTCAAATTTAGTGCGCATATAATACTTGAAGTAGGAAAGGAGATCACAGTTTTTGAGCGTAATAGATTCAGGAAAGGTGAGTAAATTGGATGTTTCCCGTTTAAACTAGACAAAGAATCTAGAAATTCTTTTAATGTTTAATCATTTTCAATTTTACCAGTAAGTAGAGGAAAATTACAATATTCAGTAAAAAGTTATTTCTCTGCTAAATTTTTTCTTCAGATTATTATCTCACTATCATTTAAAATATGAAGCTGTAAAGCTTGAATCAAGTTATTATTTAGTGTAAGAAAGTCATTACGCAACATCAGAAGTGACATTTGTTAAAACCTAAAATTAGAACTACACTTTGTTCTAAACTAGTGATTAAATCAAGTACAACCGACCAATCACAGGTCCTTTGTCCTTATTTAGACAATTTTTACATTTTATAATTTTAATACTTTTGTTAAGTTTCATAACCTCCTATCAGATTAATTTTTAATTAAGCTTAAAATATCAATAATTCCAAAAAAAGGTATATTAAAAAATCTTTGTTTTTTAGGTGGGACACGTGTTTTCTTAAGTATTTTTTATGGTAAATCAAAAAAAAAATCATAAAAAAAGTCATCCACCATTTTTCAGAAAACACACTTAAAGTTGCCAAAAAACTATTAAATTGAAAAAATACATTTTAATAAGTAATGTAAAACTGTATAATCACTAAAATTATGAAATAAAACTATTATTTCGGATATCTTTAAATGTTCTGAATTTATATTTATCATAAAGGCTTAAAAATATTAGGTTTTAGTGTTCATGTTCAACAAAAAACACGCATACACCACCTTTAACTAAACTACGTAGTGAAATGCTGTTTAAAACAAATATGTGCAACCGCTAAATAAAAAAATTGTTTTTAATTTTTATTAATATGGACAGAACTATTATTTACAATATTTTTGAAATTTTTAATCCTGACTTGATACCAAAAAATAAAGTTTTATGTTCAGTTTCAGCTAAAAACTCGTTTTTTTAACACTTACAAGGGTGCTATGTGGTTGGCAAAATGCTTTTTTAAGTAAATAAATGCAATAAAAAAATAATTTTGTTCAATATTAATAAAATCTAAAAACAATTTTTTGATTTAGCGGTTGTATATATTTATTTTAAACAGAATTTTGCCACGTATCTTAGTTAAAGGTGGTGTATGCGTGTTTTTTGTTAAACATGAACACTGAAACCTAATATTTTCAAGTTTTTACGACAATTGTAAATTCAGAGCATTCATAGATGTCTGAAATAATAGTTTTATTACATAACTTTAATGATTATATAGTTTTTACGATATTTATTAAAATGTTTTTTTTTTGAATTTAATAGTTTTCTGGCAACTTTAAGTGTGTTTTCTGAAAAACCTCACGGAAGATTTTTTTAAAGATGTTTTGGGATTCAGCACAAAAAACACGTGTCTCACTTAAAAGGCAGAGAATTTTTTTATACTTGTGTAATGTTTGATTTTTCTATCTACCGTACATGAAACGAAAAAATTACTTTTAAATATTCGTAAATTGTCCTTCCAGTTTACTATACATACATACTTTATATCAAAATCATTGCAATTTATCTATATTCTACTTTTTTCATGGTCGTGAATTTTATCTTTCGGACTTCCTAAGATATATATCAAGTTATTTGGAGACCGGCCTGAGGCCTTCCTTATTGAATATTGTATTAAGTCTTCTAGTATATTTTGCATTATATGGTATTGAAACATATTTCCTTTTATTAACACACGTGTAAAAAAGGTGGAATTATGAATATTTAACCTAACCTTATGTCTATTTATTAACTTATTCATTAATTCTTCATCATTACCGTTGATCTCTGTTACTTTCTTAATATCAGTCCTTTTATTTTGTATTTTCACTTCATCGTTCCTTTTTCTCTTTGGTGTTTTTACTACTTTTCTGTTTTTATTAACACCAATTGAGACACCGGATGGCAGAACTGCCTTTACACGTGATCCCTGTTTCCCTATAGGCAGTACAGAGAATAAGGCTGTGAACGTCCGCAACAACCAGTTGCATAGGGAGTTTCAAATACCCACGATAAAGAATTCACCCGTAACGCCCAGCTTCGCTTCCTTGAGGAAGCCACAGCCCCCTAACTCCGAAATAGTTAACACTTTCAGAGTCAACGTAAACATCGGCAACCGATACTTACGACCCATGGACATTTTACAATTAGACAGACATTAGACTCGACTAAAAACTACCACTTATTTAAGGCCGTAGTATAGTTGAGCAGCTCCTATCGGAAGAAGAAAAAAGTATAAACATCACACACTACTAACATCATTATAACGTTACACGCCTCTGAAACAAGGGGCACTTAGGTTAAGTATTTAGGTTTAGTTAGCTTAAGTAGGATAAGGTAGATTAGTTCAAGTCGTTAGGAAATTAACTCTAGAGTTAAAAACACGTAAATATCTAGACATATTAAAAGATACAGCAAAAGTAAAAAGAGTGAAGAGTTGTCCCAGCTCACAAGGAGTTTTAATGGATATGTCAACACCTAAGGTTGGAGAGCCCCACATAACTGGAGCACTTTAGAGCACCCATAAGGCGACGCAGACTGCTCCAGAACCCATAAGGCGGATATCTCCTTATAAAAAAAAAGCTGTGAACGCGTCGATCAACGGACAAAATCAATTTGCAATGCAATAATCAACTGGTCATTTTTCTGTTAATAATTAACGAATTAAGTTGATTTTTGCGTAAAAATACTGTTTAGGCTTATGCGCTTCTTATGGCTTTGATAAAATTATTTGTTTAATTTGTTATTAACAATGAATAAACTTTACGCTGAAAAATGTCATTAATAATTAAAAATTGACCAAAATAAACAATGTCGGCTTATTTTTTATACACTTGCGAGTGTTATATCAAAAATTTTAGGTCGGTATGTTAATTTTTGCAGCAATGATGTGGATAAATAAACAATCACGCACGAGCTCTTAGTACACGAGCGCATTTTCATGAGATAATCGTAGTAAAGATTTGTTTTTTGGATGCTGTCAGCTGCCAAAAAGCCATTTCGTTTATTGATTTGGTTATTTCAATTAAAAAATGAAATAACCAAATATTAATGTTAATTTGTTAATTTGTCGTAGCAAAATCAAATAGGAAAACTAAATGGTGAAACTGTGTAGATAAAAATTTTCAAAGTAAAAATTATAAAATGGTATATGCACGTTTCAAAATCGTTTTTACAATTTTTAACGCCAAAATTCAAAAACCCTTTGGTTTTACAATTTGTTTATTCCGTTTGGTTAAACTATTAAGAAAACCAAATTGGAGAATCAAATAGTCAATAGACGCTGTTTCACTGACTTTCCACAACCTTTACAATCATGGTTACCATTTTTCAAAGTATCAAATTTTTTCTATAAAACTTTCTTCAATATTCGATTTCATCGGTACTCAAATCTTCTAAAAACCAAATTGCAAACCAAACAGTTTTTGAATTTTGGGGTTAAAAATTGTTACGATTTTAAAGCGTGCATGTATCTTTTTATAATTTTTACTTCACAAATTTTATATCTACATACCTTACACTTACATAAAAACAGTCCGAAAAACCCTTAACTAATCCAGGAAAGCGAACCAACTAATAGGCAAATTATACCCCATTATTATCCGTTCCAGTAAGTTGCTGCCAAAAACAAAGTTGCCGATTTACAACACCGTCGTAAAGGCAGGCCTCACTTACGCCTGCCCCACATCGTGCCAGCTCTCCAAGACAAGGAGAGCCCAACTCCAGACAGTACAGCACAAGGCCCTAAGAATAATCACGGGAGCCCCATGGTTCATGAGGAACCGACAAATACACAGGGACCTCGGTGTGCCTACCATAAAGGCACATATGGGGGAAACCCAGCGGAAGTTACTGGAGAAGGCGTCCCAACACCTCAACACATGCATTTGACTCCCGCCTCAAGACCACCGCCAATTTCCGAGGCCGTCAGACCCCCCCTCGTCCGCCGTGACAGAAGATTGTAAAATTAGATTAAGTTACAATAAGCCTTAGTTTAAGTTAACGTTAAGTCCTAAGTTAAGCTAGCATAAGTCTTAGGCTAAGGTAGTTTAAGTCTTAGAATTAAGAAATTCATGTAATAACAAACACATCTCCTAGGTTAAGTTAGTATAGGTCCACTAGTTTAGGAGCTTAGGTTAAGGTAGTATAAGCAAACATTCATATTAAGTTTTTTGTACTTTCATAAATGTAAGAAAGAGGCGTAGCCTTACTTTTAAATCCAATAAAGACACAGACTTGGTGTGACAGATAATTTTTGTGAAATTAGTATTCAAAAAGGCGTAGAAACTACAAAATGAATCGTGTGTTTGGAAAAGGCAAGCCTAAATAACCCGGCCCAAGCATTTCAGACTGCATAGCAGGGGTTGATGCGAGGGCTGAGGGAAAAGAAAAGAAAATAAATGGCTTAGAATATGAATTACGGAAATTCCGAGATACAATATTCAAACTAACCTGAACTAACCTGAACTAATTGAGCGTATTTTCGTTCACTCAACTTGAGTGTATTTTCTTACGAAAAACACTCAACTTCAGTGTTATATTATGAAGAGAAAACAATAAAGAGTTTTAAAATATAATAACCAAATAAGAAAACAATGTTTTTTTTGGCAGCTGAGAGCATTCAAAAAACAAATTTTCACTGCGATTAGCTGTATGAAAAATATATAATAAAAGACTATTTTTTAGTCAATTTCCACTGGTTTATTTAAAATTGTGTTAACGCGTTTCGCAGTCGATGCAGTCGAATCTACAGAATTATTATTTAAACTAAACTTTTTAGAATTTATGATCTTAGATTGAAACACGCGTGAAAAAGTAAAAACAATAATATATAAAAAAAATTTAAAACAATACGATAAACTACAATACCTCATTCAACAAAAACGTATAACAACACAAAATAAGAAAGAAAAATAATTTTTCACCGATCATCAATTCTTTAATCGATTTATTAACATTTCCAACACACCTTTTTCGGACAGGGAAAAAAAATTTCTAACAAAAAGTTTCGAACACAATATTCAAACTAACTTTAATATCAAAGAATCGGAAACATTAGGTATTGATACTGAGATAGCTTTGAAAGATATTCCTAACAACATATTATCAAAATTCCAAACAGCCGAAATTATTAAAAAAGAATTCATATCTAATAACAACAACATCAACCAAGACTTAAGGACAATAAAAACCATTAAGAGTAAAGCAGAAAAAATGATGTGATCTTTACCAGAGCAGATAAAGATAACACAGTAATAGCAATAGACAAAATCGAATATATTAATAAAACGTTAGATTTTTTCAAAACAGGAAATTACGAAATTTTAAATCCAACAAATATTTTTCAAAAAGAAATAGAACAATAAATAAAACAGGCTAAAGGCATCATTCACGATAAAGGGAAATTTAAATTGATAAATATGAATCCTCAAATCCCATAACTTTATTCACTCACACTACACAAACCTGACCACCCAATCAGACCAGTTGTATCCTGTATGTCTGCTCCAGCATATAAGATGTCATCCTTTTTAATTGATTTAATCAAATACTATAGCAAATTAGTGTATAATGTAGATCCGAAGAAGCTGCATCGACAGCGAAACGCGTCAACGTAATTATAAATAAACCAGTGGAAATTGACTAAAAATAATTTTTATTATATATTAATAACAAACTAAACAAACAATTTTACTACATCCATAAGAAGCGCACAAGCCTAAACAGTATTTCTAAGTAAAAATAAAAAAACCGGTCAAGTGCAAGTTGAACTTGCACAATTAGTGTTCCGTACGTTGATTGTTTTTAAAATAAAAATTTTTGTTAGGGTGGTATAAAATGATCAGTGACTTCACAAAACACACCCCAAATGAGTTTTCAACAAAGTTTGTTTCCAATCTTTACTGAAAACTGGTGACCTTGAATTTTTTTTTTTTTTTTTTTTTTTATGTACCAAATAAATTATTAAAGGTAATGCACTCGTGATAGTTTTCGTTCAATTTTATACCCCGTGGAGAATATTCCAGAATTTTTTCAAAATTTTTTGATCAGTACATTTCGAGATAAGGTAGGGGACAGCGATTTTTTAAAAGTAATACGAAGAAAAGTGTGCGCAAGTATTACATTATATATATATATATATATATATATATATATATATATATATATATATATATATATATATATATATATATATATATATATTTTACTCGTGTTTTCACAAGCTTTCATTTGACACCACACTCGATGACCTAGTAAAAAATTTTTTTTTTCACTTCCGATTTCACCCCTCAAAACAAACCCCTTAAGTCAAAATTTATGTTACGGTGGTATAAAATGATTAGTGACTTCACAAAAACACACTCCAAATGAGTTTTCAACAAAGTTTGTTTCCAATCTTTAGTGAAATCTGATGACCTTGAAATTTTTGTTTTTTTTATATACCATATAAATTATTAAAGGTAGTGCACTCGTGATAATTTTCGTTCAATCTACACCCCGTGGAGAATATTTCAGAATTTTTTCGAAATTTTTTGATAAGTACTTTTCGAGATAAGGCCCGGGATAGCGATTTTTCGCGAATTTTTAAAAATAATACAAAGAAAAGTGCGCGCAAGTGTAATATTATATATATATTTTTTACTCGTGTTTTCACAAGCTTTCATTTGACACCACACTCGATGACCTAGTAAAAAATTTTTTTTTTCACTTCCGACTTCACCCCCCAAAAACTAACCCCTTAATTCAAAATTTAATTCTCAAAACTACATGGCTCTGATGAGGCCATCAGTTCCTATATTATTACCAAATTTCACCTTTCTATGTCAAATAGTTTCGGAGAAAATCGGGTGTGACAGACAGACAGACGGACAGACAGACAGACAGACAGACAGACAGACAGACAGACAGAAAGACAGACAGACAGACACCGAAGTGATCTTTCACGTACGGAACACTAATTAACTCGATTTATCAGTTATTAACAGAAAAACGACGAGTTGATTATTGCGTTGTAAATTGATTTTGTCCGTCGATAGACGCGTTCCTCGCGTTATCCTCTCTCCTGCCTACTAGGGTCACGTGTAGATGCAGTTCTGCAATCTGGTGCCTCAATTGTGTTTCTAAACATTCAGTCTCGCCGACATAAAAAAATTACTACAACAACATGTGGCTTTAGTAAAAATTGACATGCCTCCATGACGATAACAGCGCCATTTTCATCAAACCGTAACCACCAAAAAAAAAACAAGCGAATGGTGAAATGGCATCAGCACGCACGATGAATTATGAATCAGGAAGGAAAGTTATGGCATCACAATACCAATACGATTCTCGTCAACTATAAAAACTTTCCTTATATGGACTCCGATATCTGGTATAGGGAATAGTACTACGTAAGTATTCGTTTATTTACGACATGTATAAATCATAGTTTTAGATGAATAGGATCATAATAGGGTAATTTTTTTATACCTATACATAAAATATTACTAGTGAAGTATAAAAAGAAAAACTTGTTAGGTAGGAGGCCATACTTCGTGAAAATGAGCAATAATTCGTGTAGAACATCTTTTTAATAAAGTTAAATTTAGTACAAATTTTTTTTTTATTTTTCACCTCCCCGTCTGAGTAGGGATTTTACCATTTTTTATATCTTATAGGAACTCTGCCTGCAGTGTTGATGGATGGATTGAGTAGTTCATCGACACTGTTGCCGGTACCAAACCAGGATAAAGGAGGAGGGTTGGGGCGTTAGAAATTAGCACATTAACACACGTTAAAGCAAAACTGGGAAATGCCCGTTGTTTTTGAAAAGTAGGATGAAAAATCAGAAGATAAGCAAATATCCCCTGGTGGCAATCGACACCTTCGGAGAAGGGAGTCCCATCGGATACGGGGGGAAGGCAATTCTACTTCAAAGCGAATAGTTAACCCAAGCTTAAAAGTCAGCCTAACGAAGAAATCTCGAAATAGAATAGCCGCTCTCGGCACCTGAAATATACAGGAATGGAGGACAAAGAACCTCGAAGTTATACAAGTGTTTAAGAAGATGAACATTTTAGTAATAAGCGAGACGAAGAAAAAAGGAAGTGGAATAGAAGAAATAGATGAAGCGATGCATTGTTGGAGTGGAGTAAAGAAGGAAGGGAGCCGGAGTTGGAATATTAGCAAAAAAGAAGTCGAACAGAAAAATAGCATCATGGGAACCCATCAATGAAAGAATCATAAAACTAAATATAACAATGCTAGGAAGAGATATTGTAATATTAGGAGTATACGGCCCAACAGAAGACAGCACTATTTCATGAAAACACTAGAAATAGAATCACAAAAAGTAAAAAAAAAAACCAAGAATTAATAATAATGAGAGATCTGAATGGGAGAACAGGAAGAAACACAATGGACAATACCGTAGGACCATTCGGAGAAGACATTATCAACGACAATGGAGAGAGACTAATAGAACTGTGTGAACTAAACGGCCTCAAAATAACAAACGGATTCTATAAACACAAAGACATCCACAAATATACTTGGATGCAAGAAACACGAAACTTAAAATCAATAATAAACTACATTATAATTAAAAACGATACCACTATCAAAATAAAAGATGTAAGAGTAAAGAGAGGGGCAGAATGTGAAACAGCTCATAGACTTTTAGTAGCAAATATAAAAGTCTCGTGGTACAAGACAATAAAACAAACAGGAACAATAGATAAAGAAAACAGAAATATTAATGAGATAACAGAAAAAGCAGACAAAGAAATAAAATTCCAAATACACTTACCGCAAGACGAAACGATAAGAGACCTATATAGACGACGATTAGATCAAAAATTAAATGAATTTAACTACGACAACCTCCAACAGATAACCACATAAAAGAATGCATCAAACAGGCGGCCCTAGAAGCATTAGGGAAGACAACGAGAATAAGAAATATAAAATTAGAAACTGTGAAAAAAACCAAAAAATATATAAAGGAGAAACAAAGACTATAGGAAAAATGGCTGAATACAAAATCAGAAGAAGATCTACAGAAATATAAAGAGAAAGATGCAGAAACGAGAAGGATGATAAACAAAGAAAAGAACACGAGAGATGGGAAAAGCGCGCGAACATGTAGAACAATATATAGGAGGAACTAGAAGCACAGAGTCATGGAGAATAATTAAAGCATTGAGAATCAACAATAGAAAGAATTCGTATATAGAGTATATCCCAGAAAGAGAGTGGGAAGAATATTATAAAAAACTGCTAACAGAAGACAGACAATAATTCCAAGAAGAGAACACTGAAGAAGAATAGAATAAGAAAAAAAAAAGAAATAGAACTAAGCTATGAAGAAGTAAAAAGGACAATAAAAATACTCAAAAATAATAAATCTGCAGGACCTGAAGGTGTAGTAAACGAAATGACTAAGTACGGGTCTAACAAATTACATCGAATGCTGAGAAACATGTTTCACAGAGCGATAAATGGAGAAAAAATACCAGAGGAATGGTCAAAAGCCTATATAGTATCTATATTTAAAAATGGAGGCAGCAGAAAATGCACAAACTATAGAGGCCTAAGCATAATATCGAGTATGGGGTGTTTGTATGGAAAAATTATTAAAAATATTATATAGGAAGATATAAAAGGAAAAATTGGAAAAGACCAAGCAGGCTTTACGGCCGGAAAATTATGTATAGACCACATATACACTATAAAACAAACAATGTAAAAAAACTGGCAAAGAATAGAGAAGTTCATCTAGCCTTAATAGACATAAGAAAGGCCTATGTCTCAATACAAAGACAAAAATTATGAAACGCAATGAAAGAAATAGGCATGAGCAAAGAACTAATATACACAGAAAAAGCTCTGTACGAAAACAACACAGTGAACATAAAAATAGGATGTAAAATAGGGAAGAGACAGAGAGACTACAAGGATGCTCTACATCCACAACAAAACACGGATATACAAATAAATAATACAAAGCATAATGACATACGGGTCAGAAACATGGAGGACCAACAAAAGAAATAAATCTAAAATTAACGTGGTAGAGATGGAGTGTTGGAGAAGATGCTGTTGAGTGACACGTATGGAGAGACTACCAAATGAAGAAATAAGAAGCAGAATGAACATCAAAGAGAATGCAATAAACACCATTGAAGAAAAATGATTAAAATGGTATGGACACATAAGACGGAGCGAAGATAATAGGTGGATAAAGAAAATAACGGAGTGGAGCCCTATAGGGAGAAGAAAAAGAGTACGAGGCTACGTAAGACAGGGGTCTAACAGATGGAGACTGGGAAGATAGAAACGGATGGAATCAAAAGTTGAGAGAAGGAAGACAGCGTCAGTTGTAGAAAATCCTTATATATATATATATATATATATATATATATATATATATATATATATATATATATATACCATATATGCAGACAAAGGCAATTCTTTGAGAAAAAACAGGGCATACTAAAGACAAAGCTACTCATAGAGGGAGGCGGTGCCAATTGACAACTTAAAGACAGAGACACCCAAGGAAAAAAATCTCTCTTGAAGTGGAACTTTAAAAACATAAACTCTTGCCAACACGATTAAGTCAAAATTGGTTACCGAGGAACCTTTTCTTGCCATGGCATATTACAAACCTACAACCAATTTGGAATCTGACAACAATGGAATTTTAAAGCTTCCCCCAATAAAAATAATCGGCTAAGTGCAAGTCCGACTTGCGCAATTAGTGTTTTGTACGTTGATTGCTTTTGAAATTAAAAAATTTTGTTACGTAATAATTTTCATTCAATTTACACTCTGTGGAGAATATTCCAGAATTTTTTCAAAATTTTTTGGTCAGTACTTTTCGAGATAAGAGGGGACAGCGATTTTTTGCGAGTTTTGAAAAATAATAGGAAAAGAGTGTGCGCAAGTAGCCCAAACATGAGAGCAGTATGCCATAGTTGGTCGAATTTGAGCTTTGTAAAGAATTAACAGTTGTGGAGGAGTGTAAAGCTTTCTGGTTCGAAATAATATTCCCAACTTTTGAGAAGCTTTCCTTGCTATCCGTGCGACATGTTCATGCCAGGACATATTTGCTCCCAAATTAACGCCCAACAAATTGAGTGACGATGTTAGAGGAATGGAGTGCCCCGCCATAACTAAGTCGGGTTCAGCAACGTTAACTCTTTTAGAAAAAACTGCCGCCTGGGTTTTTGTAGCGTTAAATTCCACTTGGTTACTGTCACCCCAAGATAGAATTTCTTCCAGGTCTTTATTAAGTTGAACGACTTCACGCTGTCTGCGGATATTCGTCTGAGTAGCCGATGTTCGAGCGTTCAAAGTGAATGAAAAGATAAGCGTACTGCCATCTGCAAAGCTGTAGATTGGGTTTCCGGTCTTTTCCAGCAGATCGTTAATGTAAATGAGAAAGAGAAAATTTTTATTGGCACTCGTGATAATTTTCGTTACGTACGGAACACTAAAAAAGCTCAGTTTACTAGAGTTCGCTATTCTCTGTATCTATAGGAGCAGGGGAACTTATAAAATAATAATAAAGAAATAAACTTCCTAAGAGAAACAATATTTACTACGCCAGTTGATGACTCGTTAATAACATTTAAATAAAAATTCTGAAATTTCCCGCCAGAAGATATTTAATTCGTGAACCCCCTAAATTTTTTAAAAAATCCTACTATTAAATGCAAAAAAAAAATAATTTACATAATAACTAAATAAACAAATCATTGTACACACTTTAGTCGAAATTGATAATTAAATCAGAGGTTAAACTCCAAATTCATAAATTCTCATATAGTCAAAAATTCCTACACTATATATTTTTTTATATATTTTGGCTATTAACACAAGCTTCTCATGTTACATTATACTACGGCTACTAGTTACAAATATATTAAAAATCACCTGTGTCACGAACAATCTCACCGGTTTTAAAAACACATATTTTAGAATCATGGGCTAATGACACCGTCTAACGATTTAACATAAATCATTATGTGAATGTTACTATTTAAGTATAACGAAATGTAAAAGAGGAATTAACAAAAAAGCACATATATATATATATATATATATATATATATATATATATAATAATTTTTCTGTTGAACCTTTTGTTTATATAAACTTGATTGGTTTTTCTCGGGTACTTAGGTTCTTTTGGAAAATACAAACTAGTTTATTTGACGTTTCGCCTTGTTTTTTTTAGGCATTTTCAAAAGTTTTGAAGTCGAAAGAATCTTTAATAAAATGTTCATTTTTACCGGATATAACTTTCATCGACACAGTGAGAATCCCATCGAATGACAAACTTTTACCGTTTGATGTAACATCCCTGTACACGAATATCCCAAATGAACTAGTTAAAAACCGTTTATTAATGAAAAATCGGATCTACTACAAGAACACACAACAATTTCAAAAAAAAATATTCTGGACGCCGTAGATCTCACATTAAACACCAACTATTTTCAATTTCAAAATAGATTTTATAAACAAATCTACGGTTGTGCCATGGGTTCCCCCATTTCATCAGTCATTCCTCAGCTAGTAATGGAACAACTGGAAGAACAGATCATTAAAAAACTAAAAGGTAACATTTTATTTTTCAAGAGGTTCGTAGATGATTGTTTATTAGCAGCCCAAAATGATAAAATTACCGAAATTCTATACAAATTTAATAGCTTCCTCAAAAAATTACAATTTACGTCAGAAATTGAAAAGGATGGGAAAATAAATTTTCTGGACCTAAGTCTTATCAGAAAGCAAGATAAAATCCTTACAGAATGGTACACAAAACGTACTTGGTCAGGGAGATATTTGAATTTTCACTCTAATCATGCAATGTCCCAGAAAATCAGCGTTATAGCGGGCCTAACAGATCGAGCAATAAAATTAATTTCCCCTGAACTAAGACCAGACGCGCTAAAAGAAGTAAAAACGGTCTTAATACAAAACAATTTTAAAGAGAATGACAACAATAAAAAAGAGAATAAACAAGTTTTATAATAACTAAAAAAAACAACACCAAAAATAGTAAACAAAACTGTGATAAATTTTTACCGCTTCCTTATACAAAGGAACTTTCTGAGAAGCTGAAATGGGACTTGAAAAAAATATAACATTATAATTTGCAATAAAACTCAAAATAAACTAAGTTCATTATTTACAAACTTAAAAAGCCATATCCCCACAATGAATGACTCTAATGTTGTGTATGCAATACACTGTGCGGATTGTCCGAAAAAATATATTGGAATGACTTCTCAGTTACCTAAAAAACAGACCGAATGGACACAAATTTACTAGGAATGCTTCCACTGCCCTCAGTAAACACGAAGCAGGAGAAAAACATGACTTTAAATTTAATGAAACCAAGGTCCTCTGCAAAGACCGGAATTATGCCAAACTACAGATCAAAGAGATGATTGAAATAAAAAAAGATGAGAACACTGTAAATGATAGGACTGACATAAGAGGAATCAATCTTATCTACACAAATTTAATTAAAAAATAAACACGATGGCATGCATATCCTCTTAATAATACAAAATGGTATATATACTTAACATCAATAACAGTTTTTTGGTTAAGGTATCCATTATAGATAATACAATTTAAAAAAATCAATAAAAAATACGAGACACGATATGCTGATAAGAAATATAGAATTTGAAATTCACAAACACACAAATAGTTGACTTCTAGGGTATATACTCGTGAGTAATTTATTTTATATTGTTGTTATAGTGTAAATATTTTGAATGTCCGAGGGCGCGTAAAAATGTGATATGTTTTGAAACCTGTAATTTAACCTAAAAGATTTTAACCTTGTATTTTCTAATTTTAGAATGAATATTAAAAAATAAAAAATTTTTGAAAATGCCTAAAAAAAATAAGGCGAAAGATCAAATAAACTAGTTTGTAGTTTGTCCAAAAGAACCTAAGTACCAAAGAAATATATATATATATATATATATATATATATATATATATATATATATATATTTATTTATATATATATATATATATATATATATATATATATATATACATATATTTATCTATATATATATATATATATATATATATATATATATATATATATATATATATATATATAGCCAAAAGTATTATATGTATTAATAAACAAGTGAAACTCACAAAATATTTAAAAAAAAGACTAATTGTTTTAACAATACTATAGGCGGCGCTGTCAAAAGCTAACTTAAACAATAGACAATCTCTTTTACAGGTCCATAAAACACCTGGCCCACAAACTTGCGATAATGAGGTTTTTTGAAAAAAAATTTTAATGTTTTGTCAATCTTTTTTTACTACTTGTAGTGTCAAGAAGCTTCCGTGCGTGTTTTATTTGTGAACTGGACATTCTTATATTTGAGAAATGCCTAAGAAAAGTAAGCTTGGTATCGAAAAACGAATTAGAATTGAAACCCTACATGAACAAGGCAAGTCCCAAGTAGAAATAGCCAAGTTAGTGAAATGTTCTCGGTGTGCAGTGCAATGTGCTATTAAAAGGTTTGTGGAGACTGGCTCCCATGCCAACAAAATGAGAACGGGCAGAAAACGTAAGACTAATGGGCGATAGGACAGAAAACTCATCAGCGAGTCTATTAAATATCGAAAAAAAAACATCATCTGAGCTCGCTGCAACTCTGTCGGAAGAGATTGGGATGCCGATAAGTTCTCGAACGGCAAGGAGAAGACTGACAGAAACTGGATTAAGAGGGTGCAAAGCTAGAAAGAAGCCCTGGCTTTCAGAGACCAATAGAAGGAAACGCTTAGAGTGGGCTGAAGCACCAACATTTTAGCGAAGAGGATTGGTCTAATGCTGTATGGTCCGACGAATCCAACTTTGAGGTAAGTTTTTTATATGATTTATTTTAACAAATAACTACATACAATTACTCTTGATTTAATCCGTTTTAGTCAAAATAATAACTAATTTTTTAGTCGAGTATTTTTTCCATTCTCACAGCTATTCGGAACGTCATCGTCAGGTGTAACATTCGTGAGGCGGCGTGTCGGCGAGGAATACCATCCGGATTGCGTGGTATCTACTGTAAAACACGGAGGAGGCAGCATTATGATCTGGGGCTGCATGGCTGCTAAAGGTGTCGGCAAAATGTTCGTTTGTGAAGGCCGCATGAATAGCCTAAAGTACATATATGTACTAGAAACTGTACTGATGCCTTCGCTAACGTGCATTTTTGGCGACACTAATTTAGACGACATCAAATTCCAGCAAGATAATGCACCTCGTCATAAATCAGCGGCTACGATGCGCTGGTTTAGAGACAATAACATTGTCTTGTTGGATTGGCCGGCGCAGTCTCCAGATGTAAACCCTATCGAACATCTTTGGGGTATTCTGAATCGCAAGATACGGGAGCATAGTATAACATCAAAAGGAACACTAAAAAGCGCTTTGATGGATGAGTGGGATGCCATAAGTACAACTGAATGTACTAGGCTTGTACGCAGCATGCTCCAAAGAATTGCTGCTATAATTAAAGCTAAGGGTGGATACTCCAAATATTAATTTATTTCATAATCTTACCTCAATATACGATTTTACAAAACATACGAATTTAATTTTTTACTCTGTTCTTATTTCGAGGAGGTTAATCTGGTTTGTGTGGTTTTTAAGAAGCGTGTCTTCTATAATTTCAGTTGCTTCAGTGGGGGGTAAACTATTTGGGGGAGAGATAATATAATATATAAAATGCAACGTCTCTCTGTCTGTCTGTCTGTCTGTCTGTATGTCTGTCTGTCTGTCCTTTAGTGCGCCTATCACTGAAGAACCACTTATCCGATTTACGTACTTTTTTTTTTTAAAACATACATATGTTCTATGGCCAGGTTATAGGCTATATTTTATTACGATAGGTAGCATAAGGAATGAGCAGTGACGTAAAATAGGGAATGATGTCGAAAATAAGTTTGCCGCTAGCGCGTGCCTTTGCAATACACAGCCTAAACCATTAAATATGGAACAATATTATGTAGCAAAGAATATCTGTAATGTATAATCTATAATATATATAAAATGCAATGTCTCTCTGTCTGTCCATTAGTGCGTTTATTACTCGGGAACCACTTATCCGATTTACCTGTCTTTTTTTAAATTCATACATATATTCTTTGGCCAGGTTATATAATAATAATAATAATAATAATCTATATCTATAATATATATAATATGCAATGTTTGTCTGTCTGCCTGTTTGTCCGTTAATGCGCTTATCCCTCGAGAACCACTTATCCGATTTACGTGATTTTTTAAATTCATACATATGTTCTCTGACTAGGTTATAGGTATATATTTTATTACATCTATAATATATATAAAATGCAACGTCTCTCTCTCTCTCTGTCTGTCTGTCTCTCTGTCTGTCTGTCTGTCCGTTAGTGCGCTTATCACTGGAGAACCACTTATCCGATTTACGTACTTTTTTTTTTAAACATACATATGTTCTCTGGCCAGGTTATAGGCTATATTTTATTACGATAGGTAGCATAAGGAAAGAGCAGTGACGATAATAGTGCATGAAGTCGGAAAAAAGTTGGCCGCTAGCGCGTTCCCTTGCAACACCCAGCTTAAACCATTAAATATGGAACTATTATGTAGCAGAGAATATCTATAATCTATAATCTTTAATATATATAAAATGTAATGTCTCTCTGTCTGTCTATTAGTGCGTTTATCACGCGAGAACCACTTATCCGATTTACGTATCTTTTTTTAAATACATACATATATTCTTTGGCCAGGTTATATTATAATAATAATAATCTATATCTATAATATATAAAATGCAACTTCTCTCTGTCTGTCTGTCTGTCCGTTAGTACGCTTATCCCTCGAGAACCACTTATCCGATTTATGTGATTTTTTAAATTCATACATATACATATACTCTGACCAGGTTATAGATATATATTTATTTCATCTATAATATATATATATATATATATATATATATATATATATATATATATATATATATATATATATATATATATATATATATATATATAATGCAACGTATCTCTGTCTGTCTGTCTGTCCGTTAGGGCGCTTATCATTGGAGAACCACTTATCCGATTTACGTGCTTTTTTTTTTAAATATACATGTTCTCTGGCCAGGTTATAGGATATATTTTATTGCGTTAGGTAACATAAAGAATAAGCAGTAACGATAATAGTGAATCAAGTCGGAAAAAAGGTTATCATTAGCGTGTTCTCTTGCAATACACTGCCTATACCATTAAATATGGAACAATTTCATGTTGCAAAAAATATAATATATATAAACGTCTCTCTGTCTGTTTGTCTGTCCGTTAGTGTGCTTATAACTTGAGAACCACTTATCCGATTTACGTGTTTTTATAAATTTATACATATGTTCTATATACTCGTAATTCGATATAAGCCTAGATAATGGAAGATAAGGTGAGGTAATGGGAGAAAAATATAAATAATGGGAAATAAGAAGAAATAATGGGAGATAAGCAGAGATAAGCCTAGATAATGGGAGTTATGGTGAGATAATGGGAGATAAGGAGAAATAATGGGAGATAAGGAGAAATATTGCGAGATAAGTCGAGATACGCCTAGATAATGGGAGATAAGGTGAGATAATGGGAGATAAGAAGAAATAATGGGAGATAAGGAGAAGTAATGGGAGATGAGCAGAGACAAGCCTAGATAATGGAAATTATGTAGAGATAATGGGAGATAAGGAGATATGTAGAGATAATGGGAGATAAGTCCACGCGAGCGGAGCCGCGGGCATGGCTAGTTATTATATATTTTACAGTGGTGTATATTTTTTAAATAGCATTACTTTAGGAATGAAATATTTGTATCAATACCGAAACAGGCTTCAATAACAACAAGGCGAACAAATATGCGTACCCGACTAGAAGATTTCTCGTCCCACAGACAATTTCTCCATATGCGGTTGTCATCTTTCAAAGCCGTTTATATTAGTATAAAAATTTCAAGCCTCAAGTTTCTTGTAAGAGACATTCCAATGCATATAAAAGGAAGATAGGTTTTCAAATAAAAAGATTTATAAGTAGGTAAGGTCGATATCAAAATGGCGAGAAGTATACTACAATAAATTCCTTACCACAGATGACTTTTAGCTTTTATGATCGGCAGGTTCTTCAACAGGAGGAAAACCGGATCGAGAAGTAGAATAGCATTTTAAACTTACTAGGAATTAGCTTTCCCACAGATAAATTTAAATTAACATTAGGAAAAATTTTTAAATCATATTTTATGATGTTATTAGGAATTTAACTTGTGCGACAGCATCAAAAGTCTTTTCTATCATTATATTTATATACAGGGTTATTGATTATAGATTATACATTTAGAATTTCGACAAGAAATATGGCAATATATAAAACAAGATGCTTAATAAAATTATTTTGACGAATCAGTCAGTTTTCTTAGTAGCCAAAGTTTTTAATAGAATAAATGTTCACATTTGGCTTAACGAAAATCCTCGAGTGATACAAAAGTTATGACTGAAGAAGCAATGCTGTGTTGAAAACTTGCTACCAAATAATAATAGGGAAATAATTTGGCAGCAGAATGGTTTTCTGTCATAAGACATTCTCACAGAAACCGATATTTTAAATAGAACTTTCCCTTCATTGATTGGCAGATTTGAAACACGAAAAAGGCAAACAAATATCCTAGATTTAACTGTGCCGGTTAACTTTTTATGAGATTACTTAAAAATATGAAATGGTCATGGTGAAAGCACCCTTTTTTCACTTATAGAAAAACAAAAACAAATTTATAGGAAATGCATGAACATGACCAGAATGAGGTATATGTTGCGTATCTAATTTAATCAGTTTTAGTCTATTTGTAACAGGAATAATACCGTATTTTAGACCAAAAGAACAAATTTCTTGTCTATATTTTTTGTTTTTAGTTTCTGATAGTTGTCATATTTATGTATCATTATTTCTATTGTTTCAAAAATAACACAGGTCTGCAACAAAAATGCTGTCTGGATGCTTTCAACTGATTTCTATGTATTTAGGTGTTCTGAAAACTAAAAAAATACTCAAAAAATTCCAGAACGTCAGGTTATTTTGCAAAACGCAAAATTTTATTATAAAAAAGTGTGTTTTTTTTGGGCTAACTTGAAGTCATAAATAAATAGGTACAATTTTATTTTGATTACTGTTTTTAAATGTATACAGGCCATAACTATCATTACTTTCTAAATAAAGAACGCCCTGTGTGAGCTAAATTAACAAACATAAACGTTGTAACCAGAACGTGCGCGCTCCGATAGTGTAGAAAGTGGCGTGGTACAATTACGTGTTAACTCGTCATTGTTTTATAGATCTTGGTTCAATATAGTGCAATGTCATCTGTGCGGAAGTGTGTGAATTCGTCTGACAGTTTCTGTTATATTTGTGGCGAATATATGGTATTAAAGCAACAACTTAATATTACGGACTTTGTAAAAAAAGTATACTTCACGTATTTTGGCTTAAAACTTGGAGATCAGGATAAAGTTTGGGCACCTCATAAAGTCTACAAACGATGTGTTGAAGACCTTCGAAATTGGTTTAAGGGCAAGACAAAAGCTTTCCGATATGCGATTCCTATAGTATGGCTCGAGCAAAAGAACCATAGTGATGATTGTTACTTTTTGTTCGTGTAATGTGAAAGGGTATAATTCAAAATGGAAGCAGTCCATTTCATACCCCAATCTGCAATCAGCTATTCGTCCCATCCCTCATGGGACCGAAATACCAGTGCTCCAGGCCCCTGCTACCTTGGAAGAGATTCCAAGTTCTGACGAAGATGGTACTGTCAAGTTTTTAATTTGAAGATGACAGCAGTCCGAAATTGTTTTCCCAGGGCGAGCTAAATGATTTGGTAAGAGACTTGAATCTTCCCAAAAACGCTGCTGAGTTGCTTGGATCAAGGCTCAAAAGCAGGAACTTACTTTTGCCGGGAGTGTCTTCCTCCTGGTTTAGATATCGTGAGAAGCAGTTCACTTCCTACTTTGCCCAAGAGGACGAGTTGGTTTATTGTACCAATATTGAAGGTTTGATGGATACATTTAAGATCTCATACGACCCAGCACAGTGGCGTATTTTCATAGATTCTTCAAAAAGAAGCCTTAAAGCAGTTCTGCTTCACAATGGCGGTTTCTATGCTTCCATTCCTGTCGGTCATTCCGTACACCTCAAGGAAACCTACAAGAACTTGGAATTGGTTCTTTGCAAATTAAAATATAAAGACCACGGTTGGTAAGTGTGCGGTGATTTAAAAATCTTGGGCATGTTGCTCGGACAACAATCTGGGTTTACCAAATTCCCTTGCTTTTTGTGTCTATGGAATAGTAGAGACCGAGCAAATCACTGGACCAAAAAGTGTTGGCCTCCGAGGGAGCTTAAAGTTGACGAAAAGAACGTCCTGCATGAAACTTTGGTGCCTTCTCATCAAGTTCTTCTACCACCGCTTCACATAAAGCTGGGATTGATGAAGCAATTTGTAAAGTCACTTCCAAGAGATGGAGATTGCTTCAAATACTTAATATCGAAGTTTCCAGGCCTCTCGGAAGCAAAGTTGAAGGAAGGTGTTTTCGTTGGACCAGATATTAGACGGCTTATGGCTGATGCGCAATTCATCATAACCATGACGGATCCTCAAAGAGAAGTGTGGATTGCCTTTAAAGAGGTCATAGAGAAATTTTTAGGCAATAACAAAGACCCTAACTACAAAGAAATCGTCACAAGAATGTTAAAAGCATTATAAGCTTTAGGTTGACTAATGAGTTTAAAAGTACATTTTCTTCATTCCCACCTCGACTACTTTCTAGAAAATTTAGGAGATCTGAGTGAAGAGCAAGGTGAACGATTTCACCAAGATATTAAGGAGATGGACAAAAAATACCAGGGAAGATGGAGCATCTCTATGATAGCAGACTACTGTTGGACGCTTCAGAGAGATCTTCCAGATGCTTCCTACAAGCGAAAATGTACCAAAAGTAGTCTCACTGGGAAAAAGAAATGTGTTTAGTGCTTACTAATGAATGTATTTTAGATAAAAAATAAGTTTTGTTACGCAATTATAAATTAAAAAAAATTTTTTTAGGCTTTTATCTTTTATTTTAAGATGATAACTTGTTTAACATAGATACCTACATTGTCAGAAAACGTGACGTTCTATGACAAAATGAAAGTCATTTTCGGATTCAGTACACCCAAAAACATAAGAATTACGCAAAAAAACCAAAACAGCTCTCAATTTTTTTTTTTTCGCAGACTTGTGTTATTTTTAATAGAAATACAAATTATTACTTTATTCATTAAAATTAATTACATTATTCACTTAAAATAATATCACTATCATTATCATTGGTTCTAATTACTAATTTTTTTATGTTATCGGCAATATGGACTTCAACTTTTACAACATGTATGACAGAGTTAGCCCAACTCTGTAGAGGTATATTAAAAACTTCGGTTTCCATAAGTTTCAGTACACTAGAATTAACAGTGGGGCAAATATTTTTGCGACGAATGGCAGATTTCAATTGATGCCAGATATGCTCTATAGGATTAAATATACAATGGTATAGGGGTAGACATATTCCTTTCCGTACGGAACACTTATAAGATCACTTCGGCGTCTGTCTGTCTGTCTGTCTGTCTGTCTGTCTGTCTGTCTGTCTGTCACACCCGATTTTCTCCGAAACTATTTGACATAGAAAGGTGAAATTTGGTAATAATATAGGAACTGATGGCCTCATCAGAGCCATGTAGTTTTGAGAATTAAATTTTGAATTAAGGGGTTAGTTTTTGGGGGTGAAGCCGGAAGTGAAAAAAAAATTTTTTTACTAGGTCATCGAGTGTGGTGTCAAATGAAAGCTTGTGAAAACACGAGTAAAAAATATATATATAATATTACACTTGCGCGCACTTTTCTTTGTATTATTTTTAAAAATTCGCGAAAAATCGCTGTCCCGGGCCTTATCTCGAAAAGTACTTATCAAAAAATTTTGAAAAAATTCTGGAATATTCTCCACGGGGTGTAGATTGAACGAAAATTATCACGAGTGCACTACCTTTAATAATTTATATGGTATATAAAAAAAACAAAAATTTCAAGGCCATCAGATTTCAGTAAAGATTGGAAACAAACTTTGTTGAAAACTCATTTGGAGTGTGTTTTGTGAAGTCACTAATCATTTTATACCACCGTAACATAAATTTTGACTTAAGGGGTTTGTTTTGAGGGGTGAAATCGGAAGTGAAAAAAAAATTTTTTTTACTAGGACATCGAGTGTGGTGTCAAATGAAAGCTTGTGAAAACACGAGTAAAAAATATATATATATAATATTACACTTGCGCGCACTTTTCTTTGTATTATTTTTAAAAATTCGCGAAAAATCGCTGTCCCGGGCCTTATCTCGAAAAGTACTTATCAAAAAATTTCGAAAAAATTCTGGAATATTCTCCACGGGGTGTAGATTGAACGAAAATTATCACGAGTGCACTACCTTTAATAATTTATATGGTATATAAAAAAAAACAAAAATTTCAAGGTTATCAGATTTCAGTAAAGATTGGAAACAAACTTTGTTGAAAACTCATTTGGAGTGTGTTTTGTGAAGTCACTAATCATTTTATACCACCGTAACATAAATTTTGACTTAAGGGGTTTGTTTTGAGGGGTGAAATCGGAAGTGAAAAAAAAAATTTTTTTACTAGGTCATCGAGTGTGGTGTCAAATGAAAGCTTGTGAAAACACGAGTAAAATATATATATATAATATTACACTTGCGCGCACTTTTCTTTGTATTATTTTTAAAAATTCGCGAAAAATCGCTGTCCCGGGCCTTATCTCGAAAAGTACTTATCAAAAAAATTTCGAAAAAATTCTGGAATATTCTCCACGGGGTGTAGATTGAACGAAATTATCACGAATGCGCTACCTTTAATAATTTATATGGTATATAAAAAAAAAACAAAAATTTCAAGGTCATCAGATTTCAGTAAAGATTGGAAACAAACTTTGTTGAAAACTCATTTGGAGTGTGTTTTGTGAAGTCACTAATCATTTTATACCACCGTAACATAAATTTTGACTTAAGGGGTTTGTTTTGAGGGGTGAAATCGGAAGTGAAAAAAAAAATTTTTTACTAGGTCATCGAGTGTGGTGTCAAATGAAAGCTTGTGAAAAACACGAGTAAAATATATATATATATATATATATATATATATATATATATATATATATATATATATATATATATATAATGTAATACTTGTGCACACTTTTCTTCGTATTACTTTTAAAAAATCGCTGTCCCCTACCTTATCTCGAAATGTACTGATCAAAAAATTTTGAAAAAATTCTGGAATATTCTCCACGGGGTATAAATTGAACGAAAACTATCACGAGTGCATTACCTTTAATAATTTATTTGGTATATAAAAAAATAAAAAAAAATTCAAGGTCACCAGTTTTCAGTAAAGATTGGAAACAAACTTTGTTGAAAACTCATTTGGGGTGTGTTTTGTGAAGTCACTGATCATTTTATACCACCCTAACAAAAAATTTTATTTTAAAAACAATCAACGTACGGAACACTAATTGTGCAAGTTCAACTTGCACTTGACCGGTTTTTTTATGTTTAAACTCTTCAAAACTTCTATCAATTGCTGTTTGGTATCACCCAAAAACATAAGAGTTACGCAAAAAAACCAAAACAGCTCTCAATTTTTTTTTTTGCAGACTTGTGTAGTCGTTAGTTAAGATGTTCGATATTTCCAGTAGATGAGCCAAGGGGGAGATTAAGGAGGGCATATTTTCCCGTTTTTGTACAAATTGAGTTTTTTTTAATGCTTTTAGGGTTTATTTTTCAGAAGTCTCCCACCACCATTAACTTTTTTAAACGAAGGCATGAAAAAGAGCTAATATAATATATTCGGTTCTATAGCGTCCTACGCCTTCCGGTTCCTAGTTTCCATCCCCTCCGGCCTTCCCAATCTCCCGGTCTTAAGTTTCTTTCTGACATGGCTTTCTGGATACCACCCATCCACTTGCTTTGCGCCTTCCTCTTCTTCGTTTTTTCCATTGGACTCCATCTGTGGACCAGTTTCGAGATTCGATGTGCTGCCATTCTTTCCACATGTCCATAGCAGGTAAGTTGTTTCTGTTAGATTTCTTCAATAATTGTGGTTTCCAATTTCATTTTCAAAAGAGCTAAAATTTAAAAAGTTACGTTATAACAAAGACTATTCCTTAGAAAAATCTCCCCACCTCGAGGCCCTTAATTGTTTTTTTATTGTACGGGAGGATTTTTTTTCAAAAAACGGCCCCTCTCCCCTTAACGTCCACTTTTGTAAGAATCTACAGTTTTTAACAGCTTCTGGTGTGGTTTTCTTTCATTGAAAGTTTCTTTTAAGAAATTCCCACCTCCAATCGTCATTTTTTTAATAAGAGTATCTAAGGGTTCTCCAGCGGGTTATTGTAAAAATCACTCTTTAAATCCATTTGCCCAGGGAAGGGCTCTCTTTGACGCAAAACACAGCGCCTTCTCTATAAGCGCTCTACCTTCATTATTACCCTTTTTCCTAAATCAAACGTCCTTTAGATCCATTTGTTGCCCTTCCTATAAGTAAGAAATAGTTTTTAAGCAGACGCTACACATTTTTTTAAACAGTACTCTATCTCTTTGCTACAACTACGAGGCAATTGTATTACTTCCAAGTAGATTCCGGAACAGAAATGGTTTGAAATGGAAAATAATAAGCTAGGCACGTAATTACGGCCAACATAAGCTAGACACGTAATTACGGCCAACATCAAAGTTGTAATTATGAGAATAATTTATGTGACGTTTTGGATATTTAAGAAGATAAAAAAATGTATTTTTCGGTTCATTCAATGTGATAAAGGGATTTTTCAAAGTAAACGTTAGCACGTGCAAATGATATAGCAGTCATGTTGGTTTTTGTTTCAGTGCTCTCACTAACCTTTCTGTTTAGTAGTGTTGAGCGAATCATCATGCAACGTGTAATATTTAAGCCTTCGAAAAAAATTTACTTTGAAAAAAGAATAGTTTTATAAAAGAGAACTTCTCCTGTACTCATGAATGACAAATTATCTCGTCATTCTCAGCATTTAGCATTTTAGTACCAATTGCACTCTTTAAGATAATCCGAGAAATCTGGGAGCAAGAGTGGATGGGGAAGTATTTCGAATCCCAATGTGCACTTTTGGCACAATGGCCGATGTGTGAGCAGGCACCAAGAAAGCAAAGCAACCGCTAGGCAAATTATATCCGATTATAAATCGCTCCAGTAAGTTGGTACCAAGAACCAAGCTTCTAATCTACAACACCATTGTAAAGGCAGGTCTTACTTACGTCTGCAATACATGGTGTCAGCTCTCTAAGACAAGGAGAGCCCAACTTCAGACAGTGCAAAACAAAGCCCCGAGGATGATTACGGGAGCTACATGGTTCATGAGGAACAGACACCGTAAAGGCCCACATGAGGAAAGCCCAACTCAAGTTTATGTACAAGACGTCTCAATACCCCAACCCAATCATCAAGTACGCCTCCGGACTCCCCTCACATGCCCGCCGCCCATTCCCGAAACCCTCGGACCCTCTCTTGGATGAAGATGATGGCCCTCCTTACCAGCCATAACAGAAGGATGTCAAACTAGGTTAAGTTTTCGTAAGTCCTTGGTTAAGTTAATATTAAGTCCTATGTTAAGCTACCATAAGTCCTAGGTTAAGGTATCATAAATCTTAGGTTAAGTTAGGATAAAACAATCAAGTTTAAAAAACCCATCTCCTAGGTTAAGATAGTATATGATCACTAGTTTAAGCGCCTAGGTTAAGTTAGAATAAGCAAACTCTCACCTAATGTAAATAACGTTTATAAATATACTAGCAGGGCCCGCGGCTCCGCTCGCGTGGACTTGATTCACTACTATCGTCACTGCTTATTCCTTATGTTACCCAACGTAATTAAATATCTCCCATTATTTCTCCTTATCTCCCAACATTTCTCCTTATTTCCCATTATCTCTACACAACTTCCATTATCTAGGCTTATCTCTGCTCATCTCCCATTATTTCTTCTTATCTCCCATTATTTCTCCTTATCTCCCATTATTTCTCCTTATCTCCCATTATCTCATCTTATTTCCCATTATCTAGGCTTATCTCGACTTATCTTCCATTATTTCTCCTTATCTCCCATTATTTCTCCTTATCTGCCATTATCTCACCATAACTCCCATTATCTAGACTTATCTCTGCTTATCTCCCATTATCTCTCCTTATCTCCCATTATTTATACTTATCTCCCATTATCTCACCTTATTCCCCATTATCGGGGCTTATCTCGACTTATCTCCCATTATTTCTCCTTGTCTCCCATTATCTCACCTTATCTCCCATTATCTAGGCTTATATCGAATTATATAGAACATATGTATAAATTTATAAAAACACGTAAATCGGATAAGTGGTTCTCGAGTGATAAGCGCACTAATGGACAGACAGAGAGACGTTGCATTTTATATATATTGTATTCTTTGCTACATGATATTGTTCCATATTTAATGCTTTAAGGAGTGTATTGCAAGAGAACGCGCTACCAGCAAACTTTTCTCCGACTTGATTCACTATTATCGTCACTGCTTATTCCTTATGTCATCTAATAAAATATATCCTATAACCTCCCCAGAGAACATACGTATGTTTAAAAAAGAAGCATGTAAATCGGATAAGTGGTTCTCCAGTGATAAGCACACTAACGGACGGACAGACAGACAGACGGACAGAGAGACATTGCATTTTATATATATTATAGATATTCTCTGCTACATAATATTGTTCCATATTTAATGGTTTGGACTGTGTATTGCAAGAGAACGCGCTAGCGGCAAAGTTTGTCCGACTTCATTTACTATTAGTGTCACTGCTTATTCCTTATGCTACCTATCGTAATAAAATATAGCCTGGCCGGAGAACATATGAATGTTTAAAAAAAAAAGTACGAAAATCGGATAAGTGGTTCTCCAGTGATAAGCGCACTAACGGACAGACAGACAGACAGAGAAACGTTACATTTTATATTTGTTATAGATGTAATAAAATATATACCTATAACCTGGTCAGACAACATATGTATGAATTTAAAAAATCACGTAAATGGGATAAGTGGTTCTCGAGGGATAAGCGCATTAACGGACAGACAGACAGACAGAAAAACATTGCATTTTATATATATTATAGATATAGATTATTATTATTATTATATAACCTGACCAAAGAATATATGTATGAATTTAAAAAAAGACAGGTAAATCGGATAAGTGGTTCCCGCGTGATAAACGCACTAATGAACAGACAGACAGACAGAGAGACATTGCATTTTATATATATTATAGATTATACATTACAGATATTCTTTGCTACATAAATATTGTTCCATATTTAATGGTTTAGGCTGTGTATTGGAAAGGCACGCGCTAGCGGCAAACTTATTGCCGACATCATTCACTATTTTACGTCACTGCTCATTCCTTATGCTACCTATCGTAATAAAATATAGCCTATAACCTGGCCAGAGAACATATGTATGTTTAAAAAAAAAAAGTACGTAAATCGGATAAGTGGTTCTTCAGTGATAGCCGCACTAACGGACAGACAGACAGACAGACAGAGAGACGTTGCATTTTATATATATATATATTATAGAAGTAAGAGGCTATGCCCTACTTAGAATTCAATAAAGAAAATGGTAAAAAAAATGGTGTGAGCAGGTTCATTGTCTCAGTAAAGAAGCACTTTTTTGAGTGATAATCTTAGTCGCTTCTACTTCAACTCATTATTCAGACTATCCAATAATATTACTTAATAAGAGCCAGGCACTGCCCGCTAATTTCGGTGCACTTTTATCTCCGCCAATCCACTATTTAGGTTCGTGTTTAGAGTCGCCTTGTTGCCGGAGTGTAATGATGGATCCACGTTTCGTCTACAGTCACAAAACGACGCCAGAATTTCTTCAGATTACGCTGGAACTTTTCCAAACACGATTTAGAATTGTCCTTCCTCATCTAGAGCCAACAAACGCGGCACCCATCGCGCACTCAGCGTTTTCAGTTTTAGAACTTTATGCAGGTTATTATGTACGCATTCATATTAAATACTTACGATTTCACGAAGCTTACTGCGACAATCTTCCATCATGATACCATCTTTTTAGAAAAAAAATCTTTTACTACTTCACGCTACTAGGCCTTATCCATTTTTACGAAACTTGCAATAACTGCCAACAAATAACTGCGAGTTAAATCTGTTTGAAACTTTGAACACAACCGTTACAATAATTCTGTTTATCAACAGTTATGCCGCTTAAAAAAATTGTTGCCATTTGGTAGAAATTTACCCGACTTATAAATCTACCCTCGTATAAGGATTCGAACGTACATAAATTAGCAATAACTTTATAAAACATAAACATTTATAACTGAAATTTCGCAAAAAATTCACTAATATTCCTAGAAAAATTAAATGCACAATTAATTAATGAATTTGATAGCTAAGGTGTCATGTGATGCAGAAGTCTCGATCGAACAGTTGTTTAAATTTTTTGGACATTAAGCGTAAATTATACCTATCACCTGATCTGCCGTTAGTTCATATGTGAATGACCTCCTTCATGAACTGGCTTTTTTGTTTCTTTTGTAGGATATCCTAGAAAAGTCAAGATATATTTTGAAAATATCCAGCTGCTGAACGATCGCTATCCTGATTTGCTTTGCTATGTAGAGTAATGGTATTTTATTAGCTATAAGATAGTATGCTTACAAAGATGTAAGAAAACTTGGAGCTTTTCACTATCATGGTTGATAGATATCGATGATATATGAACAAGAGATATAAAATTATAACTTCTTGGTCTGCTGAAAAAGACCAGGAATTCAATCTACAGTTTTGCAGATGACAGGATCCTTATTTGCCTTGAACGCTCGAACATCAGCCACCCATGCAAATATCCACAGACAACAAGAAGTCGTTCAACTTAATAAAGACTTAGAAGAAATTCTGTCATAGGGTGACAGTGTGTATCATTTTAGACTCCTTTGGATTGGCACAAAGTAAGACTGTCTCGAATCGACGCGCAGAGAAGTGACTCATTTTGGATTTTACGTGATTTCAACGAAAGTTGGGAATCGGTTGATATTTTTACTAAAATGCATCGTAGACAAAGGTTCCCTCTACCGATTTCTTGTTGGATCGCTAGAGTCGCATCTACCAAAAATGAATTATCGCGGGCACGTTCTTACTTAACAGAATGTAGCTAACAAGCCACAAATGATAACCGAGCTGAAAGTTGAGATGAGCCTGATTATTGACACTAAAAGATTACACGTGCAGAAATATAGTCATAGAAGACAGAATCACAATTCTTGTACTCTAGAATAAAATAAAAAATATGTGAGTGTACTTAGTTGTGTTTTATTTAAAAACTAAATTTTACACTCTTGTTAGGACATTTCTTATTTGCTGGATATTATTTATTAACCCAGAATAAAATTACATTTAAATAGCATTCTCTCAACCTAACTCTACATTTACGTAATCAATTACACTGGTCAACACTAGTCATGCCACACGAACTTTGATAGTTAATACTATTTTAGCTAACTTTCCTCATTACTAAACTGTAGTTGTTTTGTTTCAATTAGCCTCAGTTTTCTTATGATACGGTAATACTTATAACTAGAACTATGACAATAAAAGCAAAGGAACGTTCGCGAAGAAATAGTCATAAAACTATTTGTCTGTGATTTCATCAAAATATTTTGATTTATCAACTGCGTTAACATGTCGAAAAAGTGTAGTAACGATCCTAACTCTTTTTGTTAGGTTTGTGTGGTAAACTGACTTTCAAAAACCAAAGACGAAATTTCTCAAAACTAGTCTTGGAGAGTTATCATCGGTATTTTGGTTTCGCTGTGGCCCATCAAGACAAATCCTGGGCCCCTCATATTTGTCGCATAACGTGTTTGAAGAATTTAACCGATTTGAAGAAAGGGTCCCGTCAGATGCCGTTTGCTGTACCCATGATTTGGACCGAACCAAGAGATCACATTTCGGACTGCTATAAATGGTATAAATTTCAAGAAAAAACACGCAGTTATTTACCTCAATTTACGTTCAGCCATGAGAACAGTCCCTCATAGTGAAAATTTGCTTATACCAGTTGCATCTGCGTCCGTTGAGATTGACGATACACAGTCTTCCACTTCAAGCCAATGTGTTGATGAGGACGATGACTCTGAGTTTGAAGAAATTCTAACCAAGCCACACTTAATAACTCAAGGAGACCTAAACGATTTGGTTCGCGATTTAATTTTGTCGAAAAAGCAGTCAGAACTATTAGGATCTCGATTAAAAGGATGGAATTTGCTACATCACGAAACTAAAAGCAGCTCTTTTCGAAATCGTGATCAACTCTTCAGATCATACTTTTCTCAAGGGCACTTGGTGTATTGTAATGATATAAATGGGATTATAAAGATTTTGGAAATCGATTTTGATCCCTCCCAGTGGCGTT
Organism: Pachyrhynchus sulphureomaculatus; assembly: GCA_019049505.1. Taxonomy (NCBI): domain Eukaryota; kingdom Metazoa; phylum Arthropoda; class Insecta; order Coleoptera; family Curculionidae; genus Pachyrhynchus; species Pachyrhynchus sulphureomaculatus. The sequence goes on along the minus strand of CM032453.1, from coordinate 163,267,614 downwards.
TATTCATTGACTCTCCTAAAACAAGTCTAAAAGCAGTGTTACTGCATTACGGATATATACTTCCTTATGTACCTCTGGCCCATGCTGCTAATATGAAAGAAACTTATGAAAACATGAAGTTATTACTTGAAAAAATCAAGTACAGCACATATTCTTTCAAAATCTGTGGCGATTTAAAAGTTGTTGGCCCATTACTCGTACGTCAGTTGGGTTATACTAAATTCTGCTGCTTTTTAAGTGAATGGGACAGTCGAAACAGAACCAACCACTATCATAAAAAAATATGGCGTACGCGTGCATCCTTAATTACTGGACAAAAAATGTGAAGTATTTACCCATTGCAGAGCCATCTGAAGTACTTCTTCCACCATTGCATATCAAATTAGGCCTGAACAAAAATTTTGTAAAGGCAATGGATCGCAATGGGAGTGGATTTTTGTATCTAAAAGAAAAATTCCCCAAAATAAGTGATGCTAAGATAAAAGAGGGTATTTTCGTAGGACCTCAAATCAGGGAGTTACTAAAAGATCCGGTATTCGAAGAAAAATTGAGCGATTTAGAAAAACCAGCATGGAAATCTTTTAAGAATGTTGTTGCAAATTTTTTTGGTAACCATAAGAGTGAGAGCTACAGAGAGTTTGTTAGCGAGCTATTGTTGGCTTATCAAGCATTGGGTTGCAACATGTCACTTAAGATTTATTTTTTAGACTCACACCTGAATTGTTTTCCTCAGAATTTGGGGGCTGTGAGCGATGAGCACGGAGAAAGTTTCCATCAGGACATTTATAAGATGGAAAAACGTTACCAGGGCAAATGGAACCCAAATATGTTGGCAGATTACTGGTGGACAATCAAAAGGGACCAACCAGGATCTAAATTTGCTAGAAAATCTTAGATCGTAACTTCATAATAAAACTTTTTTTACATTTTTGGTTTAGGAGGTCATTGTTTTTTGAAATATTTTAAATTACTTAAGAGAATAAAATTCTTGGCTAACAGATTTTTTTTAATGTTTGTTTTTACTGCCAACCACCTATTAAAGTTAAAATAATATAATAAAAGTCCATGTGGTACGACAAAGTTTCAATTTGGTTTACCAGTGTTATTTGTAACCGACTGCCACCAAAATAGGTAAAACAAAAAAAGAACTTTTTTAATTCCGTCTGTAATAAGATCAAATATATTTTTGTCAATAAAATATTTAATCAAATCCAACTGTTATTTCGTAATGTGTCAAGGTAGCTATAATCAATTACTAATCAACCGGTTAGACAGATAATATTAATTAGAGGAAAACTAAGTCTGGGAGGACTAATGCTGTTATTTTATGAATATGCAATGAAGCAACTGAACTGGGAATTTATTTTCAAACATTAATTTTAAGTATTTGCAGAAACTAATTAGGATTTGAAATAAACGGAATAGTTGTACTGTAAGCACAGTAATATAGTAGTAAAAATTTGTTTTCTTAGTTCTACAATGAATATGGAATGTGTTCAAATATCTATACAAACAAATACAATTGTTATGTTAAAAGCAAATGCAAGAAAATACGCAGTAGATTTAATATGCTCGTGTTGTGGATTAGTAGATAAGTGAAAGGTGAATTAACTGCGCATTGCTCTAACTCTGTTTATTCCACAAAAATAAATTGATATTCAGTATGAGCTCGACTGATCTAGGATAAGACTAGCCTTCGTGCGTTAGTTTTTTTTTGTCAAACTACTTTTCATGAAAACCGTTCAATAGGTTTAAAAAGGAATTAATATAATTCGTAATCCGTATGGAACACTTATAAGATCACTTCGGTGTCTATCCGTCTGTCTGTCTGTCACATTCAATTTTCTCCGAAACTATTTGACAGAGAAAGTTGAGATTTGGTACTAATTGATGGCTTCGTTAGCGGCGTATAGTTCTGAAAATTAAATTTTGATTTAGGAAGTTAGTTTTGGGGAGTGATAAAAAAATTTACCGGGTCATCGAGTGGGGTGGGGTGTCAAATGAAAGCTTATGAAAACACGAGTTCAAAAATATATATAATGTAATAATTGCGTACACTTTTTCTTGTATTATTTTTTTGAAAAATCGCTGTCCACTTTTATCTCGAAAAGTACTTATCAGAAAATTTAAAAAAAATTCTGGACTATTTTCCACAGGGTGTAGATTGAATAAAAATTATCACAAGTGCATTCCCTCTAATGATTTATTTTATTATAAAAAAAAAACAGAAATTTCACGTTTATCAGTTTTCAGTAAAGATCGGAAAAAAAACCTTGTTGAAAACTCATTTGGGGTGTGTTTTGTGAAGTCATTGATCTTTTTGCACCTCCGTAACAAAAACTTTTATTTTAAAAGCAATCAACGTACGGAACACTAATTGCGCAAGTCCAACTTGCACTTGACCGGTTATTTTTTTTGAAAATGGACATGAATTACCACGACATTTTTTTAAATATTGCTGCAGGTTTATCAAGAGGATGCCTTGAAGGAACGTATTAAGTTGGTCTAACAACCTTAAAAAGAACTCGAGAAGCCCTAGGATGAAGTTCAGGATGCCTCCCATTTCAAATTGTGATGAGAACGTCGAACGTGTGCAAAGAATATTAAAATATCCGCACAAAACACCCCAAATGATTTTTCAACAAAGTTTGTTTCCGATCTTTATTGAAAACTGATGACCTGGAATTTTTTGTGTTTTTATATAGCATATAAATTATTAATAAATAATTTTCGTTCAATCTGCACTCTGTGGAAAATATTCCAGAATTTTTTAAAAATTTTTTGATCAGTACTTTTCGAGATATAAGGGAAGATACAGCGATTTTTCGCGATTTTTCTCGATTTTTTTAAAATAATACAAAGAAGAGTGTGCGCAAGTATTACATTATACATATTTTTAAACTGGTGTTTTTACAAGCTTTTATTTGACACCCCACCCGATAACCTAGTATTTTTTTTTAATTTCGGATTTGACTCCCCAGAACTAACCCCATAAATCAAAATTTGATTTTCAGAATTATACGGCTCTGATGAGGCCATCAATTCCTATATTAGTATCAAATTTCAACTTTCTATGTCATATAGTTTCGGAGAAAATCGGGTGTAGCAGACAGACTGACGGACAGACACCGAAGTGATCTTGTAAGTGTTCCGTACGAAAACTAATTTAGGCAAGTTTGTCAAGACATAGGACAGAACAGTAGGCGCCACGATTGTGCCGAATTCTGGAGCATAGGTAAGTTGCAACGGAATTGTGTTGCGTTGACTTGAAAATATCAGAAAAAAAGCGGGAAATTCTTAGAAACGATTATCACAAGTGAATAACCATGGATCTATGAGTATCAAGCTAAAGACGTCAAGAGTGGAAACAGAATGATTACCCGAGATTGAAAAAATTACATTACAAATAAATATTGTTTTAGACATGCTGAGTTATTGTTACTGTCACTTAGACATTCTCTATCGAGTTGTATGGCTCAAAACTACCTCACAATAACCAAACGATGAACATTGAAGTACAACAGTAACCAGCAGCCTGCATGACAAATTTTGTACCGTACACGATAAATTCTCGGTACCCATAGGTTCAAAACTTCGCGGTAAACTTCCCTATTGATTACTGGACTAGATAGAACAAATTCTTTGTTTGACTATGTTTTCGGAATCATCTTTCTGGTTTTTAGTTTCTCCAAGAAAATACATACATATTTTTTGAAAGACTCTCTTTAGCACTTCAGAGTTCTGTTTCGTACTCATATTAAAAACAGCCCTTTTCACCATCAGTAGCCATCGACTAAGATCCGAAGTAGAGGTAGACCACCAAGTTGGTGGATTGATGATATAAAGAGAAGGGCTGGAAATTGGGTATAAGTGGCCCAAAACAGGAAAAGGTGGCAAGACTTGAGGGAGGCTTTCGTCCAGTAGTGCACAGTATAAGCTGATGATGATAATGAACCATCTTTTAGAGGAAGTTTGAGTCCTTATTAGCCGCTTTAATGATATCTTTACAGTGCTTAATTGAATCTATTTCTTTTGTTTTTCGATCAACATTTCTTCTTGA
>CM032453.1:163217985-163263454 GCA_019049505.1 Pachyrhynchus sulphureomaculatus | reverse complement strand
TTCATCTTCCTTCATCAGCCCAGCAATTGTAAATTTTCCAGGGTCAATGAAAAGTTTTTCAAGTACTCGGCAGCGGGAAATATTACCTTCATTGAAGCAGTGTGGAGCATCATATGCACCTAATTCTAGTGTGCTTTTCTCTACAAAAATATTTTTTGGGCATTTAACCCACAATGCATTATTATAGCTTTCGTTTGTGTTTTGTGTCTTACCGTGAACACATTTTTCTAACAGGGCTGGATTCGCCAGGGTCCCTGAAGACAGGTTTCAAAATTTCCATTACTACTTTTGGTAGATGAAAATGCTTTGAGTGCTCATATAATTTTTTTTTCTGCCTGGGCCTTGAGAAACTTACACCAGTCCAAGCTACATAAATTGTGTGCCGGATTCTGCTCGTTTGAGCCGAGATGAAAAAATTCTGCCCATACTGCTTTTTACATCTCAGCCAAGCTGCCAACGTTTCTTCGTATGGCTAAGCCATAAAACTTTGAATGTCGTTTATTGCCACATCCGTGAGTCTGCCCTTTCCTCCTATCGGCTTTCCATCTTGCAGTTTTTTGGACGTGTAGGAAGTTTTTAGCTTTCTGAGTCTAGATCCCATCCTTTTTTGTACATGTCCTATACATTCTAACTTCTGAACTAAGAGACTATCTCCGTAAGGGTTTTGTTCTACAACCTTCAAGAAACCCTTTGAGTCTCCATCACCTAAGTAGTGAGAATATCTCACATTGTATTTGTCCATTGACCTCAGGAAAATTTGCTCTGCACCAGCTGCTTCCATAGCCCCACTGGTACCACTATGATTGGCTATGCAATTTTCATTATGTGTATTCTGAAATTTTAGTGGACAACGACAGTGTTTGGAGAGTACCACAATATCCACTATTTTGCCTGAGTCAGTACTCGCAGCAGAGACCACGCCATTCAAAGAAGTATGGCCCCTTTTTTGCCAACTGCCATCTAGTGAGATGGCCAAATCCCTGTTGCCACTATTTGAAATACAGGCTTCCTCTACGGCAGCCACCATTATATCTTTTCCAACTACTTCAAGAGCTGAACGAATAACATTTTGGTGCAAAAAGTGCTTGCTTTGTGGGGGGAGGAATGTTCATCATAGCACAAAAAAGTTTAGCTCCAGCAAATCCTTTACCAGTACACCTAAGTGCATAAGTTAATCTAATATTTATTGTATCTAATTTCACAGATTTACCTTCGAGTTCATAATCCAGTTTTCTTGGAGTTCCTTAGTTTATTTAGGACTTGACAATTCTGACAAACAATCTTTATAGTGGATGCCAAACCGTTTCTCAAACAAACACTTAGGGTGATTTCACCACCACATTTTTTGCAGTCCACTGTTGAGTTCAGTGCTTTACTCAGCTCTCCAACATCCACCAAATCATACGATGGTTGCTCATGAATGACTCAAATTTATTTTGATTACCTAGTTTTTTTTTGAAGAAGAAGGTGTACGATTTTCAGATGAGGTTGATGGTGTTGATTCAACAGATGGTAAGGACATGACCAATTTACGAGCAACAGAAATATGTGTCCCACTAAAAGGTTTATTCCTTTTCTTGCTCTTGAAGCTAGTCTTTGGCTTAGTCATTTTTCTTCACAAAACAATAATAAAAAACTATAATAAAATAACAATATAATAAAAAATTTAAAACAGCAATAGTAACAGAAAACAGGAAAAAAATTTGTAACTATGTAAACAAAAACAATCTCTCACGTAAAATATAACCAAACAAAACAAAACTAAAAAAAAAAAAAAAATTGGAAAAATACATATTTTGTTGTAAACAATCAGTGTTGACAAACTTGTTTTTGCAAAAAAAAAGAAGACGAACACTCTAGAAATAAATTTAAAAAAGTTGATTATAACAAAAAAAGCAGTCAAAACTACAACTTTTTAGTTTTTCGGCTCTCCTGAAAAATTGACTTTTTTGTACATTTGCCCCATTATCTTCAAAACTATAAAAGTTATTGAGCTATTTTTTTTTTTAAATATCCATGGCAACACTGTCTACAGTTCGGACTAAGGAAATGTCAAACGAAACAGCTGGTAATTTACCGCGTCAATTCAAACATACAAATAAAATTCATGAACTTTCAAAATTTCTAGAAAGTGTAATTTAAATTATTTCTTTAAACCCTTAGTCCCATTAAATTATATAATAATAAATAATAAGTGTGCAAAGTTTCGTTGAAATAGGATGAACGGTTGCTGAGAAAATGGGTTTTATTTTTCAATGTAAATTGACCTCGGTAGTGACCCCCTTAAGTCCGTATGGTTACTAACTATATCATATGTTTACTTCTTGTTCTCATAGTGTCTCATCCAGTCGGGATATTAGCGACCCCGTTATTAGTTACATGTTATGTCCAGGGCATCTTCAGGATACGTCTCTATAGCAACATTTTGAAGGCATTTATCATTCTAATTATTGCTTCGTCGGGTATCCATGATTCGACTCCATATAACAGAACAGAGTAAACATAGCAGTGCAACACTGGCACCTTCAGCTGTAGCTTTCGAAGTGAACAAGTCTCTCATTTCAAGGAATGCTGGTCGGGCCTTTTCGATGCGATACCAAACTTCTGCACTATAGTCTCATGTGTCATAGAATGTCGTACTCAGATAGTTGAATATCCTGTATGCTTACTTCCTCTGCCCAAAAAGGGACTTAATTTTTAATAGAAAATAAAACCCAACGTATTTATTCAAGTCATTTATTTTAATCGATATGATCACCTTAGATGGCAGTATTGGTATAACTAAAAACGAAAAAAAATCGTATTTTTAGAAGTTACCAAAGTGTTCTTCGTATTTCCTGAACCATCCCAAGACATGTTTCGCCGTATCACGGCTCATCAGCTGGGCCAGGTTTAGCAAATACGATTTTTTTTTTGTCAAGGAGAAATCCGCCTTATGGATTCTGGAGCAGTTTGCGTCACCATAAGGGTGCCCCAAAGTGCTTCAGTTATGTGGGGCTCTCCAACCTGAAGGGTTGGCATACCCACTAAAACTCCTTGTGAGCCGGGAAAACCCTCTACTCCTTTTACATGTCTGAGCTTTTAATATCTAGATTAATTAGCAAATACGAGAACACATCTTTAGTCCTTTATCCAAGTAACTAACGGAAAACTATAACAAATAGATGCTTATACTGCACTCTGTCGTTGACTTACTAAGTCTATTCAAGCAGAGCGGCACAGCACGGCTGGCAACTTATTGCAGGAAGGCACCTGTGTTCTCGTATTTGCTGAACCTAGCCCAGCTGATGAGCCGTGATACGGCAAAACGCGTCTTGGGCATGGTTCAGCAAATACGAAGAACACTTTGGTAACTTCTAAAAATACGATTTTTTTTTTCGTTTTTAGTTATACCAATACTGCCATCTATGCCTTCGAACAGTAAGCTCAAGAAAGGTGCGTTTCTGCAATAAGTTGCCTGCCGTGCTGTGCCGCTCTGCTTGAATAGACTTAGTAAGTCACCGACAGAGTGCAGTATAAGCATCTATTTGTTATAGTTTTCCGTTATGATCACCTTAACCTGGTTCCGATATTTAACACCATACCTACGTACAGTGTTTTCTCTGGTCTCAATATGAAGCTAGAAATAGATCTAAGTCACAGGGTACCAAACCAGATAAATAAGGTGATTAATCCAGCAAAACAAAGTTACTTTCTACCCAAAAATTGTTTTACAATAGATGAATACTAGTAGCGATCAATTTATGAACGTTTATGGAATGTTCAATGCATCTTTCAATCAACCTCTCTGACGACTTTAGGATTTCTTTAATGACAACACGAACTATCTGAATACTTTTTTCACTTAGATCAGTGTTTACATGCTCGATATCTCGACGTCCTCAATAATCTTACGACCACATTGAAATTACATAAAATACCAATACTCTCTAATACCACATAAGCAGTTATTACTGTACGCTCCTTAAAGAATTCGATGATTTTCGGTTATACATCTCTTTGAAATTTAGTTTCTCATCATTTGGCAAGACACAATGTTACTATTAGCACTATAATTTGATATCTAATGGCCAAATATCGTAACTCAACAAATTCGAGATTATTAAAGGTTGCCACTTTCAACTGAAAAAAAGATAGAAAAGCTAGTGTTATTATTATTTTGCTATTTTGAAAATATCGGTTTAGTGTACGTGTATGGTTTTCTTCAAGTGTAAGAAATTTAAAGTAAAAATATGTCATGTTCCCATCTGCAGAAGATATATTGTGACGTCTTTTTATGACATGCTAAACTGTCCTCAGTTTGAGGCATCTTTTTCCGTACCCTGTGAGAAGTTGTTTGTCCCACGCTTGAGCGCAATTTTGTAAGGTGTGCTAATTTTGCTTTATTTTTCGCCCCATGTAGACTGCGTCATTTTGTAACATTTTTAAATACTGGACGCCCCAAGCTTGAGCACAATTTTCTTGCAGCCCCGCTTTAATTTCTGATAATGAATTGAGTGAAACCTGATTTTAAAAGAACTAAAGAAATTAAAGAAATACTAGCTCAGTTTTCCTTGGTGGAGAGATATGGGTAAGAGATAATTTTTGTACGTCTTTTTGGAATTTAATTCTATTTTTAAAGAAACCTCAGTTGTACGACTTTTTTTTGGGCACCACTCATTTTAAAATAGAAAGGATTTAACTTCAGCTAAGAAAAATGAGAAAAAAACTGAAGTGTTTTATGGATATTACTAAAAAGAAATTAGTCTAGCACAACTGATCCTGAAAAGAAAAATAACTATTCAGTGAGACACTAGCTTTAATCAACAAAAAAAGAATTTATTCATATTTTTAAAATGAAAATAAAAAGTTCTAACCTTTACAGTTATACCAAAAAATTCTAGCCTAAATAGTAGTTGTTACATTTAAACTTTAAACTTTTACAACCCCCGAAGGCGAGACATCGTGTTTTACACTTCACTTCTTTGTCTGTTATTCATTGCTGTTAATGCACTGCTCTTAAATAAGTCTATTGGAGGGAGTTTTGTTGACTTACTGTTTTTCAGTCCTGCTGTGATGGACTTCACCCGATTTCACACTTTTCTTAACACTTAGAAAGCTCACTACAGCTTTTATTGTCGAAACTGGTACTTTTACTTAGCGGCTTCTGAAGAAAATTAGCCTACTTCGGCTAGATGGAAAATAGCCTCTCGGCTAGACGGTACTGCCTGGTCTGCGGCTCGATCGAAAAAAGCCTTTTCTGGTAGTTTCTCAGGCCCTTAAATAATCGTGCGATTTTTGCCGGTAATATCCGGACGCTCCAATCAAAACTCCGGGTCAAACATTTCGCCAATCGCGGCCTGGCGGTAGGTTCGATCAGCAACCCGCACCACACAGTATATACTGAATGTCCTGAAACTTTTGTTTAATATACCGGTCGATATTTTAAAATAAAAATAAATACAATTTGAAGTGAAAAATCAGTAACATTGCATGGTCTTAAAATCCAGGAAAAAATGAATGTTACATTTACCCCCTTCCAAAAAGAAATAGACTACACTAGTCTATTAAACTAAGGCTACTGATGAAAAGGTACAAAGTGGTACACTATCACTTAATACTAAGGTCAGAACTTAAAACAAAATTACAAACTTCGGTCCTTACTACTAGACTTAATTCTATTAAGCACTAATATTAAGTACAATGACAACCAAATGAAAATTTTTGCATGTACACAAGAATCTTATAACTAGACTTAACTTAATTAAGCACTAAGGTTAAGTACATCAAAAAGCAAATAAAAATCCTTGCATGAACATAAGAAATACCTGTTCAAAGTAACAATCGCGGTCTTCTTATATAAAAGAATCAGCCCTGTTATCGTTACCAAAACAAAAAATATAACTATGTCTAGACTCTTGTCTAAATCAAAAAAAAAAGTGAACTGAAATAAAATATGAACACCCCCCTTAAAATCTTTTAAGGATTGTCTGAAAATTTTTTTATTTCAGCAAAAGAAATTTATAAAAATTCTTAAATAAAGAAAAAAAAATAAAAAAATGATTCTAGTGCAAACACTTACACTAAAAAGAAAAAGTCTTGTCAGACCATTTAGCACTAGGCCAAAAAAGTAAAAAAAAAATATCTGGATAAATATCCAGACAAACGCTCGGGAAAAATCGCCATCCATGCTCTAGCTCATCGCTAAGAGAACATTCTAAATCTAGTATCACTACTAGTCGCACTCGGAAAATAATCGCACTCTATAACGCAATGTCGACGTCCTAAGACATCCAGACATGCTAAAATCGCTAGGGAAAACGCTCTGGTTAATCGCCAGAAAACACGTCAGCTTATCGCCAACAAAACGCTCTGGTATATCGCCAGAAAAAAACTCGGCTCCTCGCCAAGAAAACACTCTGGTATATCACCAGAAAAAGCTCGGCTCCTCGCCAAGAAAACACTCTGTAAATAGTCCTCGACTACACAAAGTCTGCGTTCTAAAAGAACAAACTCGCCATGATCATAGTGAGCAGCTATAAAAGCTAACTAAATCACTATAAGCGCAGTGAATAGCTACAAAAGCTAAAATTCACTCTTAACACAGTGAATAGCTATAAAAGCTAAAATTCACTCTAAACACAGTGAATAGCTATAAAAGCTAAAATTCACTCTAAACACCGTGAATAGCTATAAAAGCTAAAATTCACTAAACTGAATGATCCTGCTTCAAAAAGCAATGTTCACTAAGAACAGAATGATTAGTCCTCGCGCAACTAACATTCAAGGAAACATTCCTAGCATAACTATATGAGACAGCTAGCCTCTAAATAGGACCTCCCTAAAGTCATAATCCTATATATGGGAGTCCATAAGCAAAACGACTCAAAATCACGCATTTTGAGCACATGCCCTCAGGCAACCAACATACACCAAAATATATACAGAAATATGTACAGAAATATATACAGGAGTTCAAATCCCAAACTCTTGGTTATGATAACTCCATACTGAGCTTGGTGAAAGCTCTTAGCAAAAGCTAATCAAATCTTCGGCACATCGCACCAAAGTGACAAATCTGCCTAGAAATATGAGCCGGAAAAAACGCCCTCCGTCATTCTTCAGGGTGGCTACACAGAGATATAAAACTTAACCAGCATTGCGCCTCTTCAAGTTGCATGAAGAACCCTCGTGTACTGGTCTCGCCCTAGAACAACAACGAAAAACATTCAATCCATCCCACATAACAGGAGACAAACACTTCACCACGATATACTGAAAGGTGGAGACAAAAAAAATACAGAATTGGTGACCCTGGAGTCCACCAACAAAAGGGAGTAGATTATAGCATCCACTAAACTAAAACGGTGTCTACCACACCACCATAAGTCAAAAAAATTAATCAATAGGGTGTTCCGAAATACACTACTGCCAACAGCCTGTCACCACTAATAGGCTAATTGGAGCTGAGGTCGACTACAGTAGTTAGGCTCTCCTTTGGTTCAAATAGAAATAACCATTGGGTAACAAAACCCCTAAAGGTCCCAAAGGTCAAACGTTCACCCCCCATAGACTACCCTTCCAATCAGTCTGTTCCTCAGGAAGACTAACTCCCTGCCAAACGTCGTAACGGCATCTGTTAGCACCCGGTGCATCACAGCCTGTAAAAACAGATAACTCATGGGATACAACCTAAAAGGTTTACAAGGTTGACTTAACCAAGCTTCTAACGAAATTTTAAAAAACGAAAATGAGCTTAAAAAGGCTACATGAAACAAAAATTGCTCAATTTTCCGGTGGCAACGCAACAAAACTTTTGAAGACGACAAGAGCTTTCCCAGCTTAATCAGAAACAAGAAGAAAACATCGTTGACAGCTAAAATATTCGATCATGGTGTTAATCGTCTCCCTAAACAATAGCCTCTAGAAGAAACTGCTACAGGTATCAGGCATAACCGTTTTCTGTCAGCCCAAACTTCTAGATTACCTCTTGGAAATCTAAAAATTCGGTTAGGAATCTTCCTTCACTGCGCTTAGCCTCTCTTGACAAGGTTCTCATCTCGGTATCAGATTTTGATCATTTCTTTGTGAAACGACTGTCTTACTCTGCTCTCATCTCCTGTAAATGATCAGCCTTTAGTTCTCCTGCAGAACTTCAATTTTCTATCAATCTGATAGTAAACCGAAAAAACTCATCAGACGCCTATGAGCCTATAAAAAAAATTTTAAAAAAATTTGTGACTCAAAGGTAACGTTTAAACGGCTCTGAAAAAAAAAAAAAAATACCCTTAGTTTGTCAATTCAGAAGAAGATCTTAATCAAAATAATCCAAGTCTTAGACTTACTGGATAAACCAAAATCAATTTACTCTTAATTGCACCCAAAATATACCACTAAGGTAATAAAAATACACCCACTCGGGTAACAAACTTTGAAATTGCTCATAATTTTGACTCTACATCATACCACACGAGCTTCATCCTGCGCTTGTCCTAACTCAAGATCACCTTGGATTGCCTCTAATCAAAATTTCGCTTCCAAGTGTCAAGAACTGGATATTATTTGGGGTCATAAGCAAATCAAATCCCGCGACCACCAACATACCAGTCTTATGATATATCCTGAGTGTGACTCTTTCGCAAGCTCGCAACAGCTGAGTCGATGCTAATCATCAACTACAATCAACCTAAGTTTGGATATGATCAGTACCCAAAACCTTAGCAAAAAAACTATAAAAGTAAGCTATACTCTGCTCAACTTTTATAACAGTCAAAAAAGACGAGGTCGTCACCTCTACAGAGCAACATCAAAAAAAAATAAACTAAAGCAATTAAGATAGTGTAAATATAAATTATTCTTCTTCTGACAAACTTTCATTAGGGTTAGGTTCATTGAATGGTTTTAAGTCTTTAATATGCCATCGTCCTACTTTAGTCCCATCTAAATTAACTAAACCATAAACTAAATCCGAAATCTTTTCTCTAATCACGCAATGCACATACTTAGGTACCAACTTAGATGTGAATTTATCTGCTGCACTGGAAAGAATTTTATTTTTTCGTCAAACGTGATCACCTATATTAAAGGCAAAATCCCTTTTCCTAAGGTTGTAAGACTTACTGTTCCGTTCATAAGCCTTATGTATCCTACTACGCACGTCGGTGAAAATATCTTTTAAACCCTTTAAATTTTCGGCGTACTCGGAATTATTTCGCTGTCAACATTGACATCCAAATCTAAATTTTTATAATACGATCCAGATAGAGGTATCTGTCTGCCGTAAACTAAGAAAGACGGTGTAAACCCGGTTACTTCGTGTTTGAATCTTTGAAATTCCTTTATCCCGAATTATCACGTGAATCAACGAATATTATTTTGAACGAAATTATATTGTAGAGGGCACACGGGATTGAAACGTATGTTAAAACTATATGTCTCACTTAAGCTCTTAAGACACTCAGAAGTAAACTGAGTACCGTTATCGCATATCGAAAGCGATGAAACTCCGTGGATTAGAAAAATATCGTTTTCTAAAATTTTCAAAAAGCATTCGGCTTTAGAGCTTTTCAAAAGAAATAACACGGTATACTTTGTTAACCAGCAAGAAATTACGAAAAGTCATTTATTTCCTTGTTTTGAACGTGGAAATGGACCTACTAGATCAGCTGCTATGACTTGAAAAGGGTAATTAACCGTTTTCTCTTTTCCCATCAGTCCCATAGGTAGTGTATTTGGAGATTTCTGCGCTCCACATACTTCACAAGTCCTCACAAACTTTAAGATATCAAAACGCATTTTAAACGCATGTTGTCTCAGCCTAATCGCCCAACGTGCTAGTTTGCCACTAGGGTTTTTAATAGAATTAAGCCACAATAAACTATAATGATCTGTTATGACCGTGAAAGGAACACCTTCTATGTAAGGTCGAAACTTTTCGATGTTAAAGAGTACTGCTAAACATTCTTTTTCAACAACCGAATAGTTACGTTCAGCCTTTGATAAAGTTCTACTGGCATACGCTATCACTCTTTCCTCACCATTGATTTTCTGTGTTAGGACGCCCCCCCTAAAACCGGTATTAGAAGCATCGCTAGAAATATAAAACTGTTGGGAAAAATCTGGTTGGGATAAAATTGGAGCTGAAACCAATAGCTCTTTAATCTTTATAAAAGATTCTTCGGCTGCCTTTGTCCAATCTATCGATTGTCCTTTTTTTCGTCCTTTCAAAAGATCATTAATAGGCGACAACAAGGTAGAAAAAATTCTCGATAAAACGTCTATACCATGAACACATTCCTACGAAGCGCTTAACTTCCGTAGTATTAGTAGGCCTCGCATAATTAACCATGCTTGCTACTTTATCCGGATCGGTACGCAAGGAATTTGAGCCTACAATATAGCCTAAAAACTTTAGAGAAGTTTTGAAAAAATCACATTTGCTCAAATTTATCGTCAGTCCGGCCTCTTTCAATTTATCTTTTACTTCCTTAAGTAAGCGAATATGCGATTCGAAGTCTTCCGATGTTACTAAAATATCATCGAGATAGGTAAAAATATGTGGCTCATATTTCGGACCAAATATAGCGTCCACTAAACGTTGCTGAGTTTGAGCAGCGTTCTTTAGACCAAACGGCATAGTGACGAACTGAAATAGACCTCGGCCTACTACTGCAAAAGCGGTCTTTTCCTTAGAGGATTTGTCTAAAGGAATTTGCCAGAAAGCCTTTCTAAGGTCTATCGAGGATACATACTTAGCATTCCTGAGTGATGTCAAAATTCTGTCGATGCTCGGTAATGGATAGTTATCAAATTTGCTGACCTCGTTGAGCTTTCTACCGTCAAAGCATAGACGATATCACTCCGAGTTTCAACATTTCGTCTAACTCCTTACAAAATTCTGTCGATGTTCGGTAATGGATAGTTATCAAATTTGCTGACCTCGTTGAGCTTTCTTCCGTCAAAGCATAGACGATTTCACTCCGAGTTTCAACATTTCGTCTAACTCCTTATTCAATACTTTTGACATGTTCGGAGACATGGCGATGGGCCTTGTCTTTACAGGATTGGCATCAGCCGTATCTATAGACATGGTGATTTTATTCGTTCGGCCTAACCTATCTGTACTACTTATTTCTTTGAAAGAGCTTATTACGTTTTCTGCGTTTAAGCGTTCCGTCCGCGAGAGATCATCTAGGGTACATAGACGCGAGAAAAGGTTTTCTAAAGGACTTTCTGAATAACAATCTTTAAAACTTGTTTGAGAGTTGACTTCTAGGGACTGTGGATACCACGAATTATTTTTAAAATTTACTAGAATTCCGAATTTTTGTGCAAAATCACATCCTAAAACCAAAGTATGTGATAGAGAAGGTACTACTAAAGCAGAAATTACTAAACAATGACCATTGCAGACTAGCGGCAACTCAACCGTACCTAAAACTTTTAGACGGCGGCCATCTGCAGTGGTAACACTTCTATTTTCGACATGGCATATTTTTATACTTAAACGACTTAAAATTTTAATACCATTCTTACCTAAAATGGAGGCATTTGCACGAGAGTCAAGTAAAGCCGAGAAATGGGCACCTAATAGATTTATCTTGATATGCGGTCTGTTATCTAAATATTTATGCACGAATAAAGGAGATATGTGACCATTTGGAGAAGCAGGAGTTCTAACCTGAGAAGGAGAATTTTTATTAGACTTTAAAAAAAATCAGAAACTTTTTGTAACTATTTAGTCCAATCTGATCTATTGGAATATCTCCTTACTTAAGATCCTCGTTAGAATCTTTCTTTTATCCGCGACCGGACGTTCTGAGAAAGTACGACGGATTTTCAGTTCATAGTCTAATTCATTTTCCAGTAAGTGATTGACTTTAAAATTGAAGGCTTCCATGATAAATGAATAAAATTTAAAAGAATTGTTTAAAAAGTCGTTAAAAATATTTCTCCTGTATTCCCAATAGTCAAAATAAAAAATATGTAAAGGCACTTAAAATATGTAAACTTCTTTACCAAACATTTAAAAAAATCTTCGACAATTTCAAAAAAAATTTCTAAGTATTGCCTTCTATTAAAATTCTTTTACTAATATCTTAAGAATTTCCTATAAAAAAATCTCTAAATACCGTTTCGTATATCAGCAAAGTATTTTTAATATTCATGCAAAATATAGGTGAGAAAAAAGAATAGTTTTTTTTGTTCGGTTAACCGCAAAATCTAACACTGCAAAAAATTAAAGTAAACCAGCACATCTGCAAATCTGAACTATAAAGCTAGCTTTTAAGAAAAAAGTAGGAATCTCTTATCTTAGAGTCAACAACAAAATTCAAATATCTATATCAGATAAATTGAAATAAAAAATTCTACAAATTTCCTGCTTTTGTCTTACTGCTATAGTGTAGTTTCGTTTAATAAATATTATGAAATAAAATATCTGCAAAGTTAGAGCTTTTATTTTGTTCGAAAGCTAGTACACTGAACCCTTTTTTTAAAAAATAAAATTCCAAAAGCCCCGCGTTGACAGCGCTATTTTTATGTGACGTCTTTTTATGACATGCTAAACTGTCCTCAGTTTGAGGCATCTTTTTCCGTACCCTGTGAGAAGTTGTTTGTCCCACGCTTGAGCGCAATTTTGTAAGGTGTGCTAATTTTGCTTTATTTTTCGCCCCATGTAGACTGCGTCATTTTGTAACATTTTTAAATACTGGACGCCCCAAGCTTGAGCACAATTTTCTTGCAGCCCCGCTTTAATTTCTGATAATGAATTGAGTGAAACCTGATTTTAAAAGAACTAAAGAAATTAAAGAAATACTAGCTCAGTTTTCCTTGGTGGAGAGATATGGGTAAGAGATAATTTTTGTACGTCTTTTTGGAATTTAATTCTATTTTTAAAGAAACCTCAGTTGTACGACTTTTTTTTGGGCACCACTCATTTTAAAATAGAAAGGATTTAACTTCAGCTAAGAAAAATGAGAAAAAAGTGTTTTATGGATATTACTAAAAAGAAATTAGTCTAGCACAACTGATCCTGAAAAGAAAAATAACTATTCAGTGAGACACTAGCTTTAATCAACAAAAAAAGAATTTATTCATATTTTTAAAATGAAAATAAAAAGTTCTAACCTTTACAGTTATACCAAAAAAATTCTAGCCTAAATAGTAGTTGTTACATTTAAACTTTAAACTTTTACAACCCCCGAAGGCGAGACATCGTGTTTTACACTTCACTTCTTTGTCTGTTATTCATTGCTGTTAATGCACTGCTCTTAAATAAGTCTATTGGAGGGAGTTTTGTTGACTTACTGTTTTTCAGTCCTGCTGTGATGGACTTCACCCGATTTCACACTTTTCTTAACACTTAGAAAGCTCACTACAGCTTTTATTGTCGAAACTGATACTTTTACTTAGCGGCTTCTGAAGAAAATTAGCCTACTTCGGCTAGATGGAAAATAGCCTCTCGGCTAGACGGTACTGCCTGGTCTGCGGCTCGATCGAAAAAAGCCTTTTCTGGTAGTTTCTCAGGCCCTTAAATAATCGTGCGATTTTTGCCGGTAATATCCGGACGCTCCAATCAAAACTCCGGGTCAAACATTTCGCCAATCGCGGCCTGGCGGTAGGTTCGATCAGCAACCCGCACCACACAGTATATACTGAATGTCCTGAAACTTTTGTTTAATATACCGGTCGATATTTTAAAATAAAAATAAATACAATTTGAAGTGAAAAATCAGTAACATTGCATGGTCTTAAAATCCAGGAAAAAATGAATGTTACAATATATAAAGAAATTGAAGCAAACATGGAAGAATAATTTGCATGTATAAAATGAACCGCTCTAAAATCTCCATATTGTTCAATTAGTGTTCAATTTGGTCTACTACTAGACCAAATTTTTACTGTCCTAAATGATATTGTAACATGGGAACTTGCCCGCACTTTTTGTACCCTGTGAAAAGTTGTTTGTCCCACGTTTGAGCGCAATTTTCTTGCAGCCCCCCGCTTTAATTTCTGATAATGAATTGAGTGACTAATGATTTTAAAAGAACTAAAGAAATTAAACAAACACTAGCTCAGTTTTCTTTGGTAGAGAGATATGGGTAAGAGATAATTTTTGTACGTCTTTTTGGAATTATTTTTTTTGTTTTTAAAGAAACCTCAGCTGTACGACTTTTTGGGCACCATTCATTTTAAAATAGAAAGGATCTAACTTCAGCTAAAAAAATGAAAAAATACTGAAAGGGTGTACTGTTGGTAAAATAAAAAAAATCAGTTTGGTACAGCCGTTCTTATCCTGAAACGTAAGATAGGTATTCAGTGAGACACTAGCTTTAATCAACAAAAAGGAAAATTTATTCATGTTTTTAAAAATAAAAAGTTCTAACCTTTGCAGTTTTACAGGATTACTAAAAATTTTAGCCTAACAGGTAGTTATGACATTTAAATTCTAAACTCTGACTACTCCCGAAGACGAAAAATAGTGCTTTTCACTTCACTTTTTAGTCAGTTCAAATTGTTGTTAAGGCACTACTCAGGGATAAGTCTATGGAAGGATGTTTTGGTAACTTACTGTTTTTATTTCGGCTTCGATGGAACACGACCGATTTCACACTTTTCTAGTAAACACTTAGAGAGCCCACTACGGCTTTTCGTTAAAAAAACTTGTGCTTTATTTAGCTCTCATGATTGTTGTTATGAGCCTTTACTGCAGCTCTGTCTAAGGAAGCCTACTTGGCGGCTCCGATGAAAATTAGCCTGGCTGCGGCTTGATGGTACTCAGCCTCGACCGTAGTTCCTCGGACCCTTAAATAAGTCGTCGGCCTTCTCTCGGTCATATCGCGACGCCGGAACCAAAAATCCGGATACACATTTTCAACCAATCCCGGCGTGCCGGTAGATTCGGTCAGAAACCCGCACAGCACACTAATATACCGAACGGCTTGGAATCTCTTATTAATATACCGTTCGATACAAAAATGAAAATAAGTACAATTTGAAGTGAAAAATCAGTAACATTACATGGTCTTAAAATCTAGGAAAAAATGAATGTTACAATATTAATGTTCGTTAAGAAGCTTTTTCCATACCCTTGGATATTACTACACTTACCTTATTAATCCTTATGCCTTTCTACCCCTCTTGTTAGGAGTGTAAGGCCCGCGAAGTTGAGATATTCTATATCTGTCGTCGATTGTTGAACGGTCATGGTACTCGAAGAAGAGTAGGTATAAAAACAAAGATTGGAAACATACTTTGTTGAAAATTCATTCGGGGTGTGGTTTATGAAGTCACTCATCGTTTTATACCCCTGTATTTTTTTCTTTTATTTTAAAAGCAATCACGGTAGGGAGCACTAACTGTGCAAGTCCGACTTGCACTTGGCCGGTTATTGAGTTCTAAACTTATAGCTATTCAGAGTGCTAATTTTTACCCAATTTAAACGTTGCCTTGACACTAACAGGCAGATTATTTAATATTGAAATTAGCCTGTATTTGGAAGATCGCAATGAAAGATTTATAATAATACAGCGTAAATTTAAAATGATATAGTTATGGTAATATGACTGTAACTAACTGTCGCTTAGAGCATCTGAAAAATACCAATATTATTACTTAACATAAGAAACTGTTAATGTTAACAATGTATAATGCAATTTAAATTTCGGATTTTAAAGTATGATGATGGCGCCATTTGTGGTTCCCACGACAACTCGTAAAATGATACATTAAAATTTTGTGGTTTTAGAAAGATAAACTGGTATATGATATTCGTATTTAAATTTTATGTAATGTATGAAATAAACTGGTCAAATCTCTTATTTATTAATATACTACAACAAACGATTAAAAAAAATTGTTGCTGTCGATTAGAATTCAGTCTAATAATTACAACAACTAAATTCATCAGAGTACATCGACTATCTCGGATCAGTACTATTGTGCTTGTTTTTACTCAAATCTGTTCGCACGGCTAGGTACATATTTAAGCCGATTTCGAGAGAGTAGTGGGTTAAAGGCCTCCATATTAAACCGATAGTCGCTGGTTTGATTCCCGAAGTCGGCTGTCATTTGTGCATTTCTAATGCCAAAATTCAATAACGCTAATAACGCCACCTTGTTGTCCTAAAAGTGCCGTAAAATCCAATTATATGTTTCGGCACCTGGGCAACGATATTACGAGTATAATATCCCCGTCAATCAATTTCAATTTCAACAAATCTTTATTATTAATAACGTAACACATTGCGCTAACTTTTTACATATTTCTAAGAACTATATATTCATTTATAAGTAACCTTTCGGTCGCCGCTATTCTGCCAATTTGAGTAAAATTTTAGCACTGCATTTTTAGTGTTCCGTACGGAACACTTATAAGATCACTTCGGTGTCTGTCTGTCTGTCTGTCTGTCTGTCTGTCCGTCTGTCCTGTCTGTCTGTCTGTCTGTCTGTCTGTCTGTCTGTCTGTCTGTCTGTCACACCCGATTTTCTCCGAAACTATTTGACATAGAAAGGTGAAATTTGGTAATAATATAGGAATTGATGGCCTCATCAAAGCCATGTAGTTTTGAGAATTAAATTTTGACTTAAGGGGTTAGTTTTGGGGGGTGAAGTCGGAGGTGAAAAAAAAATTTTTTTACTAGGTCATCGAGTGTGGTGTCAAATGAAAGCTTTTGAAAACACGAGTAAAAAATATATATATAATATTATACTTGCGCGCACTTTTCTTTGTATTATTTTTAAAAATTCGCGAAAAATCGCTGTCCCGGGCCTTATCTCGAAAAGTACTTATCAAAAAATTTCGAAAAAATTCTGGCATATTCTCCACGGGGTGTAGATTGAATGAAAATTATCACGCGTGCATTACCTTTAATAATTTATACGGTATATAAAAAAAACAAAAATTTCAAGGTCATCAGATTTCAGTAAAGATTGGAAACAAACTTTGTTGAAAACTCATTTGGGGCGTGTTTTGTGAAGTCACTAATCATTTTATACCACCGTAACATAAATTTTGACTTAAGGAGTTCGTTTTGAGGGGGGTGAAATCGGAAGTGAAATAATTTTTTTTTTTACTAGGTCATCGAGTGTGGTGTCAAATGAAAGCTTGTGAAAACACGAGTAAAAAATATATATATAATGTAATACTTGCGCACACTTTTCTTCGTATCACTTTTAAAAAATCGCTGTCCCCTACCTTATCTCGAAAAGTCCTGATCAAAAAATTTTGAAAAAATTCTGGAATATTCTCCACGGGGTATAGATTGAACGAAAATTATCACGAGTGCATTACCTTTAATAATTTATTTGGTATATAAAAAAAAAAACAAAATTTCAAGGTCACCAGGTTTCAATAAAGATTGGAAACAAACTTTGTTGAAAACTCATTTGGGGTGTGTTTTGTGAAGTCACTGAAGAACACTAATTGTGCAAGTTCAACTTGCACTTGACCGGTTTTTTTCCTTATTAGTCCCCCCATTTTCATTTTTTAAAATATCAATGGTAGTATTAATTTATTTATTTTGTAAAAAGTTTTTGCTGCCTCTAGTCTACTTATTTAAATACTTAATTATTTTTTATTACCGTTGAGAAAAATTGCGCTCAAAATACTCAACTTGATGTTCTTAGGTACAGTGCAGTGCCCTTAGGCCTTGTTACATTTTATTTTTGATTCATTCACTGTCTCTTACTTACCCTTTCACTCACTCTCTCACTCTTCTAAGGCTATTATTATTCTAATATTTACAAGTTGTGTTTTTTAGTGTTCCGTATGGAACACTTATAAGTTCACTTCGGTGTCTGTCTGTTCGTCTGATTGTCTGTCACACACGATTTTCTCCGAAACTATTTGACATAGAAAGTTGAAATTTGGTAATAATATAGGAATTGATGGCCTCATCAGAGCCGTGTAGTTTTGAAAGTTAAATTTTGACTTAAGGGCTAAATTTTGGGGGGTGAAATCGAAAGTGAAAAAAAAAATTTTTACTAGGTCATCGAGTGTGGTGTCAAATGAAAGCTTGTGAAAACACGAGTAAAAAATATATATATAATGTGATACTTGCGCGCACTTTTCTCTGTATTATTTTTAAAAAATCGCGAAAAATCGCTACCCCCCGCCTTATCTCGAAAAGTACTTATTAAAAAATTTTGAAAAAATTCTGGAATATTCTCCACGTGCTGTAGATTGAACGAAAATTATCACGCGTGCATTAACTTTAATAATTTTTCTGGAATATAAAAAAAAAATCAAGTCAAAATCAGTTTTCATTAAAGATTGGAAACAAACTTTGTTGAAAACTCATTTGGGGTGTGTTTTGTGAAGTCACTGATCATTTTATACCTCCGTAACAAAATTTTTTATTTTAAAAGCAATCAACGTATGGAACACTAATTGGGCAAGTTTCACTTGCACTTGATCGGTTATTTTTTATGTTTACAGCTAACGTCACTCTCGTCCATATATTTTATCAGAGATATACATGGAGTGAAAAGTCGAGACTTCTGAAGAAAAAATAATATTTTAGCCAAAAATCGATTTGATCCTTCAACATAGTGTCCTTCAAGAGCAATTTCAGCGATCTTCCATCATTTGGATACCGTTCATAGAGTACGATTTGTCGAATTCTCTAAAATAATAAGCCTCAGCTTCCCATTCGACTTCTTCATTTGAGCCAAACCGCCTTCTCTAGAGCTTTTTCTTGATTACACCATTCGAACAGTCCAAAAAACCAATAATAGCTTCTGGTGATAGTTTGCTCCTTCTTCTATTATTTCACGCGCATCCCAAAAAAATATTACCAAAATCTCTCCAGCTGATGTTTCTGTTTTTGGATGTTTCGGTCGGCTTTCATGCGATTCCAGCCACTCTGAAGACTGCCTTTTGGACTTAGGCGTGTAGTGGTAGACCTGCATTTCGTCCTTTGTTACCGATCGTCCCAAAAACTTCTTTGGATCCATCCAAAACGATGTCAAATAGCGTTCTGAATTTTCGACGCGTTGCGCTTTTTGATTAATTGTGAATCGCATCCATCAAGCATATAGCTTTTTGATATGTAAATATTCATGAAAAATATACTTCATATGTTCTGTTGATAGCTTCACGATGTCAGCTCTTCCTTTTACTTTCACTGTGCGATCATTCGGAACAATATGGTCGATTTTTTTCTATTTTTTGGAGTGAGTGCCTTATTTGGAGGTCCGGAATGTGGTACATCATCCATGCTTGTACGACCGTATTTAAGTTCACTAAACCACCGATATATAGTTGCTTTTAACGGAGCTGATGTGCTATAACAGTTCTAGGGTTCTACCTGTATTTTTTCCCATCAAAAAGCAATGTTTAATAAATGCATGAAATTCTATTTGTTTTATCATTTTGCAAAAATCGAAAGTAAGAAACTAATAAATAAAATGTCATGGAAATTTTACACGAATCTTCTTAGAATTTACACTAACAATCATATGGTTATTTCTTTGTACTAATATACGTAGTAAAAGCTCTCTACGAAAACAACACAGTGAACATAAAAACAGGACATAAAATAGGGAAGAGACTCCAAACATCAAAAGGCCTATTACAAGGATGCTCTACATCCCCCACACTATTCAAAATATACCTCAAACAAACATTAAGAAAATGGAAGCAGAAATGTAGTGGAATGGGAGTCCCAATACGAGAAGATTACTTATATACTCTAAGTTTCGCAGACGACCAAGTAATCATAGCGCAAGATGAGGAAGACCTCAGTTATATGGTAAGAAAACTGAAAGAATACACTAAAGCAGGATTAGCAATAAACTTTGATAAAACGGAATATCTAACAACAAAGGAGGGAAACATGGAGAATCTAGAAGTTGATGACGAAACAGTAATCAAAGGAACCGATAGATTTAAATATTTAGGAACCATCATTTCAAGACACGCAACATCAGAAGAAGAGATTAAAGCTAGATTAGGACAAACGCGGACATGCATAAGACAATTAAATTCGATCCTATGGGACAAGCACATTACAAAGAGAAACAAAACACGCATATACAAATCAATAATACAAAGCATAATGACATACGGGTCAGAAACATGGACGATCAACAAAAGAAATAAATCTAAAATTAACGCGGTGGAGATGGAGTATTGGAGAAGATGTTGTAGAGTGACACGTATGGAGAGAATAACAAATGAAGAAATAAGAAGCAGAATGAACATCAAAGAGAACGCAATAAACACCATTAAAAAAAAACGATTAAAATGGTATGGACACATAAGACGGAGCGAAGATAATAGGTGGATGAAGAAAATAACGGAGTGGAGCCCTATAGGGAGAAGAAAAAGAGAAAGACCCAGACGATCGTGGAGAGACGATGTGGACGAGGCTATGGAGGACAGGGGTCGAACAGATGGAGACTGGGAAGATAGAAACGGATGGAATCAAAGGCTGAGAGAAGGAAGACAGCGTCAGCTGTAGAAAATCCTTGATATATATTTATACTGCCAGCTCGCGAAATGTCTCAGGACTTTCCAATAGTGCCGGAGAGGTGGACTATAACGAAAATGTATGTTAGTTTATTCTTGGATGGATTTTTAGGAATGGGAATTCAACAAATTCGTCTCCAGAGTGTATAGTTGTACTAAGTATTCAGTGTGGTAAACTGCAGGAGCAATTTTGTTCTACATTGTTGAATATCAAATGGAGGAGTTTTTCCCCGAAGATTGTGTATTTTTACGGGGAAAAGTTTACGGGGCTTTTGAGGAAACACAACACCGGTTGATGGTAATGATTCTATTAGTTCAAGTTTTTAATATACATTTTGCGTCAATGATTGTCAGTTTACAGGTACCGTCAGATAAATAATGTTGCCGGATTGTAGGTAAAACAAAAATAATTTTTAAGTTTAAATTCGACTAATATAAGATCGAATAAATTCCCAGACGAATGGAGAACAGCGATAGGTATACTGATGCACAAGAAGGGAGAAAAGAAGATCCAAATAGCTATGGAGGCATACATATACTAAACTGTGCACTGAAATTAACAACAATGATTATTACAACCAAAATAAATCCGGGAATACAATCGGAAGAAGAACAGCAAGAATTCAGAAGTGGGCGCTCGTGCACCGATATCGTATTCATTGTGAGACAGGTAAAAGAAAAATCCATAGAATTCAACATTCCAGCTTAATTATGCCTGATAGACTTAACAAAGGCTTGCGACCTAATGAAAACTATCGAGAATATATATAAAGATAATAACGTAGTCGTAAGATTAGCAGAAGGTATGACAGAACCAATTAACTATGAATCCGGAATCAAGCAGAAAGACTCTTTAAGTCCTTTTCTGTTTAATATTGTTATGGATGAAATTATAAAAAATGTCAAAAGAAAGAAGGAATACAGAATGGGTAACAGAGAACTGACGCGATGATAATGGCTGAGACTGCGATCTGCAAAGGCTGCTATACGAATTCTATATAGCAGCAAACCAATATAATAAGTAAATCTCAACTAAAAAAACCAAGACAATAGTAATAATAAAAGAGCCGATCAAGTGCAAGTTGGTGCTAGAACATAAACTAATAGAACAGGTGATGGAGATCGATTACCTAGACATCAAACTATCTAGTATCGGAAAAATCGAGAAAGAAGTAAAATATCGAATCAACAAAGCTAATAGAATAGCCGGATGCCTCAATGATACCATATTTAGAAATAAATTCCTCTCCGTTGAGACCAAAACAAGAATATACAAGAATGTGGTACGACCAGTAATGACTTATACATCTCAAACAAGCCCCGATACAAGTATAAAACAGAGGATGCTGGAATCAACTGAAATAAGAATACTTTAGAGACGTAAAAACAAGACACCGAGACAAACGTGGGGTTATGATAACTAATCCATTTTAGAAGAAAACTGCACTAACTAATAATTATATTCACCTACTATTAACCACAAATCTATTTTAAGAATTTTAATATTCATTCATATTTCTTAGATTTTTATTTGGTCACACGGTTTTTGTATGATCCTATTTCGGGTGGTTACATCACACCCATAAAAGGTTCACCTTGTTAATCCTCGTATCACCCTTTTCAATAATTTTTTTATATAGAGAACTCTGGAAGAATTTGCCCAGGACTGTACTTCCCACCGACACTAATGTAATGTTATGGCCGTAAAAAAAATAACTAGTCGATTTTAGAAGCAACACTGTAATAACTAATAATTATACTCACCTACCATTAACCACAAATCTATTTTAAGAATTTTAATATTCATTCATAACTCTTAGATTTTTATTTTGTCACACGGTTTTTGTATGATCCTATTTCGGGTGGGTATATAAATTACGCCGCCAGTCATTTGTCTGCGAACGAGTCGACAACAGCGACATCGTGACAGTGGCGGTGGGCTCCGTAATTAACGATCTCTAAAGCACATTTTTCAAAAGCGAATCGTCCTCATAATTCATGTCGTAAATTTGGGAAACGTCAAAGATTTAAAAGTTGACTATTTATATCGAGGAATGTGTGCACGCTGTTGTCAAATTTAATTTTCCGGTAAAGAACATGCCTAAAGGTTTATTTTTTTTAAAGTAAATTATCTAATCAAAATTAAAATAACCGGTCAAGTGCAAGTTGAACTTGCACAATTAGTGTTCCGTTCGTTGATTGTTTTTAAAATAAAAAATGTCATTAAGGTGGTATAAAATGATCAGTGACTTCACAAAACACACTCCAAATGAGTTTTCAACAAAATTTGTTTCCAATCTTTACTGAAAATTGATGACCTTGAAATTTTTGTTTTTTTTGATATACCAGATAAATTTTTAAAGGTAATGCACTCGTGATAATTTTCGTCCATTCTACACCCCCTGGAGAATATTCCAGAATTTTTTCAAAATTTTTTGATCAGTACTTTTCGAGATAAGGTGGGGGGACAGCGATTTTTCGCGACTTTTTAAAAATAAAACAAAGAAAAGTGCGCCCAAGTATTACATTATATATATATTTTTTACTCGTGTTTTCACAAGCTTTCATTTGACACCACACTTGATGACCTACTAAAAAATTTTTTTTTTCACTTCCGATTTCACCCCCTAAAACTAATCCCTTAAGTCAAAATTTGACTTTCAAAACTACACGGTTTTGATAAGGCCATTAATTCCTATATTATTACCAAATTTCAACTTTCTATGGCAAATAGTTTCGGAGAAAATCGGATGTGACAGACAGATGGACAGACAGACAGACACCGAAGTGTTCCGTACACAACACTAAAAAAGAAGTTGCTGGACTCACTTTTTGGTTTTATATCTGAAGAAGTACCCATCTTTTTTGAAGTGGTTCTCGATAGTAATATACTGAGAAGTAAAGCAACTTCGATGCATTAGTTTAGGTTAGTTCATGTTACAGTATTAGTTAGCTCTAAAAATCGCCGCTAGAGGGCTATGTGTAGCGTGTGTATGCGTATCAAGTGATTAAACATACGTTCTTAGTGTTCTGTACGGAATACTTATGGGATCGCTGCGATGTCCGTCTGTTTATGGGCCTGCCTCGCCGGATTTTCTCCGAAACTACCGAACATAGAAATTCATTGTCCAATCAGGGCCTTGTAGTTTTGAAAATTAAATTTTGACTTAAAGGTTTAGTTACGGGGGTGGGGGTGAAGCGAAAAAAAAATAACCAGGTCATTGAGTGGGGTGTCAAATGAGAGCTTGCGAAAACAATATAACAAACATATATATGATGTAGTACTTGCGCACACGTTTCTTTGTATTATTTATAACAAAGTTGCAAAAAATCCCTGTCCACCCACCCTATCTCGAAAAATACTGATAAAAAAATTTTGAGAAAATTCTGGAATAGTCTCCATAAAGTGCAGGTTGTGCAAAAATTAGCATGAGTGCATTACATTTGATGATTTTTCTGGTACAAAAAAAACTATTTTACAGCGAAAATGCTGAAGGTTTATTTTGTCGAAAGTTGTGAATTGAATCGGGACTGATAGCTGCTGCTTTAAGCATTAGGTACCGAGACAAAATAATTTTATTTTATTTGTCTATAATTAAAGAAATATTTAGGTAGTAAATATTTGTTATAAACTTTTACCATTAGATTTTAGATTGAGTTAGATTGATTTATTGATTATTTGGTAGCTAAGATGCTATAACTACTATACATTAGTAACTAATAAAAAACGTGACGATCCAAATTGGATCTTAAGGTACATACATGCCAAATGGAACTTTTTGTCTTGTTCTGGTTGGTCTGATTAGCTTGCTGAGTCAGTATCTGACTAGACATATTTGTATTCTGGGCTCTTAATTCATTAATTGAAAACTGATTTGGCGTGTGATTTGTGAAGTTGCTGATCATTTTATACTTCCGTAAAAAAATATTTTAAAGGCAATCACAGTAAGAAACACTAATTGCGCAAGTTCAACTTGCACTTGACCGGTTTTTTTTTTTTATAAGAGCTATTAATATTTCAATTCGAATTAAATTCTAAATGGGTCTTTAATAAACAGAGGATCACTTTATGTTTGAATAGAACATTATTCAGTTTATGTATAAAAAAAATAAAACCTGCCAAGTGCAAGTCGGACTTGCGCAATTAGTGTTCCGTACGTTAATTGCTTTTAAAATAAAAAATGTTGTTACGATGGTATAAAATGATCAGTGACTACACAAAACACACCCCAAATGAGTTTTCAACAAAGTTTGTTTCCAATCTTTACTGAAAACTAATGACCTTGAAATTTTTGTTTTTTTATATACCAGATAAATTATTAAAGGTAATGCACTCGTAATAATTTTCGTTCAATCTATACCCCGTGGAAAATATTCCAGAATTTTTTCAAAATTTTTTGATCAGGACTTTTCGAGATAAGTTAGGGGGACAGCGATTTTTCGCGATTTTTTAAAAATAATTCAAAGAAAAGTGTGCGCAATTATTACAATATCTATATATATATATATATATATATATATATATATATATATATATATATATATATATATATATATGTATATATATATATATATATATATATATATATATATATATATATATATATATATTACTCGCGTTTTCACAAGCTTTTCTATGTCAAATAGTTTCGGAGAACATCGGATGTGACAGACAGACAGACAGACGAACAGACAGTCACCGAAGTGATCTTATAAGTGTTCCGTACGGAACACTAAAAATGTTACGGAATTACAAAATGATCAGTGACTTCACAAAATACACCAAAATGAGTTTTCAACAAAGTTTTTTTACAGAAAACCTTCAATATTTTTTATATACCAGATAAATTATTAAAGATAATACACTCGTGATAATTTTCGTTCAATCTACACCCTGCAAAGAATATTCCAAAAAATTTTTCTAAATTTTTTAATCAGTACTGGTCGAGAAAAGGAAGGGCAGCGATTTTTGGCAATTTTTTAAAAATAATACAATGAAAAGTATTACTTTATATATATTTTTACACTCGTGTTTTTCCAAGCTTTCATTTGACTTCCCATTCGACGACCTCGCAAAAAAATTTTTTTTCACCTCTGATTTCACCACCCAAAATAAGCTCTTAATTCAAAATTAAACTTTCAAAACTATAAGGCTCTGATGACGACATCAGTTCCTATATCAGTGTCAAATTTCAACTTTCTACGTCAAATAGTTTCGGAGAAAGTCGACTGTGACAGACGGACAGACACCGAAGCATTCCTTTCGTACGGAACACTAACAAAATGTTGATCGAATTATTACTCCTAAAATTTCTTTATTTATAGTTTATTTAAATTTTAGAATCATAAAAAAATGGATAAAACTACTTGTAAAACTTAAAAACTTTAATAATGTAGGTAGGTAATTATTAATTGTGATTTCCAAGTTCCCTTTCATTAGGAAATTTTTCAATGCTGCAAAAACTTTCGCCTATAAACGACTTTTAGTTGTTACAGTTGTATCTAGAAACCTCCCAGTAAAATCGTAAGCAATCTATTGAATTTATTCAAATATTTAGGTTCGATTTATTCAGGCCAGAATTAATAATAAAAAACTCTGACCGTGAATTTGTCGCCTTCGAGTGAGTGTTGTATAAGAGTGTTTTAGAGATATTTATAAATGAAACCTAATGTTCCTCTTTATATGCTATTTCTGTTAAAATTGAATGAAATGGATAAAATAATCCAATTTTCAAGACTAAATCCAAATATTACATATCAATATTTTAAATGATATATAAGTTACTGAGACAATGTAGATTAAAAATTTATATAAATTTACTAGACTGTCTAGAGGATGAGAAATACTATTTCACTTTCATAACGAGATCAGGAATGTCCTGGAGGGAACATGGCTGAGTTGAAATTTTGATATAATACACAAAAGCAAATCAATGGCCTGATTGAGAGACACTGGGGCTTCCCACCACTATAACAATTATACCAAAGGCCTATACGTAGCCTAATTTATGAGTATGTACTAAAAGTTGTATATTTATGTTGTCGGTAACTCTAGTTTTTTGGGAGTAAATATAAAGTAAAGCCACTGTCATTATTATAACTGTAAATTTACTGCACCTAGCTATCTCGGCCTCCATGTATAGTACACCGATATAGTGGACGCACTCAAAGTCAAATAGAGTTCTCTGATTACAGCTGAGGATAATGCCGTAATTTTATTAGAAACGAATGTTTCTAATAAAATTACGGAGGAGTTAGGAGCCACGCTCATAATGTGAGTAATACAATTAAGTTTTTAGTCTAGCTGGACATTTAGAAATTTACTGCTTAAAACACATTATATAGGTTTTCTTCAATTCTGGAAAATAAGTCATAATCATTTTTTAATTCTTTCTTTTTATCTGAACAAATATTGTTTTTTAAATTATGATACAAACTATTTAATCTATTCCAATCTAACATGATATTTACAAAAATATTGTCTTTAGTAGCTAATCCCTCATAAGCATATATAACTGGTAAGAGAGATAATTTGCATAAAGTTTAGGATGTAACCAAATAATAAATGTGGAAGCTAAATACTCCAAACTAATTTCATAAAAACGGTTATTTCGAATTTTCAAAAATTCGATTTTTTTACGGATTTTAATTCTTCTAAGAATTATTGAAAATTTTTTTTAAGAAAATTTCATTCAATTACAAAGTTATAGCATTAAATATGACCTGGCGTTGGATTCGGACCGCTACCTGTTTTCAGACACTGTCTGCAATATTACTCAGTCAATTTTTAATGTTTTTTAACTTCTTTTTTTTAAATCTTAATAATTACTCTTTCAACAACATATCGAGAGGTTTTTTTTAATTTTTCTAACAGGCAATATTTTGTAAATAATTAAACATACATTTTTTTGGTTGAAAATTAAAGTTTTAAACACCGTAAATTTTTTATTTTTGAAAAAAAAAAATCCCTTTGAAAATTTTTAACTACTACATGGTTTTACAAGATTAATTTTTATTTTTGCAGGTTGGATTATTTTTTGTGAAGTTATCCTGCAGACAAGAATGCGCCGTAGTTTTCATCAGTGGTCCATTAAACCCGATAAAAAATAATGTTTAAAACATATTTAAAAAAAAAAAATTCTTATAATTTAAAGTACAGTAAAAAGATATAATCACCATTATTTTGAATTATTTACTTAATTTTTAAAATATTCTTTTTGAAATATACGAGTACATACTTTCTGCAGCGCTCAGGTATTTGCAACCCCTTAAAGATTATTAAGTATTTGCTTTATATATGAGGGAAAATTATAGAATAGAGTTTTTCAAAAAGTTTTAAATATGTTCAATATTTGTTTGATTTGTTTATTTTGATTTGTTTATCTTGATTATCCAGCTTTACCCTCTACTAATATTCATAATATCTTCAAACATAAGATTTCAATATCTGAAATTTACGAGGGGCTTTCGAAATTGGATCACAGAAAGGGGCCTGCTCTTGATGGTTTGCCTCCTGGATTATTGAAGGCATGTAGCTTTGTATTATCGCGACCATTATGCATGATGTTTCACCGGTCATTGGAGGAGGGTTATTGGAAGACCAGTTTTGTCACCCCTGTGTTCAAGTCAGGGGACAGGGCTGATATCGCAAACTATAGGCCAATAAGTATTTTGAGTACTGTTTCTAAATTATTTGAAAACCTAGTAACTAAAGTATTGGCATCTAACCTGGGACTATCTGTAATAGGTGAACAGTTTGGTTTTCACAGGGGCAAGTCTGCTGAATTGAATTTGATTTGCTATACGAACTACCTGTCGAGGACCTTGGAGAGTGGATCTGAGGTACATTCCATCTATACTGATTTCTCTAAGGCCTTTGATAAGGTCAACCATGATGTTCTTCTTAAGAAGCTCAATAACCGTGGCATATTGGGTTCACTGTTGGGCTGGATTAGAAGTTATTTGTGTGGCAGAGTTCAGGTGGTTCGAGCTAATAATTTTGAGTCTGTCAACATTGCTGTGCCCTCGGGAGTGCGTCAAGGCTCTCATATGGAGCCTTTACTGTTTAACCTGTTCTTTAATGATGTGGCCGACGGCTTTCGGTCTTTCAGGGTCTTGCTCCTTGCTGATGATTTGAAGTTATACACGACGATTGGATCGATTGAGGATTGTGTGGGATTACAGGGTAATTTGGATAGACTTAGTGTCTGATGTCAGTTAAACGGTATGGTTTTAAATACTTCTAAATGCTTCTCTATGTCTTTCTCGAGATCTCGCAATCCATTGTTTTTTTTTATTACAGCATAAATGGAACTTCCTTCGAGTCCGTGGTTAGCGTTAGGGATCTGGGAGTTAAGTTTGATTTGACACTGAGGTAGCGTCTAGGTCTCTGAGGATGCTTGGGTTCATCAGGCGTTGCGCATCGGAATTTTTATCCATTACCTCTATAAAAATACTGTACTGCTTGTTGGTGTGGTGTCTCTTGGGATATTGCTCATGTGTGTGGAACCCACCTTTTGCTTGCCATGCCAGGAGCTTGGAGCTTGTTCAGAGTAAATTTCTACATCTTATTAATTATAAATTCTCTAACAATGATTCTTTTAGATATTCAAAACTGACATCTATATTAAACTTGAATACCATTGTAAATTGTCCAGAACTTTTATCTCAGATTAATTTGTATGCACCCTCTAGACATACTAGATCTACGTTATCCTTTTTCAAACTTTATTAAAAGACAACCTATGGAGCTAATACCTTCATGACAAGATCTATGGGCATTGTGAATAACTGCCCATCACTGGACTTGTTCTCCAGCTCCTTGTCTCTTTTTAAGAGGCAGATCGGGGTTCTTTCCTGAATTTCTTAGTTTTAGCCTTTAGTTTTAAGTGTCATTTATATATGTAAACTTTTGTATTTTGTCTTTATGAGTTGAACGGGTATGTCCCGTAAATAAATAAATAAATAAATAAATAAATAAATAAATAAATAAATAAATAAATAAATAAATTTTTGAATTTCGTAGATGTAGATAACACAAGCAGCAAACTGTTTTTTTTATTTAATAAATGGAAAATAAAAAAAATAACAACTTTCAACACAATATCCACACTACACATTATCAAATATGATAATAAAAATTTAAATTAAAGCTTCCTTGTCTTTATTTTACAATAATTTTATCCTTATCTATTGTTCTTGTATACAATATTTCTAGTTGTATGAAGAACAATTGCCTTATGGTTCGAATCAAAAAGGATAATGTTACAAACATAATCCAATTTAAATAAAAAAAATTAATTCATCGTAATCTAGGACTGGGACGTTTCACAAAATGAGCTTCTTGG
Organism: Pachyrhynchus sulphureomaculatus; assembly: GCA_019049505.1. Lineage (NCBI taxonomy): Eukaryota > Metazoa > Arthropoda > Insecta > Coleoptera > Curculionidae > Pachyrhynchus > Pachyrhynchus sulphureomaculatus. Next base: position 163,233,655 of record CM032453.1, on the reverse strand, counting down.
CCTTTTCAGTCAATTTATATTGACATTATTTCGTCACTAGAATGTTAATAAGGTTCTGCAGCAGTCTTCCTTCCATCAAATCTATCTAAATAACACTTTAATGTTATGCTTTATTTTAAGGTGGCGAGCAAGATTGAAAGGCGGGTTACTAGATTTCAATAATTTCATTTGTTTTAGGGTGACATTATTATCGCATAAATTAAGCCATCCATTAGTTTGTGGCAAACTCGATCAAACTATTTTCATATAACGACTTGCTGCTGACTTAGGAATAGATTGCGAAAGTGCGAGAAAGATTTTACATAAACTTTGCTTCAGATCTTATAAATATCAAGTTCTCGGGGCGAATTGTTACGAAGATTTCACTTTACAAACAACTCCCAAATTAAAATTAGTATTTTCTTTTCCCACTATTTCATTTTACTAACACAGGAATGTTTAACAAAAATAATACTAGGTACTGGTAGACAGAAACTCTTTATTTAGTGAGAAACTCTGCTTTTCAAGGAGTATTTGGAATTAATGTTTATCTTAGAGCTATAGAAAGTCAAATAATAGTGCCAGTTCTTTCCAAAAAAACTTGAATTTTTTAGAATTCTTTAGAAAATCAAATGGTAAGTTTTATTGAAAGTTGGCCTGTTACCGAATTCGTACAAATTATTTATCAACAGGACGGCCTCCCTCTCCATATACAAGATTACTGTAAGGTTTTAAATGAAAGAAATTAAACGAAATACGTTGCAAAAATTTAAGGAAAAAGAGAGAGATAAATTGGCTAAAAAAATCTTTCTGTTCAAATTCTCTTAATATTGTTGAAATTTTAAGGAAAATACTATTTTAGTTTAACCCACATTATTCATTGACAGAATTAAATTTGTGAAATTATTTATTATTATAATTATATTTTCGTCTTTCTTTTCAGGTAAGTTAGAATCCTCTCGTCGAATTTAATTTATCGCCAAAATCAAAATATATCTAGTCCGGATCACGGGTAAGTACAACTATTAAGAATTATTCTGAGTTAATTAATTTGGAACAGTTACCTCCACCTCTTCTTTTTCGGGGAAGCGGAAAGCTAAGGTAAATTTTCAGTTATATCGTTCACATAGTCTTAGTTTCTAAAATTAAGTGATATTACGGGAAGAAATAAAAGAAGCAAGTTTGTGGTAAAGATCATTATTGCAATAATAAATCCAAAATATCATATCGCATACCTGTCTATATTTGTAGCTTAATTCTCAAACATACTCAGTTTCCAAGATTATTTCAAGAAGGATACGCCTGACTGGGAACTTTAGAACATAGAAAAAAGATTGGTGACTTTTACTTACAGATATACCTTCATGCGAAGTTTTCGATTGCAAATTTCCCTGCAGCGTTCTTTTAACACAACAAAAGCTAGTAGTACTACACTATTTCGAAAGAAATAAGCCTATCCTAAAACTGACAACAATGCTCTTGAATATTTTTAAAACACTACGCTTACAAGATGTCACATAAAGTAATAAATTAAGCACAGTTATTTGTATCACACTACAAAACAACATTGTTTAAATATTTAAAAAAGAAATATGTAGTTTTAAATCGTATCAAATGATATAATGGCAATCATATTTGTCTAAGGTAATATCTGCCAGGCAAAAGAAACTGAAATTTGTTAAACTGTTGAAAATTATGATTTTGTTTCTGGTCCGAGAATTTAAATATTTTATTACTATAATATTTAAAAGATCAAAGTAACGTTTGGTTTAAAATAGTAAGTACAAATTCTTTGTGTTCCATCAAAATAATTTGTGATCCTGTATATACAAAAATAAGTATTTTTGACAACCTTCAAATGAATTTCAATTAATATTAAATCAAGTACCTACATATCTCTTATGTGGCATTTTGGCATCATCAATGCTAACCAACTGTAAACTGACATAAGTTTACCATCGATTAACGATCAGTGTACATTGATGATGCCCAATCAGATTTTGGCGAAACGTCTGTGATTTACCAGTAAAAGTAACACCGACCAACATATGCATATCAAGATACATCAGAAATTATCCTGCATCAATAATCGCCTGCCATCTTCGACGAGATTTTCTGCATACTCACGCGGCAATGATCTCGAAATTTTTCGTATCTCGCGAGACACCTGAGTCAAAATCCTCAGAGTCGTTCCTCTGAGCTTCCTTTTTGTTGCATCAACACCTAAGGTCATTTGGCGCCCCACAGTAGATGTGTTTAGCTGTTATATAGAAATTTTCAGGTCTTTTAGCTATTTGTGAATATTTTTTTTGATTGATGAGAATTGATCAATATTCTGTTTAATTGAATGTAGGATGTTATATTTGTTTCTCAGATGAGAAGAGTGGTTAGCCTCAAAGATGTGCTTGACCGTCAGGGTCGAATTGCATAAATCACACTTTGGAACTGGTTCTTTTTTTAGGAGATATGAGTGTGTGTGGCAAGTATGACCTATGGCCAAACTTCTCAGTAATACATTGTTTGACCTTTTATCGTTTGGGTTATGGAGAGGTGGGAATACATGAGGTTTATAGGCCATAATTTATTTTCATTATACTCCCACTCCAGTTGGAATAAATCTCTTTTTATTGAGTAAAGCATCTTTATAAAATCATAACTGTTGTTTTCCCCCGTGAAGAGATTTCCGCTAGTTACTGCCCGTTTAGCCTCTCTATCAGCTATGTCATTGCCTCTAATGTTCATGTGTCCAGCGATCCACAGGAATGAAATTTCAATATCTCTCAATTTAGCCATATATAAGAGGTCGCTGATTTGACTTAATTAAGTACTATTGGCTTTATTGGAGATAATGTATTTTAGCGAACTCAAGGAATCAGAAACTATGAGAAATTTATTTATCCCTTGGGTTGAGGCAATGACAGACTTAAGTACTTCCTTGATGGCAAGCAGTTCTGCTGTAAAAATGGAGTTGTAGGGATGAAGTTTGAATCGCTTGATGGCTCTTTCATGAACATAAGCGGCTCCCACTCCTTGATCCGATTTAGAACCATCAGTAAATAATATGGAATGATCAGGGTATGTGGATTGAATTCTTTCGAGAAATTCTGACTCGATTTCTATTGAGTTTTTGTCTTTTACATTATTGGAATGAAGGTGAAAGTCTACCTTTGGGGTTGGAGACTTCCAAGGTTGGAAGTTTTTCCAGACTGAGTGGTCAAATTTTAGCTCGGAGAGGTTATGCAGTAACACGAATTTGTTTATTCTGTTACGGATTGAATCTTTAGGAGCTATCATGTTGGGACGATGCGAATTTGTGAAATTAATTGTTCTTTTTGTATGGGATTTTTGGAAAAAGGATGCATAGAATTTCATCAAGGGGAATTGCCTATCTAGGTAGAGTGGTGAAGTTGATGATGTACACTGAAGACTTGCAATTGGCGATGTTCGGAATGCTCCTGTAACCAGTCTCAAGGCCTGATTTTGAATAGGGTTAAGTGATCTCTTTATTCCTTGAGGTGCTAAGTCATATAGAAAATCTCCATATCTCAGTTTAGGTAATATTAACGATTTATATAGTTTAATAAGCCTAGGAAAATCCGCGCCCCATTTGGTACTACACAAAGTTTTCAATAAATTTAGGTCCTGAGTGGTTCGGATCTTTGGATTCTTAATATGGGGAGACCAGTTCAATTTAGCTTCCTTTTTACAAGGGACCAAACGATTGTGGAAACGCTTTAGTATTTTCCCGTAGGCCCAAGCGAGCCTCTTCGAGACGTGATTTTCGCCCAGTATGCTTCGAAACCCGATTTTCTTAATTTTGCCGCTTCTTGACGCAGCGTCAATTCCGGGTCCGGTGAAAACAAAGACACATTCGTTTTTCGACTTTCGGAGTTACTTTACCTACCGAGCCACGTTTTGGCAGGTCGTCGACATTTTTTGTCTCGTTAAAATAATCTACTCACTTCTTCACAAACGACACAGACTTTTTAATATATTTAGATGTCGCGGAATGTGTCATTTTAGGCTCACTTTTATAGGGACAAAAAAGACTGCCTAGAACTGAACATTTTGGATTTTACGCAATCGACTGATACTTTTACTGAAATGCGTCGTAGATAAAAGTCCCGATTATTTGTTGAATATATATATATATATATATATATATATATATATATATATATATATATATATATATATATATATATATGTATATATATATATATATATATATATATATATATATATATATATATATATATGTATATATATATATATATATATATATATATATATATATATATATATATATATATATATATATATATATAATAAAGAAAGAAAGCAAAAGTTGCCCTATCTAACAAAATTCTTAAATATAAAATTTGTTGCGGAACTCGGCAAAGGGCGTGATAAATGTTCACACAATGCTCATTAAGCCAATATTTCGGTACTTGGTTGGGACCTTCTTCAAGGCAAAAGCTGAATAGGAGAATGAGTCTACTAACTGAGAAAACTTGGGCAAAAATTAAATTATTCAAATTATTATTATTATTATTATTAATAAACTTATGTAGAATAGAAGAAAATATAACATACTATCCTATCTTTTTTTTTCTCTTTTACTAGATCTCTTGTTTCCCCTTTTTACCCAAAATTCATAGTTGTTTTCGATCCGAATTTCCTTATCGATTTTAAGGTCGTTCAATTGGTAAATTTTTCTTTTCTTTATTTGACCATTTATATAATTTTCATTGGACCAGTTCTCCTTCCGGTTGTTTACAATTTCGGTTTTTAGGTTTTTCAAAAAAGTCCCTTATCTCTGTCAGGTAATTGTCTTTTGTCAGTGGTATGTCAATCATTTTATGCATGCTACAGGTGGTTGTTTCGGGTGAATTAATTAATAATTAAAAATGTTTTTGAGCATCCAGGGTTTTCAAACACATCCCCGTTACAAATTTGATCTTTTTAACTTTATGTATTAGTTTATAGTGTTTATTTTAATGGATTGTTAGTCGTTTCTATGTTACAAACTAATTATGGCCATTCATGTTAACTCAACTTCCCACTATTCATGTGAGTGTTTTTGTTTTATATTACATCTTATATATTTTATTGTACTTCTACATAAGTTTATTAATAATAATAATTTGAATAAGTTAATTTTTGCCCAAGTTTTCTCAGTTAGTAGACTCTTTCTCCTTTTCAGTTTTTGCCCTGAAGAAGGTCCCAACCAAGGACCGAAATATTGGCTTAATAACCATTGTGTGAACATTTATCACGCCCTTTGCCGAGTTCCCCAAGAAATTTTATATTTAAGTATATATATATATATATATATATATATATATATATATATATATATATATATATATATATATATATATATATATATAATAATCCTTATTTAACAGGTATTAAGTACTTATAAAAGTAGTCTTATTTTCCATAAAAATGTCAATTTTTAAATTACGTTATAAATTTAATTATATTATTAAAAAACGATTTAAGTGACATTAATAATGAGAAAAAACTTATAAATATTTTATTTCTTTTTATACGCAGCTTAGTTAAAAAATATAATATTACTAATTTATGAGTTAATATATCTACTCGAGAATGAATGTTTTCAAACTTAATAAATAAATTAATACTAATATCGACACATTAAAGTAATTTAAAACTTGAAGTAAAAATAATTAATATATACAGGATAAAAGGAGAACAACAACTACATATATATAAAGGGTGTTTTTTATAGAGGTATAAAACTTTAAGTTGTCAACACTTTTTTAACTGGCGGCTATTTTGTCAGCTGTCAAGTGATTTATGTTTAGTTTGGTTTGGCATTTCAACATGAATAGACTGACGCCTGAACAACGCTTCCAAATTGTGCAAATTTATTTTGAAAATCATGGTTCTGTTCGAAATACGTATCGCGCACTACGTCCATTTTACGGTCAACATAATCGTCTATCAGAGCAATTAATTCGATTAACTATGGAACGTTTTCGCACCACGTTTACTCTAAATGATAATACGCATCCAGAGACGTCGTACAGTGCGTACAGAAGAAGTCATTGCTGCTGTAGAGCGTAGCGTAGAGGAAGACCCGAATCAGTCTATCCGCCATCGTGCACAGGAATTGGATATGTGTCCATCTACTTTATGGAAGATTTTGCGGAAAGATCTTGGTTCGCGTGCTTACAAAACCGAACTGAAGCCACACGATCACCTAGCAAGGCGTAGATTCGGTGAATGGGCCCAAAACAAGATTGCCGTTGATCCCGATTTTCATAAGCGAATTTTGTTTAGCAATGAAGCTCACTTTTGTTTGAATGGATACGTCAATAAACAAAACTACCGTATTTGGAGTGATGATAATCCTCAAGTGTATGTTGAGACACCGTTACATCCAGAAAAACTGACTGTTTGGTGTGCTTTATGGGCTGGTGGAATCATTGGTCCGTACTTCTTTAAAAACGATGCTGGTCAGAACGTTACAGTCAATGGTGACCGCTATAGAGCCACGATTACTGACTTTTTCGTTCATCAATTGAACAACCATGATGTGCAGGAGCTGTGGTTTCAATAAGACGGCGCAACATGTCACACAGCTCGTGCCACAATTGATTTATTGAAGGAAACGTTTGGTAACCGCATAGTTTCACGTTTCGGACCCGTGAATTGGCCTCCAAGATCGTGCGATTTAACGCCGCTAGACTATTTTCTGTGGGGATATGTGAAGTCGCTAGTCTACGTCGATAAGCCCGAAACGATTGACCACTTGGAGGACAACATTGGCCGCGTTATTGCCGATATACGGCCACAAATGTTGGAAAAAGTCATCGAAAATTGGACTTCCAGATTAGACTACGTCCGAGCCAGCCGTGGCGGTCATATGCCAGAAATCATATTTAAATTACAATGCCAGAAGATTATCTTTCGAATAAAGTGAATTTCATGTCAATTTAAAAAATTCATCTTTGTTTTATTCCATTTCAAAGTTCTATACCTCTATAAAAAACACCCTATATATATATATATATATATATATATATATATATATATATATATATATATATATATATATATATACTACTGTGATCAAAAAATAGTAAGAATTTTAAATTTAAATCGCCCGGGCATTTCCAAATCGGATTAATTTTTTTTTCGTTAGGTTGGTAGGACCTTAACTGCCATATGTGTCAAATTCTGAGACCATAGCGTCAGTAGTTAATAAGATTCGCTTGCATTCGTTCAACAACAAAAGTACGTTTTTCGATTATTAACATGAGTGAAAAAAATCAGCAAAAAAATTGCTTTAAATTTTGTTTTAAAAATGGTTTTTCGGCTTCCCAAACGTTCGAAGAGGCCGGAATTATGGGCCGATAACTCTTGGTTTTTTCATCACGATAATGCGCCTTCTCATACAGCATTGGTTCTTCGCGACTTTTTCATCAAAAATTCAACTCATATCATTCCGCTATCGCCCTATTCGCCTGATTTAGCTCCGTCGGACTTCTGGCTATTCCCTAAACTAAAAAAACCGCTTCGAGGACATCGTTTTGAGTCGATTGAGGAGATTAAAACCGAATCGAAGAATGCTTTAAAGGCTATTCGAGAAATCGAATTCAACAACTGTTTCGAGGACTGGAAAAAACGTTGGCATAAATGCATTGTATCCAAGGGGGATTACTTTGAAGGGAACGAAATAAATTTGGAAAAATAAATAACCTGTTTGCGTTTTATTTAAAAAGTCTACTATTTTTGATCACAACAATATATATATATATATATATATATATATATATATATATATATATATATATATATATATATATATATATATATATATATATATATATATATATATATATATATATATATATATATATATATATATATATATATATATATATATGTTACAATAGAGATTTTCACGGATGGTGAACTGTAATACATTAAAATTCCGGGTTTCAATTCGTTCCTCTAACAGTGAGCTTGCACGACGTTTTGCTAAAATCTCATCTGGCATTTTCCAGTGCTGCTGACACTCAATACTGTGATCCTGCTGCTGCTGGAAGCAGCACTGTATCGAGTAGCAGCAGCAGCAAGAGTACTTGAAAATGCCCAATGAGATTTTGCGAAACGTCTTGCAAGTTGTTTGTTAGACGAAAGAATTGAAACCCGGAATTTTAATGAATTATATATATATATATATATATATATATATATATATATATATATATATATATATATATGTATCCAAAAAAGACACGTTCGACAATAAAAAAGTAGAGGGCATGTTGCAAAGTTTCGCAAAGAATGTTATATCATACTGAAAAAACAATAATTGTAAATTATATAACATAATTGGCCAAGATCTAGAGCAGCTGTCGAAGACCACATGTTACAAGATAGCTGACACGCATTAAATAGATCTATCCAAATATTACGAGTAGGTTAAATTTTCACGAAAATACGTGATTGTTCTTAGATAATTTGATATTGAGCAAAATTGGTTTTAGTCAGTCAATTCTATCGAAGCCTCTTTAAGATGAAAATTCGTACTTCACTTCATTGCAGGACGTATAAAACCTATAAAAATGGCCAATTTACCTTCCCAATAGATAGGCTGTCCCAAAAATTGCATAAAAAGAGACATGTCTGGGCCCATGGCGAAAGACCCGAACACGATGGGGCCTCGAAAATGGCAAATTTGGCTTCTACGGGGCGAAAAACATTAAAAAAAATAACAATTTCAGTCACCCGGCACGAATTTTATGTAGAACCTATAATAGCGTCTATACTATCAGAATTTCGATTTTTTTCTTGAACTTTGAAAATGCCTTGGCTTGTTCGGATACAAGCGAGGCGTGTACCCTCGTGTTATTTTATTAATTAAGGCCTAAATTTTCCAAAAATAATTTGAGCGGACCCGTAGGACTCAAAACTTGATACTTACGGTCTTTTTTATTCAAAAACTCGAAAAAAAAACGATCGTTTTTGTCTGAAAAAGCGTGTCCAGCTTCGTTCTTCGGTATCGGTTGTTAATATGGTTTTTAGCTCTAACGTATAACGCTTCTTCGGGAGTTCTCTAAAACTTCAATTTGGGGTACTAATATCTTTTACTTTTTATTAACGACCTTTTTAGAGGCTTTACATGTAAATCTCTTTTCTTCTCGAATTATTTAAAAATAACAGTTATTTGCCTGCTTTTTTAATTTTGTAAGTTATGTACGCACTTGAGCGACTTAAACGAGGATTTGTTGGAAATTTCATTACGAAGAGTTTGGTTTTTTTTTGTCTCGGTCCGAGTTATATAACCGGAATTATTCACATGTTAAGCTCAAAAAATGCACCTTAGAAACTTAACAGGTTGACTGCCGATCTATATTTTTGAGTTTGTGGTTGACGCCGGTAAGATTTTTCCAAATATTTTTATTTTATTGTGGTAAATATGAATTAAAATGAGTCTTGGATGTGTTTTTTTTATGTGCCATTCAAAACATTAGAAAAAAAAATTTCACTCCGATCGGAGTAATCGGCATTGCAAGTGAAAATTTTTACTAGATGCCGAACACTCCGATCGGAGTGTCCAATTAAATAAGTAAAGAAATAATAAATCGAACTCATGAACTCAAAACATTTATTTCTAAATCATTTTTGTACATTTTTATGGTAATCCTCAAAGCAATTAAGGCAAAAACCTGGTTGTCCGGGGCACATTTTGCATTCATACACTGTTTGCTTTCTTATTTTATTTTTCCTGCATTCTTTGCATTCCTTTCTGCTTACCCGTTTTGTTTCTTTAGTTCCTTTTTTTTCACTAACAATTTTTTCTACTTTGCTAATGCTGTGACATTTATTTGGCCTGGAGGAATTTGCGGCAAATTAGTAATTGGTCGTCTGGCTAGTAAATTTCTTATGACATCCAATCGGAAGTCATATAACCGTAACTGGTCAGACCGCGAATATTTATTGTACAAAAAATAGGCGTTTATCATGCTCATTTGCAGCACATGCATGAATAACTTTTTGTACCACCGAATGGTTTTACGGCTGCAAGGATAATATGCCATCATTTGATCATGTCTATCTATACCGGACATAAAAGCATTATATCCAATGATTGCGGAAGGTTTTTCAGATTCTTGATTTCTTTTGTTTTTAAAAATGCCCATTTCGCTTCCAAATTCTGTTGAAATGTGTTGAACATTGCGTTTATCGCGCCATTTTCCGACATACACTCCATTGCAAAACATAGATTTATTCTCACCACGTTTTAAGTTTGCACTCATTACCTCTTTCGGATTATCTTTCCTCTCAGCTCTCAGCGTACCAGTGCAGTATGTATTTTGTTGAAGTAATTTCCTAGCTAAATTAACACTATTGTAAAAATTGTCTAGATAAACAGCATGTCCCACACCCAATTTTTCCTCCAATAAATGTAAAACAATCTTTTCAGTATGTCCGCTTCCACCATAAACATCTGTCGCACCTTCGTAGACACGAAATTTCAAAATAAGTCCATTAGGCTCTGTCAGCATGTATAACTTCATACCATACTTATGACGCTTATTCTTGATATACTGTTTAAACTGGAGACGACCCCGATAAAGTACCATAGCTTCATCCAAAGACAACTCTCTTCCAGGATAGTAAATTTCTCCCATCTTGTTGTTAAAAAAATCTGCCACAAATCTAATCTTTCCTAGCCGATCTGCCGGATCCATATCTGGAGATGTAAAATGCAAACACCTCAAGATCAGCAAAAATCTATTCCTTGACATATATTTTCTAAAAAACAGGTAGATTAAATAGCGGATCAGTTTTCCAATAATCGTTAAGACGACTCAAGGATATTGTGCCAGTGTGAAGTAACAGTGCCAAAAAAATTTTTAGTTCGTCAAGAGTAAGATCTTTAAAATTAGTAATACGTGATTTTGTACTTGTTTCTGGGGCGCAGCAAAACCTCGACTGCGTAAGAGTTCGTTCGTTCTACAATAGTTTGTAAAAAATCATCATCAATGATCATTTCGAAAAAATCGATAGGTGCACCCTGTCCTGGAATTTGCACCAATAATTCCTGGGTTTTCTGGAACAAAATTTGTTTTCAACGCACCTCTGTCGTTCCATTTTATCTCATCAAGGCTAGGAAGTGTTTGATGTGGCCGAATAGGGTCTATAAAATTCTCTTCTTCGGACTCGGAGCTTGAATTTACATCACTATCGTCTGTGTCTGGTACGTAATGTTCGTCACTACTACCTCCGCTTTCTTCCAATAGCTGCAATAATTCAGTGTCAGTTAGCTTCTTTTTCTTATCATATACCTTTTTTTCATCACTACAATGTCTTTTTTTAATACCAGAAGGCCCAGGTTGATTGTCCATATTGTACGGCAGATTACAACCAAACCAAAAGCAAATCCGCGGAACCACTTAAGCACCTGTTAGAACTTGCGTTTTTAAAGCAACGCCACCACTAGAAACACGTTTCATATACAACGCCGATGGAATACTAAAACGTTTCGTAAGAACGCATGTCGAACTCCGATCGGAGTAGACGGCGTTGGCGAAGAGACCCGACGCTCTCCGATCGGAGTGGTCGGCAGTCAACCTGTTAAATGGTTTATACACAAGAGAAGTCCGAAACTCAGGACAATACTCCTGGTCCAGAGAGGATAAAATCGTAATACTGCTGTATCTAAATTATGCCTATCTCATCAATATTTTGACCTTTTTTTACAGCACCACTAGTCAAATAACAAAGATGTTGTCTCATATTGACACAATAACTTTATTTTAGAGGGGTTGAAGATAAGTCACTTCCAGGAAATAGCGGAAAATTCATGGTTGCTCTAAATATTAAAACTGGCCAGTATATTTCCGAGGTGTACTTTTAAAGTCTTTAATCTTCAAAGTGTTGAGTTTTTCATAAAGCAATTATCGTATAGTTGTAGCTTCTACTTGATGGAAATTCATTATAAATTTATAACAAACTAGCCGGGCCCGCGGCTCCGCTCGCGTGGACTTGATTCACTACTATCGTCACTGCTTATTCCTTCTGTTACCCAACAGAGACAGAGAGACATTGCATTTTATATATATTATAGATTATACATTACAGATATTCTTTGCTACATAATATTGTTCCATATTTAATGGTTTAGGCTGTGTATTGCAAAGGCACGCGCTAGCGGCAAACTTATTTCCGACATCATTCACTATTTTACGTCGCTGCTCATTCCTTATGCTACCTATTGTAATAAAATATAGCCTATAACCTGGCCAGAGAACATATGTATGTTTAAAAAAAAAGTACGTAAATCGGATAAGTGGTTTTTCAGTGATAGGCGCACTAACGGACAGACAGACAGACAGACAGACGTTGCGTTTTATATATATTATGGACTGTTTTTAGTCAACTTCCACTGATTTATTTATAATTGTGATGACGCGTTTCGCTGTCGGATTTACATTTTACACTGTCAAGTTAGGTTTAATGTTTACAATTTTATATTACTTCTTAATTATAATATTACACCTATTTAAATTAAGTTGATAGTATTGGAAAATCCACACAGAAATATTATTAGGAGAATAAATTCAATAATTGTAAATTGTTTAAATCTGCCTGGTCGTTGAGCAAAGTACCTGTAGTCCTTAATCGATTTTATTTGCATTGTCTCTAAAGGGTTTAATTTGGGTATGTACGAGGCTGGTTTGAAAAGTCCGTGCAAAAATAAAAACTACTTATGTGTTTGGGGTAAAACCTTTTTTATTTTTCGACATAGTCTCCTTTTAGGCTTATACACTTCGTTCAACGATGTTCTAGTTTGTTGATCCCTTCCGAATAATAGGATTTGTTCAAGTCTGCAAAATATCCATTAGTGTCTGCGATCACCTCCTCGTTTGAATAAAATATTTGACCCGCCAGCCATTTCTTCAAATTGGGGAACAAATAGTAGTCCGAGGGAGCCAAATCTGGAGAATAGGGGGATGTGAAACGAGTTGGAATCCTATTTCCATTAATTTTGCGACCACAACTGCTGAGGTGTGTGTTGGTGTGTTGTCGTGATGGAAAAGGACTTTCTTGTGGGCCAATCGCGGCGTTTTTCTTACAGCTCGGTTTTCAAACGGTCCAATAACGATGAATAATATTCACCTGTAATAGTTTTACCCTTTTCCAGATAGTCGATGAGGATTATCCCTTGCGAATCCCAAAAGACAGTCGCCATAAACCTTTCCGGCCGAAGGAACGGTCTTCGCCTTTTTTGGTGCAGATTCCCCCTTGGTAACCCATTGTTTAGATTGTTGTTTGGTCTCAGGAGTATAGTAATGTATCCATGTTTTATCCACAGTGACGAAACGACGCTTAAAGTCCTCCGGATTCTTCTGAAACAGCTGCAAACCATCCTTGCAACACTTCACACGATTCCGTTTTTGGTCAAGCGTGAGCAATCGCGGCACCCATCTTGCGGATAGCTTTCTCATGTCCAAATGTTTATGCAAAATATTATGTACCCGTTCAGTCGAGATGCCCACAGCACTAGCAATCTCACGCACCTTAACTCTTCTGTCATCCATCACCATATCATGGATTTGATCAATGATTTCTGGAGTCGTAACCTCCACAGGGCGTCCAGAACGTTCAGCGTCACTTGTGCCCATATGGCCAGTTCGAAAATTTTGAAACCACTTATAAACTGTTCTAATCGAAGGTGCAGAGTCACCATAATGTTTATCAAGCTTCTCTTTACTTTCCTGAGGCGTTTTGCCTTTCATAAAGTAATGTTTAATCACCACACGAAATTCTTTTTCGTCCATTTCTTGAAAATCACTCGACTTCCTTGATTCAGACGAATGCCAAACACAAAGAAATAGACCAATATGGCTGAAACTTGGTGTGCGCTCATTCAAGAGATGCTACTAACTAAACATGACCTCGATACACGCCCGGTGGTGCCATCTCTCGGACTTTGCACGGACTTTTCAAACCAGCCTCGTAAAGTTTGAAAATCCTTATTAAACGTGTGATTTTTTGTTACAAGATGATTAGCATAAGTTGAATTAGACTTTCTATGGATGAAATTTTTTTCGTGTTCTGTAATTCTTTGTATAAATGTCCGTCCAGTTTGTCCTATGTATGCTTTAGGACATAACCCACATGTTAATTGATATATCCCTAATTTATCATCTTTATTGATTTACGGTTTGTAGTTTTTGAGATATTTTCCTATAGTATTGTTTGTCTTGTAAGCTATGTTGATATTTTTTTGACTTAAAAAATTTTCCCAGTTTTTTCTGTTGGTTTGCCGAAATAGGTTAAGCATTTAAATGTGGTTTTTCTGTCCTTAAAACATGGAAATATTTTTGAGATTGCCTTGTTTCTAAGTTTTTTCCTAACGATGTTATCGATTAAGGTAACTGAATAACCGTTGTTAACGGCTTCTTGTTTTATGTAGTTTAATTCTTTAGTAAAAATGTATTCTCATATTAGTTAGTCTATCATAGCTTTATACATAGACTAACTAATATCCCCTTATCAGAATACAATTGAATCGTTCATTTCAAAAACCACATAAGTCAAAAAAGTAAAATTTTCAGTAGGCGAAAAAAACTTTATTAAACTAAAACTATCCTTTATAAGAGGAAAAAATTTAATTTAATTCAAATTATTTAAGTAGTTACATAGTTTATCACATAATACATGTAGTTTATTTTCGTTGTTATTAAGAAAAAAAAATTTTTTTCTTGAGACTTTGCACTGAATATAATTTTGAAGTTATCATTTTCCTTCTTTAAAAGAAAACAAGTCAACAAACTGTCAAAAGGGTTTATTAAAAATGCTTCAAAATACAAACAAACAATAATATTCCTGATTTTAATAATTAATTAAGGCACATAATCAAACTCGTGGTCATTTTCGACATAATATTCTTCCTGGTTCTGTCCTTCCGCAGTAGGCCAGTGGAAAATCCCGTCATAAAATGGAATATGCTGTTCAAGGATACTATTTCTAACTTGCTTAATATTTTCTATTTTTTTGGGGTTTATAGGAACATTGCCACTGGGATAAGCCTTTACGGTCGGTAGGGATATATCGATAGCTCTATTTCGAGCTAGATTAAATGTGTGGCAAGTTAAACCGTCAATATATTCTTCAGTAACTACAACTCCTTTTTTATTGTGGTCATAATGGAATGCCATATAAGAACATGGTGAGAATGATATTTTGCGTTCCTTAGGTTCTTTTATAATATATGGTCCACCATCTTGAGAACTCCATAATCTGACTTGTTGACAACATAAAGACGGTAAACTTTGGACTTGCTTCCGACATAATGGTATAATATTCCTGAGGAACATATATGCGGTCACACTTTTTAATTTTTTTCTTTATAACACCAAAAGTCTTGGTCATTGGGTAAAAATGAGTGGCCTCTTACAGGGAAGTAATGTTTAATTTTTGAAAAACGCTTGGTATCTGTCAGAGCCAATAAAAATCTAATCACCGTATGGTTCTTATTTTGACCAGGACAATTATCTGAAAATAGATACAACTCAGAAATATTTTCGTCCAAAAAATTGTCCAAGTAATGTAGAATCATAGAGCAGACTTCGTTAGCACCTTTGCGAGCCAAGCCTTCATGATAAACATAAAAAACTGATTCGTTGGTTTTCAGGTT